>SJYT01001176.1:50547-109132 GCA_006410635.1 Cephalophus harveyi | reverse complement strand
TCACAAAGAGTTGGACACGACTGAGCGACTGAACTGAACTGAAGGGAGCAATAGTGGATTAATTATTATGTTTGGAGGCTTCAAAATACCATTTGAGATGGGTTTCTCATTCTTATCTTCTTACAACTTTTTGCTAACTGACTAGACAGACTAATTTTGGAATTACAGAGGAACCCCAGGTTGGCCAACTTAACTGTAAATCATTCCACATAAGCATAGTTCAAAGAGACAAATATTACAAGAGGAGGGTTGGCCTATAGTTCTTGTACATAAAGTCTTCAGAAGTTCCAGAAGGAAGCTGTTCTGTCAACTTATCCTTGAAAAAGTACATCTCTTACTATTCTCAGACTAAGTACTCATCAGAACAAAATGAGAAATGAAGTCCTAAGAACAGAATCTTCCAACAGAGGACACTCAAATGAGCTATAACCTCTACTGAGACAGATTTTGGAGTACAGCAGGACTCACCACCTTGACCTGGAGCCACCCAGGAGACAACAGAGCACAATGAATTTTTGTAGATACCTTCCTTAAATCTGTGACAGTGCTGCATGAGGGGGTTAGTCATTCGGTATCCCATTTGTCTGATACCACGTAATGTTGTCCAAGAAAAACAAAGGCTGCAAATAAGAAAAGAGTTTATTTGAGGTCTTAATAACTGCAATTTGGAAGACAGATTCAAGTAAAACTGAAAGAATATTCAGAATAAGAGAAAGAGTCAGGGTCTTATAAAGGCAAAAACCATGTGACTCTTTTCTATCACAAGAAAGGAAGTATTTGCCCTGAAGAGATAGGCTGTGGTGAGCTATTTTAGGGTCAGGGTCCGATAAGTATCTTGAGTTTCTGGAACATTGGGCAGATGTCCTGGATGCCTCCATTAAGACAATAAGTGGTCACAAGGTCAGATTCCATTCGTGCTGAGATGTGCATAAATTATACTTCCTCAATGACCTCAGGCTCCATTTTAGAGAGCTGTCTTGACCACACTGACTCCATTTTGATTTTCTGTTTACACCTTGCAGACCAATCCACTGACTAAGCAGCAAACAGGTATAAGCTCATATGTAAGGAAGTTCCTCCAAAAGTTAGAACTATATTTGATTTTGACAAATAATTGGATAATCTTAAGATCTTCTAAAACATCTATTAAAGAGGTTCAATAGAGGAAATTTAGGTAATAGAATTTTTATCATTCCAGCTTCTCTCTAAAATAAAGTGATTCCACTTTCATGGAAGTGGCCTTCAAAGGAAGCTCTTTGCACCCACTTCATCTCTCTTATCATTGAGGCCAATTCTAAACAGACCCTTTTCCAGTGTTAAATTATCTTTCTAAAATAATATCCAACTGCCTCTGACCATCAAGCAGAATTCCAAAACTCTCCCAAAGAACAGGAAAATTTCACCACATCCTGTCTCTTCAGACTTCACTGGCTTTTAGAAGGAAGAGCTTTCCTTGACATCATTTTAGAAGGGTATGCTGAAATGTTTGTTATTTTGGCATTTCTATTCATTCTGTATTAGATTTTATTTTTGTGTTCTCAAAACATCTAAAAAGATGTGAATCTTTATATTATAGAGTTTATTCATACACCCTTGCATAAATGAAGCAGGAAACTGTTCACACAGTGAGTGTCCTCAAGGTAGGCTGGAAGAATCTTCTTTGTATCTAATGGTGCTTGTATACAGGTGGGGACTGAAGCAAGCATCTAATTTGATTTACTCTTCAGCTGCTTCAGATAACATCAAAATCATCTTAGATTTCAGAAGACCAAAATAAGGAAAAATTAACTTATAGTTTTTCCAATAGTCACGTGTGGATGTGAGTTGGACCATAAATAAGGCTGAGCACCAAAAATTTGATGCTTTTGAATTGTGGTGTTGGAGAAGACTATTGAGAGTCCCTTGGACTGCAAGGAGATCAATCCAGTCAATCCTAAAGGAGATCAGTCCTGGAGGTTCACTGAAAGGACTGATGCTGAAGCTTAAGTTCCAATACTTTGGCCACTTGATGCAAAGAGCCAACTCATTAGAAGAGACCCTGATGCTGGGAAAGATTGAAGGCAGGAAGAGAAAGGGATGAAAGAGGATGAGATGGCTGGATGGTATCACTGACTCAATGGACATGAGTCTGAGCAAGCTCTGGGAGTTGGTGATGGACAGGGAAGCCTGGTGAGCTGCAGTCCATGGTGTCACAAAGAGTCAGACACGACTGAGAGACTGAACAACAACAACCATAAATCTATTTGCTATTGTTGTGTAATCACCAAGTTATGTCCTACTCTTTTGCAACCCCATAGCTCTTCCCTGTAGCTGGTTAAGAATCCATCTGCAATGCAGGAGACCCCAGTTCAATTCCTGAGTTGGGAAGATACTCTGGAGAAGGGACAGGCTACCCACTTCAGTATTCTTGGACTTCCCTGGTGGCTCAGGCAGTAAAGAATCTGCCCACAGTGCAGGAGACCTGAGTTCAATCCCTAGGTTGGGAAGATCCCTTGGAAGAAGGGATGGCAACCCACTCCAGTATTCTTGCCTGGAGAATCCCCATGGACAGAGGTTCCTGGTGAGCTACAGTTCATGGGGCTGCAAAGAGTCAGACACAACTGTGCAACTAAGCATAGCACACTGTACTGTACTGTGAAAGTTAAAGTTGCTCAATTGTGTCCAACTCTTTGCAACCCCATCTTCCCTCCAGGAAGATCCCCTGGAGAAGGGAATGGGTACCCACTCTAGTATTCTGGCCTGGAGATTTCCATGGACTTTATAATTCATGAGGTCGCAAAGAGTCGGATATGACTGAGCAACTTTCACTTTCATAGTACAGTACAATACAGTGTGCTGTGCTTAGTTGCTCAGACATGTCTCGCTCTCTGAGACCCCATGAACTGTAGTCTGCCAGGAACCTCTGTCCATGGGGATTCTTCAGGCAAGAATACTGGAGTGGGTTGCCATTCCCTCTTCCAGGAGATCTTCCAAACCTAGGGATTGAACTCAGGTCTCCTAAATTGCACAGTTCAGACCAAACTGGTTAATCAAAAGTGACTGTAAAGACCTTTTAGAAAATTTGCACCAAATGACTGTTTTGCTATAAAAAATCATATCTAACATAGTACTTAGTACATAACTGGAGCTCAATAAATACTTCTTGGATGAATGGAAAAAAAAAAAAAAACAGTATTGTAGAAATGGCTACTTGTCTGATTTTCCCGATTTTGGTTGGAGGAGAGACTGCTTTGAAAATTTATTAAATGTAGACTGGAACTTCACAACATTCTTTACTACAGAGAGGAATCTGGTAAGGAGGATCCATCTTATATGTCAAGTGGGTAAAGCAAAGCCATCACTGACAAAGGAGTCTGTCCTCTTAAGGAAGTTTCTCTTACACACCAGAGCTACAGCATTGCCTGCAAGCCGATGGATGGAAGCCAGGATGTCTTCCATCCTGTCCAAAGAGGCATCCAGCATGCCCTGCCTTTATGGAGCTGTTTTGGCCTCTCTTTTGGAGAGTGGTCCTTAGGTGGTTGGGGTAGAAGCAAAGTTTCTTTCTTGAGTTGGAGAATTGGCCTGAACAAAACTGCTCAGCAGTACTGCCCATCACCATGTGAGGCATCAAGGAAGAGCTGTGTCTTGGAGAGACCTGGTGCACTAAGCAGAGCAGAGACGCCCTTCAGTCAGCTCTACAAGCACTAATTCCTTGTCTGATTGGGAGCAAAGCTAGACTACAGGGTGTGTGTGTGTGTTTGTGTATGTGTGCACATGCATGCACATAGTGCCTGGTCTTCTCTCCCAGGATTTGCCACATGATCCAAGGACAAATGGCTTGTCTAGGAGAATGTATAAAGAACACAGCTTTGGACTCAGACTAACCTTTGCTGGAAGTGTCTTTGAGCAGGTTTTCTTCATCTTTATCAGGTTCCATTTGCTTGATCATAAAATGGAAATTATAATAACCATCCCATAGAGTGGCTGTGGATGAATATATGGGACAGCACATTATGAATCACTTAGCACAGTGAGCCTGGAATACAGGTTACTGGCTGTCATGATGGTGATTTAACCTGTGGGCCCATAGTCCATGTTGCCTCTGAGTTGACAACAGAAACGGGCGAGAAAACTCTACTCAGTACAAGATCACTGTTTATACCAGATTTGAAAGTGAAAGTGAAGTTGCTCAGTAGTGTCCGACTCTTTGCAACCCCATGGACTGTAGCCCACCAGGCTCCTCGGTCCATGGGATTTTCCAGGAATGAATACTGGAATGGGTTGCCATTTCCTTCTCCAGGGAATCTTCCCAACCCAGTTATCGAACCAGGTCTCCCGTAAACCAGGTAGGCAGACGCTTTACCATCTGAACTACCAGGGAAGCCCATACCAGGTTTGAGCCCAGCATAAAAACCAAAAGAATACTGTAGTTAGAGTCCAAATGCAACCCTAGCTCTTCTGAGTTCTTAAAGAGGATACTAAAGGTGGAGCTATCACAGAGCATCTGTGACTAGACCATTGTCTGAAAGCCAAAGAAACTGCATACTGTAAAAAGGAGTTCTTTTCACAAGAGTAATTGGCAGAGGCTGATGCAGTCAAGAGGCAAAGCAAGGTAGAGTCTCATCAGAATAGTGTGCCTGCAGCAGACTCCTGGCAGAAGGCAAAGCACATTCTGCTGTGGCATCAGATTTGTGGCCTGTAAGGCACAGAAAGACGGCCAGCAGGGCAAAAAGCTCACCAGCAAAAATTCATCAGAGCCCCAATTGCCAAGAAGGATGAAAAAATCGCATGTGCTATGGGACAGCTGGTTCCTTCAGTGTCTGAGATCATTGTCAGATTACATCTTTTTGTGTAACAATATATCACCTCTATTAATTTGCAGATTCCAGGGTGAGGTCATATGGAAAGTACTAGATGCTGTGCAAATGGCCCCTTATACATAATTAGGAGTTATGCGTACAGTAATTAGTTTGCTATAACAAACTGTGAGCCCCAACATGTCAGTCTTGTATCTCATGGCATTTGATGCATGAGCTATTTTATTTTATTAACTGTCTGGCAGCTGCCCAATCATACCTAAAGTGAAGCAGTCTGTTCCGCATCCACCCCTACCTTCTCCCCACCACCTCCCCACCCTCCCCTCCCACCCCCTCATCCCTAAAATAATCAGCCCAAATAAGAAAAAAATGTTGAAATGCTACTCTTTTATTCACCTCAGAGTCACTCAGTATTATGATTGAAACAATACCCAGACTTTGTGAGTAATTATATCTGCACAAAGGCATCTTTTATGTAAAAGAATATTATTTAGCCATAAAACGAATGAGATAATTCAAAAAACTAAGATTATGGTGTCCGGTCCTATCACTTCATGGCAAATAGATGGGGAAACAGTGGAAACAGTGAGAGACTATTTTTTGGTCTTCAAAATCACTGCAGATGGTGACTGCAGCCACGAAATTAAAAGATGCTTGCTCCTTGGAAGAAAAGCTATGACCAACATAGACAGTATATTAAAAAACAGAGACATTACTTTACAAACAAAGGTCCATCTAGTCAAAGCTATGCTTTTTCCAGTAGTCATGTATGGATGTGAGAGTTGGACTATAAGGAAGTTGAATGTTGAAGAATTGATGCTTTTGAACTGTGGTGTTGGAGAAGACTCTTGAGAGTCCCTTGGATTGCAAGCAGATCCAACCAGTCAATCCTAAAGAAAATCAGTCCTGAATATTCACTGGGAGGACTGATACTGAAGCTGAAACTCCAATACTTTGGCCACCTGATGTGAAGAACTGACTCATTTGAAAAGACCCTGATGCTGGGAAAGACTTAGGGCAGGAGGAGAAGGGGACGACAGAGGATGAGATGGTTGGATGGCATTGCTGACTGAATGGACATGAGTTTGAGCAAGCTCTGGGAGTTGGTGATGGACAGGGAAGGCTGGCGTGCTGCAGTCCATGGGGTCACAAAGAGTCGGACACGACTGAGTGACTGAACTGAACTGAACCGACAGCAACATGGATGGACCTAGACATTATCATGTTAAGTAAAGTGAGTCAGGCAAAGACAAATATCATTTGTTATCACTTGTATGATGAATCTACAAAAGATACAAAAGAACACACTTATAAAACAGAAATAGAGAGAAATATGAGAAACAGACTCACAGACATAGAAAAAAACTTATGGTTACCAAAGGGGAAGGGAGATAGAGGGGTAAATTAGGAGTTAGGGATTAACAGACACATACAACTATATATAAAATAGATGAGTAACAAAGGCTTACCATACAGCACAGGGAACTATATTCAATGTCTATAACCTATAACAGAAAAGAATCTGAAATACAAATGTGTGTATGTATAACTAAGTCACTTTCCTGTACATCTGAAACTAACATAACATTTTAAATCAACTATAATTCAATAAAAAGTTTAAAAACAAAAAGAATGGTAGATTCAAGTAAGACATTTTTGGCAAAGTGCCCTGGATAATTAGCTACACACATATGTTTATAATAGAGGGCTCTTGTTCACCTTTTTGTTCCCACATAGTAGGTCCTCTTTAAATATTTGAAGTAAATTTGCAGATTGAACAGTTACAGACTACTCCATGGACTAGGAGCAGTGGTTTCCAAACAAACATCTATGTATATGTTAGCCAGAATCTGACTTTCATTGGTCAGGGGAGAAAATGAGAAAATTAAGGACATTATAGTGAGTTTTTCATACATTTGAAGTTATTTCACTTAAAGGACTGACCTTCATTCTAAGATGGGTCAGCAGTAAAGAATCCACCTGCAATGCAAGAGACGCGGGAGACTCGGGGTCGATCCCTGGGTTGGGAAGATCCTCTAGAGCAGGAAGCAGCGACCCCCGCCAGTGCTCTTGCCTGGGAAAATCCCGCAGACAGAGGAGTATGGCAGGCTACCGTCCATGAGGGTTGCAAAGAACTGGACACAACTGAGTGACTAAACAAGCACAAATGTATTTCCGAACTTCTTTTATTTGTCATTGTACTTGCCCATGAAACGTACATTCTGTGAACCACTGCTGGAATGGGCTAGCAATATGAGAGCCTATAGCTGAGAACTGGCTGAGCTCACTGTATTCATATTGCGCAGGCCGCAGAAAAGCTGCCAGCTTTAGGTCAATAACAGTCTGGCTGATCTAGCTGAACATAACCCCAGATGGTGTCCAGTCTCTCCTGGCCTAGTAACTCTATTCCCGTCCCAAATCCTGACCATCACTAGGTGCTTGCATTTTAAATTATGGGTAACCTAGGACCAAACTCATCCTTTGCTTGAACCATGAGTGAGTGCTAGGTAAACCATGCTGAATCCTGTATGACAGAAGAATCCTCAAAGAATAAAAATAGAGGGAAACAAATATTCCCCTCTCTCTAAAGAAACAGTGATCAACCACATAAAAAATGCATAGGCAGGTGGCATCATTTCGATTCAGTCAGACAATTTCACACTAGTGAAGAAAACATTTTGGCAAAGAAATACTTTAATCAAGAGGTAAAACAAAAAATTTCAGTCTTAGCTAAGGCCATCTGTTAAAACCTACAGGAAAGTGCTTTGGAAGGAAATCTGTCTATCCATTGCATTGTAGTGTTGTTGATACTCATTGGACCTCTTAACATTAAGCTACAAAGAGAGCACCTGTATCTGCAACACATCTTGAGGTGAACTGGCTGGGGTAATCTATTCTCTAAAGAAAGGAAGAGCACAAGAATCCTCCAAGGAGAAAATTCCTGGTGAGGACTCTGGCTGGGACTCCAGCCCACAAGGATTGCAGATTCTTCAAGTGCTTAGGGTTCTATCCCTTTTGCATCGTTGAGGAAAAAAGAATTACAAAGTTCTCTTTTTATAGAAGATATTTTCAGATTGAGACTTTAGATAACTCCAAGTTGTCCTCTTTCACACAGAAGACAAGATACATATAAAACTGTCAGTTTGATGAAGTCCTAGGGAAAAGTCAATATAATTTTATAACCTTATTTAAGTGTCAACAACCATCCCTTATACCACCATCTCCCCCATAACCAATTATCTGTTCTAGCTAAATGGGAACCTTCACAGTGATTCTTTTCGCTAGGTTTTATACCATAAGGAAAGCAAGATTTCTGAATTTGACACAGAAAATCTTGGTGCCAGGAATTCTGAAGAATTGAAAGCAGTGATCCTAAAACAGAAGTCAAGGGCAAGAGCTGGTGTCAATCTCCTCTTCCCGCATCTATGTTCTCCTACTTCCTACTACACTCCCCCCAACACCTAAGGTCTGAGGAGGCATCATTTAGTGTGATAAATAATGACTTTTGAGTAGTTCTTTGATGCTTCCAAAAGTGTGTTCACTTGCCTGATGTATTTCATCATCACAGAACATATGCTGCAGATATTCTCACTATCTTGAACTTATTGATGAAGAAACTGAGGTTCAGAAATGGACCATAACACCAAGAATGTGGCAAAGCTAGAACTCAAATATCAGTTTTCCTAACTTCATATCCCATGGGTTTGGGGCTTTTTGTTGGTTTCTGGGTTTTTTTTTGTTGTTGTTATTGTTTTTCTGGGTCTTCATTCCACTGCAGGCTTCTCTCGTTGTGGTGTTCAGGCTCTAGAGTGCCTGTGCTTCTGTAGTTGCAGTGCATGGCCTTAGTTGCCCCACTGCATGTGGGATATTAGTTCCCTGACAATGAGAGATCCCATGTCCCTTGCATTGGCAGGCAGATTCTTAACCACTGGACCACCAGGGAAGTCTTCTAGTGGATTGTAAGTGGCAACTCATTGTGATTTTGATTTATATTTCTTTAATCACTGCAGATGGTGATTGCAGCCATGAAACTAAGGTGCTTCCTTCTTGGAAGGAAAGTTTTGACCAACCTAGACGGCATATTCAAAAGCAGAGACGTTACTTTGCCAACAAAGGTCCATCTAGTCAAGGCTATGGTTTTTCCAGTGGTCATGTATGGATGTGAGAGTTGGACTGTAAAGAAAGCTGAGCACAGAATTGATGCTTTTGAACTGTGGTGTTGGAGAAGACTGCTGAGAGTCCCTTAGACTGCAAGGAGATCTAACCAGTCCATCCTAAAGGAGATCAGTCCTGGGTGTTCATTGGAAGGACTGATGTTGAAACTGAAACTCCAATACTTTGGCCACCTGATACAAAGAGCTGACTCATTGGAAAAGACCCTGATTCTGGGAAAGATTGAGGGCAAGAGTAGAAGGGGATGACAGAGGATGAGATGGTTGGATGGCATCACCAACTCAATGGATATGGGTTTGAGTGGACTCCGGGAGTTGTTGATGGACAGGGAGGCCTGGAGTGCTGCGGTTGGGGTCTCAAAGAGTCGGACATGACTGAGCGACTGAACTGAACTGAATAACTACCAATGAGATCCTTTCACATGCTTATTAGCCATTCATATATCTTCTTTGGAGAAATGTCTATTCAAATCCTTTGTGCAAATGGCAACCCACTCCAGTATTCTTGCCTGAAAAATCCGAGGGACAGAGGAGCCTGGTAGGCTACTGTCCATGGGGTTGCAGAATCAAACATGACTGAGCAACTGGGCATGACTGAGCACGCTCTCGTTGAGTTGTAAATGTTCTTTATTCTAGCTACAGGTGTCTTAACAGACATATGACTTGCAAATATTTTCTCCCCTGTTGTTGTTGTCCTTTTCTTCTGATGGTGTCCTTTGTAGCACAAACATTTTTAATTTTGATGAATTCCAATTGATCAATTCACTTGTGCTTTTGGTATTGTATCTAAGAAACTGTCACCTAACCCCAAATCATGAAAATTTACTTTTGTTTCTATCCATGGGTTTTATAGTTTTGGCTTCTACATTTAGATCTGATTCACTGGGGTTTATATTCTAAGTCTTGTCACACAAATAGCTTGGGAGTTTAGAAAGGGGCCATTTATGTTTTGGTAGGATACCATTCAGTTATGATTCATTTGCTTTCTTCCAGCTCTGGTTAGAAAAGGTTTGGAAACTATAAAGGAAAATTATGTAGTGACCATGAACTAAACCTTTTTGAAATGATTCTTTAATAGAGTATCTGACTGCAAAAGTAATAGTACCTTGGGATTTGGGGAACAAGCTCAGTTATAATTTTGTAACCCAGTTTTATTAATTCTTTGCTGCAGACCAATCAGTTTTCTAGCTAATTAAAATTTCATCTGTAATCTATTGCTCTTCAAAGAAAATTAGTTTTCCTTCTGTGTACACATGAAATGAAAAATCACTCTATACTCCAAAGCAGAACTTTACTTGGATTCTGAGAGTTAAGAGTGGTATTTATTCTTTTCCTTTTCTCTAGAACTCTGTTGCTAACCAGGTGCCCATTCCTTTGAAGGTTCTTCTTTTGCTGGATTTTTGGTCTTGACGTTCCCATATACGACATTTGACACCTTCTGTAAAATTCAAGATTGCATACTCCTAAGGAGCATTTCACATCATCAGAATTCTGCCTTATTTTTGATATGTCTCAGATGAATTTTTTGCTCTGAACTCTTGAGATCTGTCTTTCTCAAGCCTCATATGTATTTTATCTATACCCTGCAATACTTTCATTGATAATAAAAATTTTGACAAGATGTAACTGCTTTTTCACAAGATTTCTGCTGTATCATGTTAACAGGTTCCTTTTTGCTGGTCAGAATTCAAGCCAAGATAGCCTTCAGAGCCTCCAAGAGACAAAACTGGTGAGCAAAGGAAGTAAAAAGTACATTCTATTCTCTTCAATTTCGTGATATATGTCTTCATTTTGGTTTTGCAATTTACAGTAAGAAAACACTATCTATTCCTTCCATCTGGCTGGTAATTCCTTGGTCTTCTGCCACAATGCTTTTCTACTCCTGTTTCTTTTGATTTTATGCTTACCAAATGTTTTTCTTTGTTCTCTACCCTAAAATTCAATGTTATTCAACAATTATTTATTGAGAATCTACTGTATGCAAAGCACTATTTCCTGGGGGGTAAGGCTCCAAATAGATATATTACTTCCTTTTTGGCTAGATAATAATTTCATTTATTGTTTAGTGATTGTTTTAGCATCCTGTAATAGCTTCAATAGCTCAAACTTAAAAGAGATATATTTTGGTTTATATTATTTTAACAGCTTTTAAGATTATAACTCACTACACATCAATTTCAAATAAATACTTAGTCTATATTCATTTTTTTCCTGAAAACATATTGCTTCAATCTACAAAAGACCCTTAGCTATAGTTGCTTGTCTGCAATCTAATTTGTACAAATGTATCAAAAAGAAAATCATGTGATCCAAAACTTAATTTCTTTTCAGAAAGTCTAAGATTTTGGTTATGAACTTGCATTGTAGTAATTGATTTAGAAGAATTATGACCATGCTGTGGAATCAGAGGATGCAGTACTCCTTCACAATACTGTGATGGTGAAATCGTCTTGCATGGTAGAATCTAACTTATCCATAGGCCTGCTATCCTATTGACTGTACTTCAAATGCTAAAACTTGATGTATTGCTTCTCAACATACTTCTAACTTTTCACCATTTCAACTAGGTCCTTCTCTTTTGAACAAGATACGTGTCACAATCTGCTCAGAGAAGAGAACCAAATATTGCTGTTGTTCAGTCTCAGTTGTGTCTGACTCTGTGACCCCATGGACTGCAATACGCCAGGCTTCCCTGTTCTTCATCATCTCCCAGAGTGTGCTGAAACACATGTCCATTGAGTCAGTGATGCCATCCAACCATCTCATCTTCTGTCACCCCCTCTATTCCTGTCTTCAATCTTTCCTAGTATCAGGGTCTTTTCCAATGAGTTGGCTCTTCACATCAAGCGGCCAAAGTATTGGAGCTTCAGCTTTAGCATCAGTCCTTCCAATGAATACTCAGGGTTGATTTCCTTTAGGATTGACTGGTTCAAATATACTTTATTCTTTTCTTGCTAATCAGTTTTGTCTCTTATGAAGCTCAGAAATTCTGCCCAAAAGGTGATAGAATATATACCATAAATATGGGCACAATTCATGAGCAATTGTTTTATTAAAAAAAAAAATTTAGGTATAAAATTATACTAAAACTTTAAATATGATCAAGACTTTCTTGAAATGTGAATGCATATATGTCATATATATGTATAACATAAATATTTATGTTTAATATATAAAGAATACATATTTTTATAGCATCATTTCTGTGACGCTTCTGCCCAAAATTTGTTACCTGAATCTAATCATGAAGAAACATCAGAGAAACCCAAATTGAGAAATACTTTACATAGTAATTGGCTCATAGCTTCCAAAAGTGTCAGGGTCAAGAGAGTAAAGGAGAAACTGAGGAATACTGTTCTGTATTAAAGGCTGCAATGAAATGTAACCCACAGTCTTGAATTGGATTCCATTGCTATAAAGAACATTAGTGGGTTAATAGGTAAACTTAATTCTAATTTTCAGAAGCAAAAGTTTCTGAGAATTGGGTGAAAGTAATGTGCCAGTGTTAATTTCTTAATTTTGATGGATATATTGTAGTTCTGTAAGAGAATAACCATGTTTGTAGGACTTGTATTCTATTTGTGAGTAATGGGCATCATGTTGACAATTCAAGCCCAAATGAGAGGTGTTAGTTATTTGTATTACTCTTGCCCAAAAAAGTAACATCTGATGTTGAATAAGTGATTCATGACAAAGTCACACCATTATTGATTAATGACATCTATTACCAGTACAAGATATTAATACCCATGCAATATATTTATGATCCTATCCTGTGGACATCGTGACATCGGACAGTCTCTAGCACCACAGCTGACACTGTTGGTAGCCTACCCAGCTGTTATTTTTTCCTTCCATTCTATCTTGCTAGTAGAACCCCAATTTCATTGAGATATGAACATCAGGGTCCTTTCTACCTCCAGGAAGTGGGTTTTTCTAAATCTAAGCCGTTCAAGGTTTAGACATGAGCATGTAATATATAATTCTGTCTAATAATAACGATGCATGAAAGGAAGTCTGCTGGGGTGGGGGTTAGCAGCGCTTCAAAGAAAGATCTTCCTTACAAATAACAAAAGACCCACAGAAAGAAATGCCTCTTCTTTTATTTGATGAGGTCATGTCTGTAAGTAACACCTAGAATTAGAGCAGTTGTCCTGCAAGCATGAGGAGATAAGCCTAAGGACAAAGCCAAGACAGTACAAATGACAGAGCAGAAAGAAAAAAAGTCTATGTCCTTAATAACGCCACTGAGTACTAAATTAAGCAACCTCTCGCTACCCTATCCCCTTGCCTGTTATGTGAGATAACAGCTTTTTGCTTATTTTTATATGTATTTGATATGTAATTATTTATTTTTATAGTGACATAGCATATATAATATATATATTACATCTTTGGTAATGTCTTTGATTTTATTAAAATCATAGTTATAGATTTGGAAATGGCCTTAGAAGCAATCTATATTCTAGTCCAACCCTTTCATCTATTATAAGGAACAGCTTAGACAAGTGAGGCATCTTGCCCAGGGTCAAAGTTAGTAGCTGATGAGATTCTAGAATCCAAGTCTTTGGATTCCGTTCTGTGTACATCATGCTGTCTGCTCTTCTAAGAAATGAAGATAGTTCAGAATCTTTTCAGGGAGAGACATTGGGTATCAAATTTCCTGAGAGGGAGTGACCGATTTTCATACAGTAAAAAATTAATTCAATCATTTTATTACAGACTTCTGCAAGGACAGACAGTTTCCACACCAAAAGCAGTCTTCTGCCCAGATTCAAAGAACTGCTGCAAACTCTTTGCAAGAAACACTGGCTTTTGTCAAATTCAAGTAAATATGTGGTGCTATTTTTCTGTTAAGCATCCACAGTTATTTAGAGAGTCATTTTCAGATATTTAGGTATTATTTCATATAGAAAACTTTATAGAAAGAATTTTCATCTCTTGGGAAGTGACTTCTGGAAATAAAAATATGTAAGCATTTGCTTCTCTTTCTTTATGACTTTCACACCAACGAGGCCAAATGAGAAAAACAACAAACAACAATAAAGCATTATTTAGAGTAAAAGCAGCAGTGTTGGGAATTATATATTGTATGGCTTTAACAGCCTGCTTCCTTGTTTGAATTTGAGTAGTGTTACCAGTTTAACCACCTCAAATTTTGCCCTTTTTCTACAGGTTTTTATATCTTCATAAATACAGCATTGTGGTTTGCAAAGATAAGGGCATTCTCTGGACATTTTGCTTTTCAAATACAAAAAAAAAAAAAATGATGATGTACATTTTTATGTTGCTACCCTCCATAAATAGAAATACCATTATCTTTTTGCTAAGTGCATTGCAGATTCAGTTCAGTTCAGTTCAGTCGCTCAGTCGTGTCCGACTCTTTGCGACCCCATGAATCGCAGCACGCCAGGCCTCCCTGTTCATCACCATCTCTCGGAGTTCACTCAGACTCACATCCATCGAGTCAGTGATGCCATCCAGCCATCTCATCCTCGGTCGTCCCCTTCTCCTCCTGCCCACAATCCCTCCCAGCATCAGAGTCTTTTCCAATGAGTCAACTCTTCGCATGAGGTGGCCAAAGTACTGGAGTTTCAGCTTTAGCATCATTCCTTCCAAAGAAATCCCAGGGTTGATCTCCTTCAGAATGGACTGGTTGGATCTTCTTGCAGTCCAAGGGACTCTCAAGAGTCTTCTCCAACACCACACTTCAAAAGCATCAATTCTTCGGTGATCAGCCTTCTTCACAGTCCAACTCTCACATCCATACATGACCACAGGAAAAACCATAGCCTTGACTAGACGGACCTTAGTCGGCAAAGTAATGTCTCTGCTTTTGAAAATGCATTGCAGATTAATCACTCTCAATTTAAATAGTCCCAAATTGAAAACAGTAGTTTTTTAAAAAGTTAATAGAAATTGTATCCATTTGGTATTGTTGGTTTAACAGTTCAATTTGCAAACAAAAGAGCAATTATAATCATTTATCTCCACAAAAGAATAAAAGATTTATAGAAGGTTTTCTTTCATGAAAACAGCACCACCATCTGGAATTCTACAGTCTGTGCAATGAAATAATTAAATTATAAGATTCTGTTTTGTTTTAGCTGGTAGAAAAGTAATTTGTCTCTTCCTGAGAGGTTTTACTGGTAAAAATAATGCAAAAAATTGCAGGCTAGAAAAAACTGTATTCCACCCTGCCACATGTGATCCATGTTGTTTATGTCCTACAGAAATCAGTGGATTTTAATGGGGCTCTCACATGATTTCTTTTATAGCTAATGTTATTAAAAATTTAACATTTCAATAGGAATTAATTTTATACACCCTTCTGACTATGCATTCTCTCCACAATAGGAAAACACATTTTTTTAAAAAAATTCAATCTAAGGTTAAAGAAGTCTGATGTTCCAGTTTCTTAATTTTTTTTTTTTTTTTTGAGTGGAGGTTAATTGGGGCAAATAACAAAAAAAAAAAAATGGAGCCAGTCCTCAAAAATGGAAGAACTTGTAAAATATATTTTTAATATACAACTGTACAGAATTGTTATTATAATTATTACATGAATTTGATGGACCATTAATAGCATGCCATTTTAGGTATACACATGTGGATCAAATATATCTGTTTAACAGTTTTCCTCAACACTATATAAAATTAAGCAAATTTTAAGTTCTTCAAAAATGAAAAATACTATATAATATTTGTTAAAATCCTTGCTGTTCTTGTGAATGGAACAAAGCAATTGATTCGAGAGTCAAAAATATCATTCAACACTCTAAACAATCATTTTCTTGTATTGTTGTATGAGAATGGCTTAATTGACATTGTTGTTTTTTTTTTCATAAACCAGCCTTAAACCAAACACTCCAGTGTTCCATTCTGTTGCCAAAGTCAGTCTCATCCTGCACTGAGCCATGTGCATCCTCTAAAGTGGAGCCAAGGACAATTGTGTTTCCTGGAAAACAAAGGCAAAGATTCTCCAGCTATGTCAAATGAACATCACAAATAAACATGCTTTTATATCTATTCCCAATCTCTCTTGCATTTCAGTTCTCTACTCTGTAACTATGTTACCAGTGAGTTCATTTGACACTCTTTTCTTTTAACCACTGTTATTCTAAGGACACTGAACCTAGTATTAAGCAGTTACTGAACGCTTACAGTGTACCAACCCTGCTCTAAGCATTTCATATGTATTCATTCATTCTCATTACAATCTTATGTAGTAAGCACTACTACTTCCCCCACTTTTGAAGATGAGAAAGCTGAAGCTCCGAGAAGTTAAGTGACTTTGTGATTTACCCAAAGTCACACAACTAAGAAGCAGACTACAGATTTCAACACAGGAAGGCTGGTTTCCAATGCCCTGATTTTATGCACTTGAATGCTGCTTCTCAACCCGTGTATGATCCCATCAGTGGTCTTTGACTTTGACCATCGCTTTGTATTTTATTTATTTCAGTCCAAGCTTGCCTTATTTGGAGTAAATTCCAAATCAATTTGTATGACTTTTTCCATACTTAACAGTATTTTTTGTCTACACATGTTTACATTGCTCTCTTCAAAAGTCATTCATATTCAATAACTCTTTGAAAGTCAATTATGTAATTTCTAAAATATTATCTAACTTTTAAAAATCTATGGCTCAATTAGCATCATCTATCAAAACAAATGATGCACATACACTTTGAACAATTCCTCAGCTATAATTTCATCTTACATATATTCTCCCATATGTCCTTAAAGACAAATGTATAAATATGCTCGCTTCATCACTGTAAATGCAAAAGGTTGGAAACAATCTAAATGCCCCTGCATAGGGGACTGATTAAGTATAAATATGTCCCATCCTTGCAATGGGATACTATATAGTCATTAAATGAATAAGTAAGATTTATATATATTCATATGGAACTAGGTTCAAGATAACATGAATTTTAAGAAAGTTGCAGAAGGGATATTTTGAATATTTCAATTTATGTAAAATAAGATATTTATATTAATATATACCTATATGTAAATAGAAATTTTAAGTAAATGCCTCTGGAAGGAGTTTGTAGGAACAGACATATCTCAGTATTCTCGCTTGTACTCTATAAATGTTTACTATGTTCATATATTATTTTTAAATTAAAACAAACTAATGATAGAGAAATGTAGACTCAGTGTTTCTATGAGCAAAGCACTGCATCTGGAGCAAATATGCTTAATTCCCTGTCCTGCCACCAAGGAAATTGGCATTTGTTATGGGAAAGGACCATGTGTACACATGGTCTTCTTGCCAAGCAGTATTATTTTTAAATTAAAACAAACTAATGATAGAGAAATGTAGACTCAGTGTTTCTATGAGCAAAGCACTGCATCTGGAGCAAATATGCTTAATTCCCTGTCCTGCCACCAAGGAAATTGGCATTTGTTATGGGAAAGGACCATGTGTACACACGGTCTTCTTGCCAAGCAGGAATTTAGTGCTGTAAACACACAGACTTCAAGTAAAAGGAAGGAAAGCACATCTCACTGGGGTGAATAGAGAAGGTATCAGAGTAAGCAGCATTAGAACTGGACCCTGGGGTGTTTTGCTGGGGCAGTATAGGGCTTAGAAGAGTGAATTTTGGACCCAAACTCCCTAGAATCCAATCTGGCTCCAGCAATGATATGCCACATGATTCTGGGCAAGTTATTCAGCTTCTCTGTCTTTAATTTCCTTATCAATAAATTAGACATAATAATAGTGCTTGTCTCATAGTGTGGTGATAAGGTTGAAATGAGTTCTTATACACAGAGCATATGGAGTAATACATGGCATACAAAGCACTATTCAAGTATTTGCTATTACTATTAATTTAAACAGGAAAAAAGGTAAATTATTTTCAAAAGGAAGTATGAAATCAATTAAAATAGGAGGAAATTAAGCTCAAACCCTCTTTTAAACCTTATGCAAAAATAATTGGCAAGTGAATTAAAGATTTAAATATTTTTTTAAATGACAAAGGTATAATAGGAAACATAGATGCATTAATCTTCTACCTTAGTCATGAAAGACAACTTTCTAAACATGATCCTCAAAGTCAATACCCCCAAAAATCATAGACTGAACATGCTAAAAAATAAAAAACTTCTTTAACACACACACATACACACAAACTGTTGCAATCAAAGTTCAAAGAAAAGCAATGATGAAATATTTGACCTCACTAAGGATCAAAGAAATGTAAATGAACAACAATGATCAATGCTCATCGATCCTGCAGATATTGTGGCAAAACAGGCACTTACCTACAGTATCGACCAGAATAGAAGCTGGAAAATATTTTCTGGAAAAAAATTTTGGCACTATGTTTCCAAAGCTATAAAATGCACATACCCTCTGGCCTAGCAATTCCACAGTTAGGAATTTATCCTAGGAAAATAATCAGATATGTTCAGAATGCATGCATGCATGTTAAGTCACTTCAGTAGTGTCCAACTCTGTGCGACTTTATGGACTGTAGCCTGCCAGGCTCCTCTGTCTGTGGGATTTTCCAGGGAAGAATACTGGAGCAGGTTGCCATGCCCTCCTCCAGGGGATCTTCCCAACCCAGGTATTGAACCCTCAGTTTTCACATCTCCTGCACTGGCAGGCAGGTTCTTTACCACTAGCACCACCTGGGAAACCAATGTTCAGAACCCAAGAAAGCAATCTCAAGACACATTTTTATACCAGTGAAAAATTAGAAGCAACTTTAAGTTTTCATCAATAGGAAACTGGTTCAATAACTTATGATACATCCAGATAAAAAATACTATAAAATTATTTATTAATATGGAAAATGACCAGATTCATTGTAGATGAAAAAGTCAGGTTCAAAGTAGTATGATTAATATGGTCTTTTTCTTGTAGAAAATATTTTTGTTCATGGACACAGAAAAATGTCTGAAAAAGCGTGCATTGCTAAAGTGCTAAGTGTATTAATTACTAGATAATAAGTTTCTAGTTGATTTTCATTTTCTTCTTTAAAAATCTCATTACTACAAAGCAATTATCCTTCAGTTAAAAAGTAAATAAATTTTTAAAAATCTCTTCATCGGAAGTATTTTCTTACAATAACTAGGTATTAGGTTTATAGCAATTTTTTAAACAATACTTTCCATTAGGGAAATCAAAATAGAAGTAGATGTTGAAAAATGAATATGACATACCTTTTCCCTACTGCTAATTTTGGGTCTGTCACCAGTGTTTGTGTGTGTTTGATGGGCAGAAGGGTGAATACAGACTAGGGGTAAATATTTTTATTATGAATGTAAATACTTGGTCTGATGGTTAACCACTCAAAGCTGATTTAAATATACCAGTCCTGTGGGGTTTTTTCTCCCCCCACTAAGGTTCAGCAGAAGAGGGTGTATATAGAGTGAAGCAAGTCAGAAAGAAAAACACCAATACAGTATATTAACACAAATATATGGAATTTAGAAAGAACCTCGGAGAAGGCAATGGCACCCCACTCCAGTACTCTTGCCTGGAAAATCCCATGGACGGAGGAGCCTGGTGGGCTGCAGTCCATGGGGTCGCTGAGTCGGACACGACTGAGCGACTTCACTTTCACTTCTCACTTTCATGCATTGGAGAAGGAAATGGCAACCCACTCCAGTGTTCTTGCCTGGAGAATCCCAGGGACGGGGGAGCCTGGTGGGCTACCGTCTATGGGGTCACCCAGAGTCGGACACGACTGAAGTGACTTGGCAGCAGCAGCAGAAAGAAGGTAACTATGACCCTGATGCAAGACAGCAAAAGAGACACAGATATAAAGAACAGACTTTTGGACTCTGTGGGAGAAGGCGAGGGTGGGGTGATTTGAGAGAATGACATTGAAACATGTATATTACCATATGTGAAATAGATTGCCAGTCCAGGTTTGATGCATGACACAGGGCACTCAGGGCCTGGGGGGGGGGGGGGGAGGGGGGGGGGGGGGGGGGGGGGGGTTCAGGATGGGGACACATGTGCACCCATGGCTGATTCATGTCAATGTATGGCAAAAACCACTACAATATAGTCAAGTAATTAGCCTCCAATTAAAATAAATTAATTTTAAAAAAATAAAAAGTTTTTTAAAAAAGAAATTCAAAACAGAAGAGTTAGACAATCATATTTGCTTTCTCTTAACAAATAAATTTAAGATGATCTCCAAAAAAAAAAAAAGAGAGTTTATAATTTCCTTAATCATTCAGTTTTTTTAATTTTCTGACTAGAAAAATGATATTTTTAAACAGCACTATAAATAGGCTGGTGAACTACACCAGAGGAGGTAAATTTTTCCTTTAAAGTTAGCCCCTCCACTCAACAAGCCCTGACTTTGTGCCAAGCACAGAAGATACTAAGTACATAAACATAATCTCTCTCCTTATAAGGATTACTTTCTAGCAAAATGCAGACAGACAAGTAAACATGTAACAGTTAACTCTGATAGATGCTAAAGTAAGAGTAACAAGCATAGAGGTAAGTCTACCTGGGGGGTGAGTTTCTCATAATGGAGAAACTCTTGAGCTGCCTTGGAAGAGATAAAAATGGGGAAGGAGCTCTTGAAATTAAAGATCTGGATTTAGATCAAGCTCCACCAACCAGGTGCCTCTGTCCACGGGATTTCCCAGGCAAGAATACCCAAGCAGTTTGCCATTTCCTTCTCCATGAGATCTTCTTGCCCCAGGGACTGAAACCTCATTTCCTGCATTGACAGGCAGATTCTGCACCACTGAGCTACCATGGAAGTCCATATATGGTATATATAGATATAGATATGTGTGTATATGTGTGTAGGAGATAATAATAGTATCTAACTCAGGGCTTGTTGTGAGGATTGAATGGCTCATGCAAGTAGAGTTCAGAGTAGTTCTCAGCACAGGGTAAGTGATCAGTGCTGTGCTGTGCTTAGTCGCGCAGTCCTGTCTGACCCTTTGCAACCCCATGAACTGTAGCCCACCAGGCTCCCTGGAGAATCCTGGGGATTCTCCAGGCAAGAATACTGAGTGGGTTGCCATGCCCTCCTCCAGGGGATCTTCCCAACCCAGGGATCCGACCCAGGTCTTCTGCATTGCAAGCAGATTCTTTCCCGTCTGAGCCAGCAGGGAAGCAATCAGTAAGTATGGTAAAGCAGTCATTGATGGAATTCAGGACACCCTACCCCCCAAAATGATACCTATTGAATATTTCAAGCTGAAGAAGTCTGAGAAAATAGCAGAAACAAGAATGTCCCTCTAAACTTCCCTGCCCTGTCCCTCTCTCCTGAAATAAAATCATAGCACCTTCATGTCAGAGGTGCCCTCCCTACATCTCTTTCTGTTATTAATCTGCTGACTGTGACTGTGAAGTCGCTCAGTCGTGTCTGACTCTTTGCGACCCCATGGACGGTAACCTACCAGGCTCCGTGGTTCATGGGATTTTCCAGGCAAGAATACTGGAGTGGGCTGCCATTTCCTTCTCCAATTATCAGTTTAATTTTCAGATCCAGCCAAGGACCATAAGAGAGTTGAGGAAAACCTTTTCCTCCCCTTCCACTATTCTTCTACATAGTTTTCTTGTTTCCTGGTTTTCTTTTTTTTTTCAAATGAACCTAAAATAATTCTGTCCACAAAATTTTTAGGATTCCTGTTCATATATGCATAGGGTATGTATCTGGAAGAGATTACAACTTGTAACCATAGTTTCCTCTACAGAAGGAAGTAATTTGGAACTTCATACAACTGAATTTCTAACTTGTGCATATATTACTTTAAAAAAAATAAAAATCTCTTTTGAGTTTTCTTATAACATCTTAGTATTCTCATTCAAATTGCATTCATATATACTGTAGCCTGGTTTTGTGTCTTTATTATAAGAATCTGGATGCTATTGAGCTATTTAAAGATGGCTAGTGTGTCTGGGGAGTGGAAAACTTCATGAGAGAAAAATATCTAGACCTTGAAGGAAGAATGGCTGTTTTTCTGATGAAGGGGAGTGGTGAGGGCACCCCAGAGTTCAGGAATGGTCTTGTCTGAACACAAAGATGTGAACAAGCATCGCATATGAACAGCAGAACCCCAGATGCTGGGAATGGGGCTTGAAGGGAGAAATACTGGAATCTCTGTGAAGACAAGGACCCTTCCCCTCACATTAAGCACTCTATCCCCAATTACTAGGACAGTGCCTGTAAGAGCTCCAAAAAGTACTTACTGAATGAGTGAACGAATAAATGAATGAAAAGAACATCCAAAACGACTGCAAATATTTTGAATAAGAAATAAAAATAGCTCTCTCAGTTTGGAGTCCAGGCCTCTGTCACAACCATGCTCTGCGAGATCATTGGTCAGGTCGATCCCAATCTTCATATTTATTGGAGTGGAGGATCTGGAGCGGCACGGTGTGTCGTGCACCTGGCATTGTTCACTCCCTATGTCACCCGGGACAGAAAGAGTAGCCCAGAACCCTGGAACAAGCTAGGTCCTAATGATCAGTACAAGCTCTTCTCTGTGAATGTAGATTACAGCAAACTGAAGAAAGAAGGTCCAGACTTCTAAATGAAATATTTCACTATAAAGCAGCTTAGAATGAAGGTCTTCCAGAAGCCATCTGCACAATTTTCCACTTAACCAAGAATTATTTCCCCTCTAAATGCATGAAATCATGTTGGTATATTGTGTCAGGGTTTACACTGATGAATAAATAGTCTGAAGCTTGATATGTGTCATTATTTAATGCTGAAATGCTACTCTGAACTTCGTAACTTAGGATATGGGAAATAAACTGTTGGAATTTAAGGGAAAAAAGAAATAAAAATAAATGATGATTTTGAATATTTAAAAAACAATAATAGCATGAGAAATATAAAAAAGATCACTGAGAAGTCTGTTTTAACACTAGTGACAAATATGCGGTGAATACCTAGGGAATCAAAAAATGCATTTAACGTCGGTCTGAGAGCATTAGGAAAACTTTTTTGGGGGAGACACACCCCCACCAAGTTCATACTTGAAAACCAATACTTGAAAATGCATTATTAAAATGGTGTAACCACAATAATTGAGGGAGCTGGGAAAGCAAAAGTAAGGGACTTAAACAATGGTCAAAGATGAAAACTTGAATAGAGATTTGTGGAGCAGCTACTTATGGTACCTCGTCACGGTTGCCAGGACGGAGATAGGGGTAAGTCAATGACACGAAGAGGCTGTTGAGTTTGGTGGCAGCAGCTCTGGCGTGGATTCAGGACACCTGGACTCCAGTCCCAGCTCTCACACTCACTCGGCAGCCCCTGTTCCCAGCTCCTCCATCTGTAAATGATCCCTAAGTCCCCAGCCAGCTCTGACACTCTGTGGTTCCAAATCATGAAGAGAAAGGAAAGAATTTCTGCAGGTTGGAGATTTAAGGCTAGAACATCATCCATTGGCTGTTGCAATCATTTTAGGAAAGAGCTATCCATTTAGTCAACAAATGTTTATCTGTCTCATGTACTGTCCAATGGTAAAAAATTGATGTAGCATAACCCCCACTCTCAAGAAGCTTACAAGTTAGTAAAATAGAGGATAATAAATATTTAAAAATAGAAATTGAATACAGAGTGTGGCAAGCACCATGTGTGTGTGTGTGTGTGTGTGTGTATGTGTGTGTGTGTGTGTGTTAGTTGCTCAGTTGTGTCTGACTCTTTGCAACCTTTTGGACTGTAGATCGCCAAGCTCCTCTGTCCATGGGATTCTCCAGGCAAGAATGATAGAGTGAGTAATCATTCCCTTCTCCAGGGAATCTTCCTGACCCAGGGGTGGAACCCAAGTCTCCTGCATTACAAGCAAATTTTTTACTATTTGAGGCAGCACCATAGAAGAAATACAAATGAAATGTTGCTGAGCATCTAAGAGCATTTGGGTGAGACTCCCCAGCTAATGCAGAGCAGTTTGAAGGTGAGGGCACTGCAGAAAAGTGGGCTAATGCAGCTGGCCCTGCCATCCTTTCTGGAGCCACGTCCACTCAGTTTACACAGGCCAATTTACAGCACTGGCTTGTGGAGCTAAGTTTATTCCCAGTGCTACAGTTGCCTTCAATGTAAACAGTCCCCAACTAACAAACAGGTGAACTCCAGGAATGCATTTGCTAGTTAAGTGTTGGATACTCAGATTGCACACATCATTCTTTATTGGTGATGAGGTCCTCCGATCAGCCCATAAAGGACAACTTAAGCCATAACATAACTGAGATATAGTAATGAGACTATTTAGACATCATTTGGAATTTCCTGGTGGCTCAGGTGGTAAAGAATTGGCCTGTAATACTGGAGAGCCAGGTTCAATCCCCCAGAGAAGAGAATGGCTACCCACTCCAATATTCTTGCCTGAAAACTTCCCTGGACAGAGGATCCTGGAGGGCTATAGTCCATGGGGTCACAAAAGAATTGGACATGACTGAATGACTAACATTTTCACTTTGAGACATCATTTAACCCCTTACATTCTGCATTACCCAAAGTGCAATTCTGAATTTCAGAAACAAGAATACATAATTTCAGAACACAACAGACTTCTCCAAAACCAGATCCTGAGGAAATTGTTCCATTTATCTGTTGCTGGGTGACAAAGAACCTCACCCCAAAAATAGTGACTCATACCAACAATCACTGTTATATCATGATTTGGTGGGCTTGAACAGATTTGAAAGAGAAAGTTTCTCTACTTACAATGTTGCTGCTTGAAAACTTTTAATTAAAAATGAGATTTTTTTAAATTAGATGAGACCTAATAATTGAGATGAGATGGAAAAGCAGTATTTTTAAGGGCTTTTGGGTGATTCTTCTGTTTCTTCTGGTGGAGGAAGAAACACTTCCACTTCTTCTAATGGAAGCCACTCCATGGTTAGCTGACAGATGGTGGATTTGGAGGAGACAAGATGGTTCATTCACACGTCTGGCTCCTTGGCAGGGCTGTCTGGAAGGCTGGACTCAGCCAGGACTGCCCACCAGGGCACCTACAGGATGCCTCTCCCCTCTCCAGCAAGGTGACCACAGGCAGTGGGACTTCTTACATGGAGGATTAGGCTTCCAAGAAGCACAAGAAGTCTTAGCCTGAGAAGTCACACAGCACCATTTAGACATTTTATACTCTAGCCTATTGGTTGAGGAGTCACAAATCTCCCCAGATTTAGGGGAGGGACTCTAGATGCTGCCTCTTAATGGAAAGTGGACCAAATAATTTGAGGCCTTGTTTTAAAACTGCCAAAGGGATGGATTCACTGGAGGATATAGAGGCACATACACCACAGCTCAGGAATGGGACTGGGAAAGAAAGATTACAAAAACAAAGATTTGATCCAGGCTTGAAGAGTTCTTCCCATTTTGGGAATAGATGCTTCATTAATATTCATATCAAATCTTGAATGTGCTAAGCCCCAACTCAGTTCATAAAGGAGCTCCCTTGTGAGGTCATTTGGGAGCCCTTAGGAGTTCCCAAGGAAGGTCTTGCACACACTTAAGAATCAGTCTGTGTCACCATTTGCAGTGGTGTGCCTGACACCATTTCATGCAATATTTTTGAGGGGCCTTAGAAAATGTTCAAAGGTGCAAAACTCCTTAGAGATAGCACAGAAAAGGTCTGTTGCAGTTTATCACTGCATCTGCTGACTACTGGCAATCTAAACCATAGAGGGCTGCTGGCCTCAACCACTCCGAGCTCTGCCTGGTCCCTACTGAGAAGCAGATTGCTGATGCTTTATTGCATTGACTGATCCTAGCCATCTTCACCATGCTGTAACACCTCTGCAATCTCTTGTGAAATGAAGAAGGTGCACTTTATTCTCTATTGAAGATTATTTAGAGCAGGGATCCCCAGCCCCCCAGAGCCACGAATTGGTACCAGTTTGTGGCCTGTTAGGAACTGGGCCACACAGCAGGAAGTGAGCAGTGGGCAAGAGAGCAAAACTTTATCTATCACTCGCATTATTGCCTGAAACATCCTTGCCTCCACTCACATTCATAGAAAAATTATCTTCCATGAAACTGGTCTCTGGTGTCAAAAATATTGGAGACCACTGATTTAGAGTCCTGCCATAGATAGTTGCTTAAACTTCAAAACAGGAGAAATTTTTAACTCATACACAGAAATATAGGAGGCTAGAAGACAGAAGGAGTTCATAGGTCAAGGCCACAGTACGTAGGAAGCATGAACTTGCCCATACCCCCTGGCTCAGTCCTTTTGCTAAGTTTGCCTCAGCATACCAGAGTCCACTTCCCATAATATGGCTTCTCTCCTGTCCCTGACACATTTCAAATGTGGCAAACAATCTCACACCAGATATGCTTGAATATGCCCATATTCAATTTTAAACACATTTTCAAGTTCTCCACCTATTATGTGGAAAGAGTATGACCTTAAGAAAGAGATATGGCTTTGTTTCACATTTCAATGTAGCCAAGCCTCAATTTCAGCCCAATGAGGATGGCTACTCTACCCTATAATTATAAGCAATTATAATCCTTTACTTATCTGTCCCCACATTTAGACTCTGAGCTGCAATCAGGGAGGATACTAAGCCAAGTCTGTAGGTCACTAGTTCAACCTTATATCCTAGTGGCCAGCATGCCCCTGGGCACATGGTGGGTATCCATAAAATGTTTGTTGAAAAACTGACAAAAGGGAATTCAAAACAAAGCCACAGGTCTATAAAGTAACCACCGAGTCTCAGTTATGTAAATAACTGTCAACAATCTGTCTTCAATAATAATAATTATTTAATATTTCCCTAATAAAACAACAATGTATCTTAATAAGAATGCAATAAAAAAACGACACTATCAGCTGCAACGCCAAACATAACCTCATCAAAGTGTAGGATTTCAATAGTCTATTCATCTATGTATCATCTGTGAAATGTCACTGTTTCATATATATAATCAGAGCCCTTCCTGTAGAATTTTTTAATTTGAAGTGAAAAAGATAGAGAAACTAATGAAGAGCTTTTGAAAAGAGTTGTTCAAGGTCTCAAGAGGAAGGAAATTGGGGTGTGAAGAGGTATCTATGATTTTTTACTATAAATGAACAATGTGCAAATTTATGCAAATTCTATGCCAACCAGAGCCTGCAATTCCCAATAAATAGCCTACATTCCCAGAAAGCAGTAATTCTTTTCTACAGGACTGTTGTAGCAAAATAACAACAAAGGAATAATAATCTCTGCCAATATTATGATCAATATGATACTTTTTCAATGGGATGAGGGGAATGAGATAGCCCCTAAAATGAAGTCCATCAAGTGGACAAAAGAAAAAATGCATTAATTTTCCTAAGCGATGTTGCTGGCTTGAGTTTGTGAACAGGACGGGCAGTTCACACCAGAGCTGAGGTGCCCTGGTACTGTTGTTCATCTGGGGCCATGTGCATAGGACAACAAGCCTCCTCACATGGTGTACCAGTGCACACCCGGGCACAGAGATAAAGTGTAGTGATGACTACCCTGTCCCTGGCCTTCCACTGGGCTTGTTAACAATGGTGCCACTTGGTACCAGCTCTGAGGCCCTGCAGCACTGAGAAGGGACAACCTCATTTCCTGTGGATGAGAAAATGGTCTGCAGATGTCCACAGGCAAGTCACCACCAACCTAGACTGGATTTTGACGTGATCTAGTGATCCCCCATGGACACGACTAAGTGACTTCACTTTCACTTTTCACCTTCATGCATTGGAGAAGGAAATGGCAACCCACTCCAGTGTTCTTGCCTGGAGAATAAGCCTGGTGGGCTGCTGTTTATGGGATTGCACAGAGTCGGACACGACTGAAGCGACTTAGCAGTAGCAGCAGCAGTGATCCCTCTCTTATACACATCTAGATGTGTATAAGAGACAGGGAGAAGGAAATGGCAACCCACTCCAGTGTTCTTGCCTGGAGAATAAGCCTGGTGGGCTGCTGTTTATGGGATTGCACAGAGTCGGACACGACTGAAGCGACTTAGCAGTAGCAGCAGCAGTGATCCCCCATATCAGTCTTTCAAAGAATGCATGCTGCTCAGATAACAGACCTTCTCCAAAGGCCATGCTTGTTAGATGAGTCCAATATAAAGACTTTCCATTTGCTGTTTGACCTGATTAGACCTGAAAGGAAAAGTCAGGAGACATAAAAAAACCTATAATTACCTTAGGTCCCCAAGAGAAAATACAGTGCTCAATACAAGGGATAATGTACCATATGTGCAATTAATTATTAAAAAAAAATCTGGATTGTGCATTCTTTTGAACATTTCCACATGAAACTGGGAATGTAGACAAAATTTTAGTGTGCTGTGATATGACAGAGAAAGAGAGACTGTCTGCTCTGCAAGACAGCTGGATTAACAACTCAGACAGAACTGATGTCAATTCTTTTAAGCCAGCTAGTCAATTCAGTTACACAGTAAGTTATTTAAATAAATGCTTGGTCTGTTTCTCTCCTTTTCAATGAATTAACAAGTTGCTTGGAGGAAATGCTCAAAGGGGTTTGATACTTAAACGTTGGTAGGTATAAGACAAGACGCTTTGTCAACAACTTAAAAAAGGCAAGCTGCTGCTGCTGTTAAGTCACTTCAGTCGTGTCCGACCCTGTGCGACCCCATAGACAGCAGCCCACCAGGCTCCCCCATCCCTGGGATTCTCCAGGCAAGAACAGTGGAGTGGGTTGCCATTTCCTTCTCCAATGCAGGAAAGTGACAAGTGAAAGTGAAATCGCTCAGTCGTGTCCGACTCTTCGCGACCCCATGGACTGCAGCCCACCAGGCTCCTCCATCCATGGGATTTTCCAGGCAAGAGTACTGGAGTGGGGTGCCACTGCCTTCTCCGAAAAAAAGGCAAGAGGAAAATCAAAACTGCCTAGCGTATACTTTAGATGCTTCTGTCAGTAAAAATACAGCACCGCCAGCACCACTCTTCCAACAGAAAGGTTTAAAGACTTTCTCACCCTTTCATCTCAACTGTTCAATTCAGTGGCATTACAGAGCAAAGTGTCTGATGCTTATGATCAATGTCTTATTTTAGTCAGTAGTAAGAAAGGGAATTCATATAAAATATATTGTATTTGGGCAATATTATCTTCCACAAATGGCAACCCATTCTCTTCCACAATTAAGTTCCTACCCTGCCCCATATAGTAGGAGTTTCCTTTGTGCCTCCCTTTGCTGTCATCACTTCCCTTGTGGCTCAGCTGGTGAAGAATCCATCTGCAATGCAGGAGACCTGGGTTCGATCCCTGGGCTGGGAAGATCCCCTGGAGAGGGGAAAAGCTACCCACTCCAGAATTCTGGCCTGGAGAATTCCATAGGCTGTATAGTCCATGGGGTCACAAAGAGCTGGCCACCACTGAGCAACTTTCACGGTCACTGTCATCAATCCTATCAAGGGGAAGAGAAGTAACCTACCCTTTAGTTTGACTGGAATGCCTAGGAAGCAGGAACTGAGTGGGCAGGGTCCAGCTCTGTCTTTTTGCCTTTTTCTCTCAATCTCTTAGGATGGACTGACCTTAAGACAAGCACATTCCCTTCTCTAAACAGGCAGGAAGTGGCCTGCTCCTTGGAGAGAGAGCCACAGTCTGTCATGGTCCAGCAATGGTGCAGGTGAACTCATTTCAGGCTCAAGGGATTTGGACACCAGCCTGGCTACAGAGCTAGGCTGTGACTGCTATCAGGTTTGCTAGTCATTAGTTGAGATATTGATCTGTCTTTCCCCTGATTCCAAACTCAGGAGGGAAGAAGAAAGGGATGTTACTTATTGCCCTTCCTAGAAAATTCAATACATGTAAATTCTAATTGTCTATTATAGCTAATATTTTGATTCTTCATTTGAGTTTCTAATTCTAGCACCAGCTTAATGCTGAGTACAGAAATGAGAAAGTCTGGACTACCTATCTACTAATATTGATGAGCCGGTAAATATTCATCAGCCAGCTTTCTGGGAAGAAAAAGCTCTGTTTTGTAGTATTCAATCATTTCTGTCATGTAAATACTGCTATCATGGCCAATTTCAAGCCACCAATATCAGTGACATCCTGAAACTGTTATCTGCAAAGCATGCCAAAGTCCTGTTATTTCCTGAAAATTAAATTCCAAGGATTATTGTGCCACTTTTATAAACAAAATACCACTTAATCATCTATTGAAACTAATAAGTGACTAAATATTTATTATCCAGCTATCTACTAAAGAAAAGTCACCCACTTCAATATGGAGTTCAAATAAAATATCATTAGTTGACTCCTCCACCTTTTCTTCCCCCCACATCTTTTCTTTTTGCCTTCTCTCTTCTTTCCTCTACAAACCAGATTGTTTGACTGTCAATAGTAGCAGCAGAAAGAATCCTGTGAAGGACTACTCACAGTAGTTTGAGAGATGTTGATGAAAATGTCCACTAAAATTAAAAGTAAAGACATATGAAAAGGTATTCATATTTGTGGAATCCCCTAGCTAGGACCTCCTAAGGTTTGGACAGAGTGTGATGTATTGGAATAATGGACTTGCAAGTGAGAGAGGGCTGGATGTGAATGCTAGCACTGATGTTTACGGGCTCTGCCACCCTGGAAAGGTGAGTATCAGCAGGCCTGTAACACCTTCTCTCCCTTTATTGAAGTAATATACCTGGGAAAGATGGAAGAAAGATAATTTAGACAATTTGCTTGCAAGTATGTAATGATAGACCTCCAGGAAAACACACCACTAGTGCTTGCAGCGAAAGAATCCTTATCTATGGAATGCTATAAGCAGGTGAGCCTGATCTGTCTAGGACTGATTGCCATGGTAATCAAATCTGCACTTTGTAGATTTACGGAATTTCATCTCCTAAAAAATATCATGTGATCTATGTAACTACTGGAGTACAAAATGAAGACATTTCATGAAAGAAACAGCTCTCTTCTGCAAAAGTGATATGATTGCACACATCACTTAGAGACCCTTTTTGTAAGCAGGGACAGAACTAGTTCCAATGAGGCAGTAAATGACCTGGGAGTTGTTATGGGTCCCAGACTTTACCGTTTCATCTGTGCCTTGAAGCTCTTTGTATCTATTGACTTAAAACAAATAGACTACCAGTTATTTCTGCAGCAAAGATGGGTTTATTCAGGATCAGCAGAGAATTGAAATTCAGAGTCTGCACCCATGGCAAGCCACATGCAAGTCCCCACATGAAAGGGGAAGGAGACTGCTTTTATGAGGGAAAAGGGGACATTGGAGAGCTACAGTAAACAAAGAGTCTATGGTTTTTTATTGGCTGAGTCTTTGCCAGGAAAAGGAGTCTTTCTTCTTCCTGGTAGGCTCTGTTATCAGCACAGGCTATGAGAGCTCCCACTTCAATCTCCTGACTCTAACTGAGGCTTCGTCCAGTTTATTAATTTTTTACATTTCCCTCTTTTGATCAAGATCTTTCTCTGAAAGCACGATTTTCAGTTTCACCACTTTCAGTTGCTTTTCCCCGCTTAGTACCAGGAAGGACATTTCCTGGATGTAGTGTCTCATTTTGAAGGAAAATGCAGATTTAAAACCTATTGAGGTCACATATGAATAACAAGGAGAGGTAGGAGTATGATCTCTCAGTCACTTTTAATCTAAAATTAATATCTTGTCAAGATCATGATGATCTTATGTTATTATCAAAGGTTTAACTACAAACTCTCAACAAGCCAGGTCTGGATATCTTGGGAAAACGGTCTCATCAGATGTCATCTGCTTCAATTGCAGGAAGCCTTTACTTTCATGCCACCAGATGATGAGAAATGTTAAGTCAGGGTTTGATGTTTTCTGTAGTTGTGTCAGGTGTATCCGAGAATCAAGTCCCTGGAGTTTGGCAGTGTGCCAGTTGGTTAGCAAAACCTGATGACAGCCTTTTTTGCAAGGTTGAAGAGAATCTTTCTGGAAGTGTCTTTCCTAGTAGACAAACTCTCCAGGTTACAAAGATGTGATGCATAAGGTCTTCATCTCCCAGAAGTACACTGTGAAAATTGCTCTATCAGAACATAATTACTTTGGATAGAAAAAATTAAGCCATTGAAATATTGTATTATTGTTCCTTCTATCAGCTGTGGGTCAAAAGAAGCAGAAGTGCATTGGGTGTCCTTAATTCAAAAGGTTAAGAGCTTATGAATTCCAAAATCCTAATCCTAAAATGATGCTGTGAAAGGGCTGCACTCAATACGCCAACAAATTTGGAAAACTCAGCAGTGGCCACAGGACTGAAAAAAGTCAGTTTTCATTCCAATCCCAAAGAAAGTCAATGCCAAAGAATGCTCAAATGCACTCATCTCACATGCTAGAAAAGTAATGCTCAAAGTTCTCCAAGCCAGGTTTCAATGGTATGTAAACCGAGTACTTCCAGATGTTCATGCTAGATTTAGAAAAAATAAAGGAACCAGAGATCAAATTGCCAACAATTGTTGGATCATCAAAAAAGAAAGAGAGTTTCAGAGAAACATCTACTTCTGCTTTACTGACTACACCAAAACCTTTGACTGTGTGGATCCAACAAACTGTGGAAAATTGTTCAAGAGATGGGAATACCAGACCACGTGACCTGCCTCCTGAGAAATCAGTATACAGGTCAAAGAAGCAACATTTGGAACAAGACATGGAACAACAGACTGGCTCCAAACTGGAGAAGGAGTACATCAAGGATGTATATTGTCACCCTGCTTATTTAGCTTATATGTAGAGGACATCATGAGACATACTGGGCTGGAAGAAGCACAAGATGGAATCAAGATTGCCAGGAGAAATATCAATAACCTCAGATATGCAGATGGCACCACCCTTATGGCAGAAAGTTGAAGAAGAACTAAAAAGCCTCTTGATGAAAGTGAAAGAGAAGAGTGAAAAGTTGGCTTAAAACTCAACATTCAAAAAACTAAGATCATGGCATCCAGTCCCATCACTTCATGGCAAATAGATGGGGAAACAATGGAAACAGTGTCAGACTTTATTTTTGGGGGCTCCAAAATCACTGCAGATGGTGACTGCAGCCATGAAATTAAAAGATGCTTGCTCATTGGAAGAAAAAGTATGACCAACCTAGACAGCATATTAAAAAGAAAAGACATTACTTTGCCTACAAAGGTCTGTCTAGTCAAAACTATGGTTTTTACAGTAGTAATGTATGGATGTAAGAGCTGGAAGAAAAAAGCTGAGCACTGAAGAACTGATGTTTTTGACCTATGATGTTGGAGAAGACTCTTGAGAATCTCTTGGACTGCAAGGAGATCCAACCAGTCAATCCTAAAGGAAATCAGTCCTGAATAACCATTGGAAGGACTGATGTTGAAGCTGAAGCTCCACTACTTTGGCCACCTGATGCAAAGAACTGACTCATTTGAAAAGACCCTGATGCTGGGAAAGATTGAAAGCAGGAGGAGAAGGGGATGACAGAGGATGAGATGGTTGGATGGCATCACTGACTCGATGGACATGAGTTTGAGCAAGCTCTGGGTTTGGTGATGGACAGGGCTGCCTGGTGTACTGCAGTCCATGGGATCGCAAAGAAACAGAGACAACTGAGCTACTGAACTGACTTATGAATCCCAAAAGGGGTGGATTGAGATTTAGAAGAACCAACAGCAGTGCTTTTGGCCAAGATATGTAGAAAGCCTCTACAATTTTTGCCAATTTAGTCTTAATAATGTTGTTATTTGCACTCAGTAGCTTAGTATGCCCGACTCTTTGTGGTTCCATGGGCTAGACTCCTCCTCCTCACAAAGAGTCAGACAAGACTGAGTGAATGAACTGACTCTTTGCGATCCCATAAATCGCAGCATGCCGGGTTTCCCTGTCCATCACCAACTCCTGGAGTTCACCCAGACTCATGTCCATCGAGTCGGTGATGCCAACCAGCCATCTCATCCTCTGTCTCCCCTTCTCCTCCTGCCCCCAATCCCTCCCAGCATCAGAGTCTTTTCCAAAGAGTCAACTCTCCGCATGAGGTGGCCAAAGTACTGGAGTTTCAGCTTCAGCATCATTCCTTCCAAAGAACACCCAGGGCTGATCTCCTTCAGAATGGACTGGTTGGATCTCCTTGCAGTCCAAGGGACTCTCAAGAGTCTTCTCCAACACCACAGCTCAAAAGCATCAATTATTCAGCACTCAGCTTTCTTCACAGTCCAACTCTCACATCCATACTTGACCACAGGAAAAACCATAGCCCTGACTAGACAGACCTTTGTTGGCAAAGTAATGTCTCTGCTTTTTAATATGCTATCTAAGTTGGTCATAACTTTTCTTCCAAGGAGTAAAGCATCTTTTAATTTCATGGCTGCAGTCACCATCTGCAGTGATTTTGGAGCCCCAAAAAATAAAGTCTGACACTGTTTCCATTGTTTCCCCATCTATTTGCCTTGAAGTGATGGGACCAGATGCCATGATCTTCGTTTTCTGAATGTTGGACTTTAAGCCAACTTTTTCGCTCTCCTCTTTCACTTTCATCAAGAGACTTTTTAGTTCCTCTTCACTTTCTGCCATAAGGGTGGTGTCATCTGCATATGTGAGGTGATTGATATTTCTCCCGGCAATCTTGATTCCAGCTTGTGCTTCTTCCAGTACATCTTCTCATGATGCACTCTGCATAGAAATTAACTAAGTAGAATGACAATATACAGCCTTGATGTACTCCTTTTCCTATTTGGAACTAGTCTGCTGTTCCATGTCCAGTTCTAACTGTTGCTTCCTGACCTGCATATAGATTTCTCAAGAGGGAGGTCAGGTGGTCTGGTATTCCCACCTCTTGAACAATTCTCCACAGTTTGTTGTGATCCACACAGTCAAAGGATTTGGCATAGTCAATAAAGCAGAAATAGATGTTTTTCTGGAACTCTCTTGCTTTTTCCATGATCCAGCGGATGTGGCAATTTGATCTCTGGTTCCTCTGCCTTTTCTAAAACCAGCTTGAACGCTTGGAAGTTCACAGTTCACGTACTGCTGAAGCCTGGCTTGGAGAATTTTGAGCATTACTTTACTAGCATGTGAGATGAGTGCAATTGTGCGGTAGTTTGAATTCTTTGGCATTGCCTTTCTTTGGGATTGGAATGAAAACTGGCCTTTTCTAGTCCTATGGCCACTGCTGAGTTTTCCCAATTTGCTGGCATATTGAGTGCAGCACTTTCACAGCATTATCTTTCAGAATTTGCAATAGCTCAACTGGAATTCCATCACCTCCACTAGCTTCGTTCGTAGTGATGCTTTCTAAGGCCCACTTGACTTCACATTCCAGGATGTCTGGCTCTAGGTGAGTGATCACACCATCGTGATTATCTTGGTCTTGAAGATCTTTTATAATTCAGCCTGTTGGGCCAAGTAGCCATAGGTAAAGATACCACCTCAACAACTTCAAAAGGAGTTGCAATAACATACCCAGCACAATATTTGCAACTACCTTTTAAATTAGAACAGTCAGCATTAAGCAGTTGTAAAGGGCTTCATCAATCACGGAGAGGAGAGTAGCTGAGTTAAGGTTATTACATAGAAGACTTATGTGAAAAGAAGTTAATGAAAGGAGTTCATAGGAGGTGGGAGTTGCTGGCTGAGAAATGTTGAATGTGGTGAGAATTCAGGATAGCTTCTTCTGCACGAGGCACAAAAATGGTTAGAGCAGATCCCTCACTAATTTTCTCAGTGCCTTTAATCAAAAGGACAGTGGCCCTAGTGGCCCTAAGGCAAGGGTATCCCCTTAGCACAGGCTCCAGTTGTTGGATGTAGTATTCTACGGGTCAATGATGGTCCCTGCATTATGGGGTGAGTACCCCAAGGGCATTCCCTTCCTTTTTATATACAAAAAGGGAATCAGATATTGGATTAACTACACTAAAGCTTTTGACTGCATGGATCACAACAAACTGTGGAAAATTCTGAAAGAGATGGGAATACCAGACCACCTTACTTGCCTCCTGAGAAATCTGTATGCAGTTAAAGAAGCAACAGTTAAAACCAGATGTGGAACAAGGAACTGTTTCCAAATTGAAAAAGGAGACGTCAAGGCTATATATTATCACCCTGCTTATTTAACTTATATATAGAATACATCATGCAAAATTCCAGGCTGGATGAAGCACAAGCTGGAATCAAGATTGCTGGGAGAAATATAAATAACCTCAGATATACAGAGGACACCACCCTTATGGCAGAAAGCAAAGAAGAACTAAATCACCTCTTGACGAAGATGAAAGAGGAGAGCGAAAAAGCTGGCTTAAAACTCAACATTCAAAAAAATAAGATCATGGCATTGGAACCCATCACTTCATGGGAAATAGATGGGGAAACAATGGAAATAATGACAGACTTTATTTTCTTAGGCTCCAAAATCACTGTGGATGGTGACTGCAGCCATGAAATTAAAAGATACTTGTGCCTTGGAAGAAAAGATATGACCAACCAACAGCATATTAAAAAGCAGAGACTACTTTGCTGACAAAGTTTCATCTAGTCAAAGCTATGGTTTTTCCACTGGTCATGTATGGGTGTGAGTGTTGGACCACAAAGAAGACAAAGCACTGAAGAATTCATGCTTTCAAACTGCGGTACTGGAGAAGATTCTTGAGTCCAAGATCCCCATAGACTGCAAGGAGATCAAACCAGTCAATCCTAAAGGAAATCAACCTTGAATTGGAAGGATGATGCTGTAGCTGAAGCTCCAATACTTTGTCCACCTGATGCAAAGAGCTGACTCATTTGAAAAGACCCTGATGCTGGGAAAGATTGAAGGTAGGAGGAGGAGTAGGGGGCAACAGAGGATGAGGTGCTTTGATGGCATCACCAACTCAATGGACATGAGTTTGAGCAAACTCCAGAAGATGGTAAAGGACAGGGAAGCCTGGCATGTTGCAGTTCGTGGGGTTATAGAGCTGGACACGGCTGAGTGACTGAACAATAATGAAAGGCAGATGGGTTCATCCAAGTCTCCTTTAAGGCCTTAAAAACTGTCATCTGGTTCTTCCCATAAAATTAGATCAGAGTTTTTATTGTTCAGTAAAATCTATAGATTTGGCCATAGGACAGAAATTTGGAATCCAGTTTTGGAAATAACCACCTAGCCTGAGAATACCTTGCAAAAGACAGTTAGTTTTGATTTGGGGAAACTTAAGGCACTGGAGAAGGCAATGGCAACCCACTCCAGTACTCTTTCTTGGAGAATCCCATGGACGGAGGAGCCTGGTGGGCTGCAGTCCATGTGGTCGCTAAGAGTCGGATATGACTGAGTGTCTTCACTTTCACTTTTCATTTTCATGCATTGGATAAGGAAATGGCAACCCACTCCAGTGTTCTTGCCTGGAGAATCCCAGGGATGGGGAGGCCTGGTGGGCTGCTGTCTATGGGGTTGCACAGAGTTGGACATGATTGAAGCGACTTAGCAGCAGCAGCAGCAGGGCACTGGAAGGAGAAGGCAATGGCACCCCACTCCAGTACTCTTGCCTGGAAAATCCCATGGACGGAGGAGTCTGGTAGGCTGCAGTCCATGGGGTCGCACAGAGTCGGACACGACTGAAGCGACTTAGCAGCAGCAGCAGCAGGGCACTGGAAAGCCTATCTGGATGTAGGCATAGCTCTGTTCTCGTATCAGATGCCCAAATACTAAACTGGGGTTTAGGAAAACTGCAATTTTTCTTTGGTTATCTTATGATGCCTTAAGGCTTAAAGCTTTAGTAAGGGGATGCTGTCTTGCATGAGGAGTCTTGAAGATGAGAGCAAAGAAGAAAATCATCCACTAGTGGCAACTAAGTAGAATCTCTAGGGATGTTTGTATCATCAATATCAGCTGTCAGGATTTTTGAGAAGTGAGGACTCTCAGGAAAACCCTTGTTTTTCTTCCTAAGTGAAGACAGATTGGTACTGACGAGCACCAACCAGAATACTGAAGATGCACTGTATTAATCAGTCAGAGTGGAGAATCTGCTTCTATTGGGAATGGATGTTAGTAACATGAGGATTAGGAACAACAGGCTCTTAAGGGATAACGCTGTTCTTTACTGCTCGGATGTCCTGGTCAAACCTGCACTCTTGGCTCTTAGATTTTCTCACCAGTAAAATGGGAAGGTTAGAGGGCCTAAAACAAGGGATAATGAGGCCTGGAGCCCTTAAATCTTCTATTATGAGCGTTCTGCCTTGAAGGGACTCTTTCCTTATAGGATACTGATTAAATATGGGAAGTGGTTTTAAAGGGTTTATTTGAATCTTGATCGGAGCTACTCTTTGAATTTAACCAATATCTGTTGGAGATTTTCCACATAAGGAAGATGGTAGCTGATTTTGCCCATAAGGAGGATGGTACTTCAGTCATTTCCTGAGCCTTGCCTCTACCCCCAAATTTCATCATCTTTTATCCATCCCTTTACCCCTCATTCTTAGAGCTAGACATACTTGAGCTAGATAAACTGATGCCAAAAATGAGATACACCAGCAACATAAGATACATCAGATAACTTAAATGCATTGCAAATGGAATATTCTAAACCTTAATATACATATTGCCCAACATGCAAATTTCAAACCCCAAGGCCAGAAGGGATCTTTATTAAACTGAGACAACTTAGCATCCCCCAAATTACAACATGAAGTGGCATCCCAAGTTCCTAGTTTATTTCACATTTCTTTTTTTTTTTAATTTCACATTTCTTAACTCAATGTCTTCTCTAACTCAGTTCCAACAGGGTGATTCTGTTTCATGGTTCCAAGCACATCACATCACTCCTTAGTTCAAACTCACTTACAGGTTCTTTTCCTGCTCCCATCCCACCCTCTTTCAGTCGGCAGAACATACTTTGCCAATGCCCCCACCTATATTGCTGGGGTGGGGTGTAGTTAGGGCCAAAAATATAATGCATTCTGTCTTTTCTTCCATTTCTATACAGAGATCACAGAAGAATTCTCTGCCCAGAAATCTGCTGAAGCCCCCAAAGTAGAGAAATATATTTAGTTTTCTGTGTATGTAGGAATGGCAGGGAAAGGTTAGGGCAATCTTTATTTTATTTTTTTTTATTTTTATTGGAGTATAATTGATTACAATGTTGTGTTAGTGTCAGGTGTACATAAAAATTAATATATATATATTCATTTTGAAGAATTCAAATGAATTGATTTAAATTCAATTTAATTCATTTGTATTCAAAATGAATATATATATATACACACACACACACACATATATCCACTCTTATAAAAGATTCTTTTCCCATGTAGGCCATTACAGAATTTTGAGTAGAGTTCCCTGTGCTGTATAGCAGCTTTTTATTAGTTATCAATTTTATATATAGCAGTATGTATGTCACTCTCAATCTCCCAATTTATCCCTCCCCCATTATCCCCTAATAACCATAAGATTGTTTTCTACATTTGTAATGCCATTTCTGTTTTTTAATTGAAATTTTTATTGCAAAATTTGTGATTTCACATGCAGTTGTGAGAAATAATATAGAGAGATCTTTGGCTGTACAATTTCTACCAACGATAATACTTTTCAAAACTATAAAATAGGGACTTCCCTGGTGGTCCAGTGGTTGGGAATTCACCTCCCAGTGCAGAGAACACAGGTTTAATCCCTGGTTAGGGAACTAAGGTCCCATATGTGCTACAGCTAGAGAGCCCATGGACCACAACTACTGAGCCTAGGGCTCTAGGGCCTGTGTGCCACAACTAAGACCCAGCATCGCCAAATAAATACATCAATAAATATTTTTAAAACTGTAACATAATATCTAAACTAGTATACTGACATTGATGTCACTCAGCTTTCTTATTCAGATTAGATTCCTCCAGTTTTATTCAAACTCGTGTGTGTGTGTGTGTGTGTGTGTGTGTGTGTGTGTGCGTGTGTATATTAAATCTATGCAATCACTTGTATGGGTTTATGTATTCACCATCAAGAAACTCTCATGTTGTCTTTTGATAATCACAGCTATCTCTTTTCCCTCAGACTGCAGTCCCCATGACCTAGCAATCACTGATCTGTTCTCCATTTGTAAATGTTCACTCTCATAAATGTTATATAAATGGACGGTATAGCAAGTAACTTTTTTGGCTCAGCATAATTCCCTAGAGATTCATCCAAATTGTTGCATGCATCAAAAGTTCATTCCTTTTTCTGCTTAGTAGTATTCCATGGTATGTATACACCACTATTTGTTTAACCAGACAACTGTTAAATGGCATCTGGATTGACTGCAATTGTCAACTATTATAAATAAAATTGCTATGAACATTTGTGTACAGATTTTTGTGTGAACATAAGTTTTCATTTTTCTGGGGTAAATGCCCAAGAGTGCAAGTGCTAGGTTGAATGGTAATTGCATGTCTAGTTTCTTCAGAAGCTTCCAAACTGCTTTCCAGAGTGACTGTATCATTTGCATTCCCACTGTCAATGTATGTGTGATTCACATTTTTACTCAGACTTTCTTTTGGTCTTTCTTTCATCAAGATGTGCTATCAGAAGGTAGATAGCTCTGATATCTCACTGATGGTCCTCACTGATGAAGGTTTCTGATCAAACTCCAAAAGCAAGAGGATGAACAAAAGGAAACTGCTACTCATCTGGATAATATAATAATGTGTCCTCAGTCACTCACTCATATCCAGCTCTTTGTGACCCCATGGACTATAGCCCACCAGGCACCTCTATTCATGACATTTTTCTGATAAGAATACTGGAGTGGGTTGCCATATCCCCTTCCAGGGGATCTTCCTGACCCAAGGATCTAACTGAATCTCCTGCGTCTTCTGCACTGGCTGGCGGATTTTTACCACTGAGTCACCTGGGAAGATAATATAACAGTAGTAGTTGACATTTATTGAGTGCTTACTGTATGCCAGGCACTGTACTAAAGGCTTCCTATGTACAAATCCATTTATTACTCACAACAGCTACATGGATAGGTTCTATTATCACCCTCAACTTGGAAGCTGAGGCTTAGATATAAAAATACTTGGTTTGTGGTTACACAGCCTGTTAACTGGCAGAGCTAGGGTTTGAGCATCAGGGGCTGTGCCCTCAGCTACCACAATATACTGCCTTCAGTATAATAATGAAAGAAACATATTTGTGTTCCCAGAAGCAGCTATATAGGTTACATCGTAGTTAAGACAATGTTTTTCTTTTTAAATATAAATTTAGATTTTACCACCTGTGGGAATTAAAGTATATCCTTGGGATGTATGTGTGTGTGTGGGTATGAGATTCAGTTAGACATGCACTGATTTTCCCTCAAAAGCTGCACACATCCCCAGCTGATGTCTAGTCTTATCCTCTCCCCTCTTCATATACTTCAGGCAATAGGAGAATTAATAAATACAGCACCCTGGTGTTCATCTGCAACTTAGAAGAGACAACTTAGCTCATATGAGAAGAGAATCAAGAATAATTTATCCATAGTATTCAAAGTAAATCAAAGTTCCTGGCAAATGTTTTCCCTGCTAAGCATGAGCAACAGGAAAATAAGTACAATGATCAAGCAAATATACTATGAGTGCGTGTCGCTCAGTTGCGTCTGACTCTTTGTGACCCCATGAACTGTAGCCCACCAGGCTCCTCCATCCACAGGATTTTCCAGGCAAGAATAGTGGAGTGGGTTGCCATTTCCTTCTCCAGGAGATCTTCCCGACCCAGGGATTGAACCCAGGTCTCCCACATTATAGAGCAAAATAAAAAGCAAACAGTTAAAAGAAAGGCCTATAAGAACAAGCATATACAAGACAAGTGAAAGATCAGTCTAAAAGAATACATGATTTAAAAATTAGAAAAAAAAAATTTCCTGCCAATGTTTACACTATCAGTTCAGTTCAGTTCAGTCACTCAGTCGTGTCCAACTCTTTGTGACCCCATGAATTGCAGCACGCCAGGCCTCCCTGTCCATCACCAACTCTCAGAGTTCACTCAAACTCACATCCATTGAGTCGGTAATGCCATCCAGCCATCTCATCCTCTGTCGTCCCCTTCTCCTCCTGCCCCCAATCCCTACCAGCATCAGAGTCTTTTCCAATGAGTCAACTCTTCGCATGAGGTGGCCAAAGTACTGGAGTTTCAGCTTCAGCATCATTCCTTCCAAAGAAATCCCAGGACTGATCTCCTTCAGAATGGACTGGTTGGATCTCCTTGCAGTCCAAGGGACTCTCTCCTATATGCAGGTCAAGAAGCAACAGTTTGAACTGGACATGGAACAACAGACTGGTTCCAAATAGGAAAAGGAGTACGTCAAGGCTGTATATTGTCACCCTGCTTATTTAACTTACATGCAGAGTACATCATGAGAAATGCTGGACTGGAAGAAACACAAGCTGGAATCAAGATTGCCGGGAGAAATATCAATCACCTCAGATATGCAGATGACACCACCCTTATGGCAGAAAGTGAAGAGGAACTAAAAAGCCTCTTGATGAAAGTGAAAGAGGAGAGTGAAAAAGTTGGCTTAAAGCTCAACATCCAGAAAATGAAGATCATGGCATCTGGTCCCATCACTTCATGGGAAGTAGATGGGGAAACAGTGGAAACAGTGTCAGACTTTATTTTGGGGGGCTCCAAAATCAGTGAAGATAGTGATTGCAGCCATGAAATTAAGACACTTACTCCTTGGAAGGAAAGTTATGACTAACCTAGATAGCATATTGAAAAGCAGAGACATTACTTTGCCAACAACGGTCCGTTTAGTCAAGGCTATGGTTTTTCCAGTAGCCATGTATGGATGTTTACACTATAGGAAAACATAATAAGAACTTAAAATAAAATGATAAAGCAACAGAGTTGAAAAGAAAAGCAGTTGAAACCATGACATGAAGACAAAAGCAACACCATGAGAAAAGTAATAAAATGAGAAAGAGTAAAGATCAAATAAACTGAAAATGGAATTAAAATACTGAGAGAGAGGGAAGGCTTAGTACAGTCATGGCACATTCAGAAAAAAGTGTAAAGGATTTGAAAATTAGAAAATCAACAGATGTGAAAGAGATTATGATGATATTATACAAGGATAATTGGTATCTCTGGAGTAGAGACAAAAAAAATGAAACAGAAACAAAAGTATTTTAAAAAGAAAATTTCCCTACAATTAATGAAGAAATCATTTTGGATATGAAGTAGGCCGTTTTTGTTCCAGGAAAAACTGATACAGAATAATACATAGCCTGGCTGAATTAATTAGCTTTGTGAATTAAAAGGAAGTGTTAGAGGAATCAAGGTAGAGAAAACAAGTCACTTACCTGGGAGAACAAAGCCGGACTGGCTTAGACTCTCCACATCAGTACCAGAACAGAATGGGGCTCTGTATACAAAGTTCTGAGGGAAAAAAGTGTGACTTAACAGTATTCAGACAGTTTTGTTGCTTGCGAATAAAGACAAACATACATATTCTCGAACGTGAAAGCCCTCAGCCATTCTGGGAAGAACTGCCAGAGACAAAAGCCATCTATACAAGGAGTGGACACACGAGGGAAAGTCCTGGCGTTACAGTCGGTGTTTAAAGGAGGCAGTGTACGCAGAGGGTAGTTCGGGAGTCAGATCACTTGAATTTGAACTTTAGCTTTGTCAATTCTCATTTTTGTCCTCAGACAAATTATTCAACCTGCCTCTGTTCCCTTACCAGTAAGATGATGATAAGGACAATATCATTGTCAGTATCAAATGAAACAATCCATAAAGTTCTCGGCATAGTCTGCAGCATTAGATACTATTACAAAAAAAAAAAAATTAAAGCATATCATTATGAAAACATAACAGTTCTAAAATTTTAAGGTTTCTTATAATCTTTTATAATCTTTTTTTCTTAATCTTAAAAACTAATATCTCTGTGATAAATGTTTTAAACACTGAACTCTCTAGAAAGGTGGACAAGAAATTGATAACAAGTTACCTCTGGGGAAGGACAAGGGGTGGATAAAAGATGGTGGTGGGGGGGAGTTTTTCACTGGCTTTTCATCAACATGTAGCTTTTGAAATTTGTACCATGTGAATGTACCACTTGTTTTTTTAAAAGTAACTAAAATTAAAGAAACATGTACCTAAGATTCCATAATTCCTTCATTTTTAATCACAACTTATTTTTATTCTTTTTAAGCTCAGGCAGAACTAAATTTAGTACTTCACTGTAAAATTGGCATGCACAGTATGGTCCCATTTTTGCAAAATTTTTCTGAGCTACACACTGCCATCTGTATATATGCAAAGAAAGAGGTCTGAAGTGATACCTAAAGTTAACAGTGATTATTTTCTAGGTGATGAACTTTGGGGTACTTTTTCCTTATTCATATTTTTTCAGAATTGTTTGAATTTTTAATTAAGTATATATCATCTTTAAAAAATCATTGTTCCAAATAAGCAAAGACAAATGGTTAGCAATTGTGACCTTGGTTGACAAGGCGTTTGTCCACACCTCACAAAAGACTGGGCTCTAAATACTAAAGGCCCTGAGTGTCCCATCAATGCTCCAGTTGTATGAGTCAACGCCCTAACTCTCTATTTAGCAAATGCACTACCAGCGGCTTATGATGCCCCATTGTGGGCCTTACAGGTGGACTAAGTGAAAGGTTGATTGATTCCTGAGCTACTTTCCAGCCAAACTGCACCACTTGTCATTTCCCAAAGTGACTTTGTTCCCAGTACTTCAGTCACCTAGAGTGCCACCTCCCTGACCCCTCAGTCATATTTGTCTCTAAGCCACAGCACAAACTGTGCCAGCCACATATCTTTCCCCAACCTATAGACCTGATACCTCCCTTTGAAGCCCCAAAGCACGTTTTAACAACTATTTATGACCATTTCATTCAATGAATGCTTATTATATACACCCATATACTTTATAGTATATTTGAGTGTATATATCTTATCCTCTGTCTTAAAAAAAATACCTGAGGACAGGAAGTATGTCATATTCATTTGGTATTTCTATAGCACCCAGCACACAACTTTAAAGGTCAAAAACTGTTGGACAGTTAAATAAAGGAACTCTAGTGAGATAATACAAATGGATGTACTGGTCTTTGCCCCTGGTTCCTGGCACGAAGCTCCTGAGACCCTTGTTGCTGCTGTTGTTGTTTAGTCACTAAGTCATGTCCCATTCTTTTGAGACCCACTGGACCGTAGCCCACCAGGCTCCTCTGTCCATGGGATTTCCCAGGCAAGAATACTGGGGTGGATTGCCGTTTCCTACTCCAGGGGATCTGCCTGACCCAGGGATCAAACCTGCATCTCCTGCACTGGCAAGCTGATTGTTTACCACTGCACCGCTTGGGAAGTCCTTGTAAATTTCTAAGTGAGTGAGGAGAGCACCGGAAGCAGCTTTTGTTCCAATGCAGCAACTCTGGGTGGCTCCTGGATGGGGGCTGGTCACCAGAAGGATCAAACCATAATCAGAAACTTGGAATTTTCAGTCCCAATCCTTATCCCCCAGAGAGGGAAGAGGAGCTGGAATTAGAGTTAATAATTGATCATGCTTACGTGAGGAAGCTTCCAAAATATCCCAATAGTACGGGGTTCAACCACACCAGGAGGGTGACACACCCCACCTCCATGGGGACAGAGCTCAGGATCATCTCTGATGTCACTCTATGTATCTTTTCATCTGAAACTTGGAAATATGCTTCCGTGAGTTCTGTGAACTGCTGTAGCAAGTTAATTGAACCCGATAGGGGATCATGCTGCTGCTGCTAAATCGGATCAGCTGTGTCTGACTCTGTGCAACCCCATAGATGGCAGCCCACCAGGCTCCTCCATCCTTGGGAGTCTCCAGGCAAGAATACTGGAGTGGGTTGCCATTTCCTTCTCCAATGCATGAAAGTGAAATGTGAAAGTGAAGTCGCTCAGTCATGTCCGACTCTTTGTGACCCTATAGACTGTAGCCCACCAGGCTCCTCCATCCATGGGATTCTCCAGGCAAGAGTAATGGAGTGGGGTGCCATTGCCTTCTCTGAGCGGATCATGAAAGCCCTTGATTTGCAGTTAAGTCAGACAGAAGTTGTGGGTAACCAACCTGGGGACCTACGACTTCCAGCTGCATCTCAAGCAGGGTGGGGGCAGTCTCGCTGGACAGAGCCTGTAACTCGTGAGATCTGACACTGTCTTCAGGTAGACAGTGTCAGAATCGAATGTAACTGTAGGGCACTCAGCTGATGTCACACAGATTGTTTGCTGTGGGAACACACACATACATTGGATGACCAAAAGTGGCAGAAGTGAAGTGTGTTCTGTGTAAGCAGTAAAGGAGACAAAACTGAGTCTTTCCTCATACAAGCACCCAATGATTGATGACTAGAATTGATTACTTAGTCCTTACATATTTTTTTGAAGCTTTAAAGACTTTTAGGCCTTAATAAGCAAGCGATTTACATGCCTTCAGAATTATTTTGAGTTTTTCCAAAGAGCAAATACGCCCCCTTCCTCTAAAAATACTGGCATGCTTTTGCACAGCAAAGGAACCATAAACAAAAGAACCATAAACAAAATGTATTCTCCTCAGAATGGGAGAATATATTTGCAAATGAAACAACCGACAAGGAATTAATCTCCAAAATATACAAATAGGTCATGCAACTCTGTATCAAAAATCAAACCCAACTAAAAAATGGGCTGAATATCTAAATAAACACTACTCCAAAGAAGACATACAGATGGCCAAAAAGCACATGAAAAGATGCTCAATATCACTAATTATTAGAGAAATACAAACCAAAACTACAGTGAGGTATCACCTCATACTGATCAGAATGGCCATCATCAAAAAATAAATAAATTATAAATACTAGAGAGGGTGTAGTGAAAAGGGAACCCTCCTACATTGTTGGTAGGAATGTAAATTGGTACAACCTCTATGGAAGTTCCTTTAAAAACTGAAAATAGACCTACCATATGATCCAGCAATCCCACTACTGGGCAGACACCCAGCGAAAACCATAATGCAAAAGAATGCATGCACCCCGATGTTCACTGCAGCACTGTTTACAGTAACCAGGACATGGGAGCAACCTAAATGTCCATCCACAGAGGAATTGATAAAAGAGATTTTTGCATATATATAATGGAATATTTTGGTGGTGTTGGAGAAGACTCTTGAGAGCCCCCTGGACAGGAAGGAGATCCAACCAGTCCATCCTAAAGGAAATCAGTCCTGAATATTCTTTGGAAGGACTGATGCTGACGCTGAAACTCCAATACTTTGGCCACCTGATGTGAAGAGCTGACTCATTTGAAAAGACCCTGATGCTACAAAAGATTGAAGGCAGGAGGAGAAGGGGATGACAGAGGATAGGATGGTTGGATGGCGTCACCGACTCAGTGGACATGAGTTTGAGTAAACTCCGGAAGTTGGTGATGGACAAGGAGGCCTGGCGTGCTGCAGTCCCTGGGATGGCAAAGAGCTGGACACAACTGAGCAACTGAACTGAACTGAATGGAATATTTCTCAAAAAAAAAAAAAGAAAGAAAGAATGCCATTTGCAACAACATGGATCGACCTAGAGATGGTCATACTGAGCAAAGTAAGTCCGAAAGAGAAAAATATGGTATAATATAGCTTATATGTGGAATCTAGAAAAAATGGTACAGATGGACCTATTTGCAAAACAGAAATAGAGTCAAAAATGTAGAAAATAACAGGGTTACCAGTTGGTGGGGGGGAGGGGAATGAATTGAGAGATTGGGATTGTTATATATGCACTGCTATGTATAAAAGAGGTAACTAATGAGAACCTGCCATATAGCACAGGGAACTCAACTCAGTACTCTGTGGGGACCCAAATGGGAATGAAATCTTAAGAAGAGTATATCTAAGTATGCTGCTGCTGCTAAGTTGCTTCAGTCATGTCCGACTCTGTGCAACCCCATAAACAGCAGCCCACCAGGCTCCGCCGTCCCTGGGATTCTCCAAGCAAGAACACTGGAGTGGGTTGCCATTTCCTTCTCCAATGCATGAAAGTGAAAAGTGAAAGTGAAGTCACTGAGTCGCATCCAACTCTCAGCGACCCCATGGACTGCAGCCTACCAGGCTGCTCCATCCATGGGATTTTCCAGGCAAGAGTACTGGAGTGGGATGCCATTGCCTTCTCCATATCTAAGTATATGTGCAACCAATTCACTCTGCTGTACACCTGAAGTTAACACAAGATTGTAGAGCAACTATACACTAATAAAAATTAATGTTAAAAAATACTGGCAAAAATCAAAATCCTTGGAAAGGGAAAAGGTCCAAAGAGGAAATAACAAATTAGTGATTTTTATTCCCATCTGTTTCACCCTGAGAAGATATAATAATAACCTTAAAAACTGAAATAGGGAAGACAGTTTCTCACCTGAGTCCCCCAATCCCTAATGCCTCACGTTGCTCAGAGAAAATAAACTCATGTTGCTCAGAATTTTCATCTTTTAATTGGGTTCTTTAATAAAGAAAACATTCATTTCTCAAAATCTAAATAAAGCTAATTTGGCACATATAATTGTGTGTCAGTGAAAATGTGAATAAAATTTAAAGGCATCACAAATACAAAATAATATATAGAATTAAGAGAATGCCTTTATGAAATAATGAGGATTATACATGGAAATTAGTTACCTTGTTCCAGGGCTATCTTTCCAAAATAGAATTTGAAAAACCTATTTCCTCTTTTTCTCCTTCAAAGGTGAGCAAAAACTAATGTGCTGCCACCTACTGACAGAGGAATGAAAGTGAAGCTAAGAACACTTGAAAAGTGTTTCATCTTTTTAACTGTTAACCCCAAACTTCAGAATACCTGCTTATATTATCTTATTTTAAGCATAGTAATGAACACCTTTAACATTCTTAACCTTCAGTTCAGTTCAGTTCCGTTAAGTCCCTCAGTCGTGTCTGACTCTTTGCGACCCCGTGGACTGCAGCACGCTAGGCCTCCTTGTCCATCACCAACTCCCAGGAGTTTACTCAAACTCATGTCCGTTGAGTCAGTGATGCCATCCAACAATCTCATCCTCTATTGTCCCCTTCTCCTCCTGCCTTCAGTCTTTTGCAGCATCAGGGTCTTTTCAAGTGAGTCAGCTCTTCGCATCAGGTGGCCAAAATATTGAGGTTTCAGCTTTATCAGTCCTTCCAATGAAGATTCAGGACTAATTTCCTTTAAGATGGACTGGTTGGATCTCCTTGCAGTCCAAGGGACTCTCAAGAGTCTTCTCTAACACTGCAACTCAAAAGCATCAATTCTTCTGCTCTCAGCTTTCTTTATAGTCTAACTCTCACATCAGTACATGACTACTGGAAAAACCATAGCTTTGACTAGACGGACCTTTGTTGACAAAATAATGTCTCTGCTTTTGAATATGCTGCCTAGGTTGGTCATAACTTTTCTTCCAAGGAGTAAACATCTTTTTATTTCATGGCTGCAATCACCATCTGCAGTGATCTTGGAGCCCAAAAAATTAGTCTACCATTGTTTCCATTGTTTCTCCATCTATTTGCCATGAAGTGATGGAACCGGATGCCATGATCTTCGTTTTCTGAATGTTGATCTTTGAGCCAATTTTTTCACTCTCCTCTTTCACTTTCATCAAGAGGCTTTTTAGCTCCTCTTCACTTTCTGCCATAAGGGTGGTATCATCTACATATCTGAGGTTATTGATATTTCTCCCGGCAATCTTGATACCAGCCTGTGCTTCTTCCAGCCCAGTGTTTCTCATGATGTACTCTGCATAGAAGTTAAATAAGCAGGGTGACAATATACAGCCTTGACGTACTCCTTTCCCAGTTTGGAACCAGTCTGTTGTTTCATGTCCAGTTCTAACTGTTGCTTCCTGACCTGCATATAGGTTTCCCAAGAGGCAGTCAGGTGGTCTGGTATTCCCATCTCTTTCAGAATTTTCCACAATTTATAGTGATCCACACAGTCAAAGGCTTTGGCATAGTCAATAAAGCAGAAATAGATGTTTTTCTGGAACTCTCTTGCCTTTTCCATGATCCAGCGGATGTTGGCAATTTGATCTCTGGTTCCTCTGCCTTTTCTAAAGCCAGCTTGAACATCTGGAAGTTCATGGTTCACATATTGCTGAAGCCTGGCTTGGAGAAATTTTGAGCATTACTTTACTAGCTTGTGAGATGAGTACAATTGTGCAATAGTCAGAGCATTGTTTGGCATTACTTTTATTTGGGATGGAATGAAAACGGACCTTTTCCAGTCCTGTGGCCACTGCAGAGTTTTCCAAATTTGATGGCATATGGAGTGCAGCACTTTCACACCATGATCTTTCAGGATTTGAAATAGCTCAATAGGAATTCCATCACTTCCACTAGCTTTGTTCGTAGTAATGCTTCCTGAGGCCCATTTGACTTCACATTCCAGGATGTCTGGCTCTACGTGAGTGATCACACCATCGTGATTATCTTGGTCGTGAAGCTCTTTTTTGTACAGTTCTTCTGTGTATTCTTGCCACCTCTTCTTAATATCTTCTGCTTCTATTAGGTCCATACCATTTCTGTCCTTTATTGACCCCATCTTTGCATGAAATGTTCCCCTGGTATCTCTAATTTTCTTGAAGAGATGTCTAGTCTTTCCCATTCTATTGTTTTCCTCTATTTCTTTGCATTGATCACTGAGGAAGGCTTTCTTATCTCTCCTTGCTATTCTTTGGAACTCTGCATTCAGATGGTTATATCTTTCCTTTTCTGCTTTGCTTGTTGCTTCTCTTCTTTTCACAGCTATTTGTAAGGCCTCCTCAGACAGCCATTTTGCTTTTTTGCATTTCTTTTTCTTGGGGATGGTCTTGATCCCTGTCTCCTGTACAATGTCATGAACCTCCGTCCATAGTTCATCAGGCACTCTGTCTATCAGATCTAGCCCCTTAAATCTATACTGGTTCCAAATAGGAAAAGGAGTACGTCAAGGCTGCATATTGTCACCCTGCTTATTTAACTTCTATGCAGAGTACATCATGAGAAACACTGGACTGGAAGAAACACAAGCTGGAATCAAGATTGCCAGGAGAAATATCAATAACTTCAGATATGCAGATGACACCACCCTTATGGCAGAAAGTGAAGAGGAGCTAAAAAGCCTCTTAATGAAAGTGAAAGAGGAGAGCGAATAAGTTGGCTTAAAGCTCAACATTCAGAAAATGAAGATCATGGCATCTGGTCCCATCACTTCATGGCAAATGGATGGGGAAACAGTGGAAACAGTGTCAGACTTTATTTTTGGGGCTCCAAAATCACTGCAGATGGTGACTGCAGCCATGAAATTAGAAGACGCTTACTCCTTGGAAGAAAAGTTATGTCCAACCTAGATAGCATTTTCAAAAGCAGAGACATTACTTTGCCGACTAAGGTCCGTCTACTCAAGGCTATGGTTTTTCCTGTGGTCATGTATGGATGTGAGAGTTGGACTGTGAAGAAGGCTGAGCGCCGAAGGATTGATGCTTTTGAACTGTGGTGTTGGAGAAGACTCTTGAGAGTCCCTTGGACTGCAAGGAAATCCAACCAGTCTATTCTGAAGGAGATCAACCCTGGGATTTCTCTGGAAGGAATGATGCTGAAGCTGAAACTCCAGTACTTTGGCCACCTCATGTGAAGAGTTGACTCATTGGAAAAGACTCTGATGCTGGGAGGGATTGGGGGCAGGAAGAGAAGGGGACAAGCGAGGATGAGATGGCTGGATGGCATCACTGACTCGATGGATGTGAGTCTGAGTGAACTCCAAGAGATGGTAATGAACAGGGAGGCCTGGCGTGCTGCGATTCAGGTCGCAAAGAGTCGGACACGACTGAGCGACTGAACTGAACTGAACTGTATTTTCTTAATATTTTGGCTGATTTTTTACTGAATGAAAGGTACCATAAATGAAAAATATAGAGGCTTTAAATGATATTTTTCTCCAAAGAGAAAGTATATCATCTTGAGCTAATCATACTGACCTGATTGGTGACTGGGATACAAATATACAGAACAAATAACTTGCCTAACTGTAGTCTATCACCCTTTCTGGACACTAACTCTCCAAGAGCCCTAAATGATCGTACTAGCCATTTACTGGTAAGTTTTTAAATTCAAATTTTGTACCTTTTTCAGAACCTGAAAAACTCCAAAGTTGGGTCAGAGTACTTGCATCATTTTTCTTAAAGTACATATAATATCAAAAGTAGTGACAGTTTTGACTTCATAGAGGACTTCTACTATATTACACTAAAATTTCAAAACAGAAAACTCTCTCTTACACTGTCCTACTTCATCAAATAATACAATATTTCAAAATAAGAGGTATACTGTACTGTTTGAAAGTACAGTCTGTAAGTCAGGCAGACAGGGTGTGAATCCCATTGTTATAACTTACAAGAGGAATGGCATTTGGCAAGTAACAGGGTATCTCAGTGACACTGACACTCCGTTTTCTAATCTATTCTAATTCAGAATAAAAATAGTAATTACATATAAATTATTTATAAAGTTTCATTATTTCATTTGACAACTATTTCTTGAGTATGTGTTCTATATTTCAAATATCCTTTTTATGTCATAGGAATATACCAGTGAATAAAACAATCAATAAACCCCTCCCTTAGTAAAGTTTGGATTCTAATGTGGACAATACCCAACACATATCAACAGACAAATATTGTATGTCAGATAGTTGGAGATAAATAATGTAACCATTGCTCTGTCCATCATTCTGCTCCCATTCAATTATATCATTGCCTAACTGGTTCATGAACAAGGTGGCCATGGCAGCAGTGATAGAAATAATACACTGGAGCAGAATATGGGATTTATTCTTACCAGAGCAGAATCGGTTATAGATACTGCTGAGTTTCGGTATGACCACAGCAGAAAGGAACACTTAGTCTNACTGGTTCATGAACAAGGTGGCCATGGCAGCAGTGATAGAAGTAATACACTGGAGCAGAATATGGGATTTATTCTTACCAGAGCAGAATCGGTTATAGATACTGCTGAGTTTCGGTATGACCACAGCAGAAAGGAACACTTAGTCTCTGTTCTGGCACCGTTTCCTGTGATTAGCAGCCAGCTCAACTGATGGAAGAGGCAATTCTTTGTACTCATTGGATAAGGTGTTCACTCTAGATATGGATTTTTCTTCCCTGTCTGCAATGCTTCTACCAAGGTAACTGTCCACAGATTTACAGATTACCATGCTCACCATGTTGGTATTACACATAGAATTATTTCTAATCTATCAAATAATTTCCTAGCCAATAAAGTTTGGCAATGAGCCCAGGTCCATGAAATTCATTGGATGTATAATTTCATTATCTTGAAACAGCTAGCTTTATAAAAGTGCAATTTTGAATTCTTTTGAATTCTTACTTGTGGTTATAACTTGTAGAAGTCGGGAAGTTTTCTCCAGTATATGGTATATGCTCTAAATTGGCAGTCTATAAATGGAGATACTTCTCCTTTGGCCAAGATTCATAAATCTGTGACAAAGTGAGTACTTCCCTTCACTCTTACCACAAATAATCAATTAAGGGGAAAAATTCTGTCCATGACTTTATGTCCATGGACTTTTCTGTCTGTGGTCGAGAAGTTTTAAATGCAAAGAAGGAAAGCTTACTTATATAAATGACAAAATAATTATTCTATGTATTAAATTAGAATGTGAGATGGTAACTTAACCACTTTTAGTTTCAATGCCAATGAATCAACTAGCAAAGGAGGTTACACTTCTGGCTGGGTAACTGATGACCCAGGGAAGAATGGTTGCCATGACACAATGTGGACCCAGGATGACAGTCTGAAACACAGACAGTCCCCTAGGAGGTCTGTTAATATTTCTGAGACCTGTGATTATAGTCAATAGAAAAGCTGTATTGTGTTCAAAGGAAACATGACTATTACTGCTTTATTGGAAATTAGTATGTTCAAAGTATGGCTACTAAGCGACACAAAGTGGAATATACTAGCTTTGTAATGTGTTAATTTAGTTAATCTAAACTACTTTTCCTGGAATATCCTTTGTTCTAGGTTTGTGATGAAAGTAAGCCATAAGGTATGTTTTTGCAAAGATTTGGAGGACAGGAATGAAGAAGCAACCTTATGCTCTTTACACATAGAAGGCTGTAACAACAAGGTCTTTAGGCAGTTTTGTAGCTCACACATGTTGTTGCTTTCTGCTGGCTGAACTTGTATTTGTTGGGCAGCAGCAAATCTGCAACTAATATACACTCCCCTGAATAGTCCTTCAGTTCCTATGGTTTCTGGGCCAGGTGTGTTTCACTCCAAGAAGAGGGGCAGCAGCTTCTCATGCACTATGCCAATCTCATCGTGATCAGCAACAATGAGAACTGAAATGGGTTCCAGTTAATCTTGTGGGTTCCAGTTTTTACACAAGTCCTAGTTTATCCTTGCCCTCACTTTCATCTATCTTTCCTTCCTTATCCATCTTTCTTTCCTAATGGCCTGTGCTGCAGCTGTGGATCTCCAGAATAAGACAGGAAAACCAAAGTATGATCAAGAAAAATGGTAAATCTGTTTGTCTCAGTAAAGTTTAACTGATAAAAGTAGAAAGGGATGTTTTCATTAAGAAGAACACAGTTGGGTAAACAGAGAAGAGGAGAAGGAATGAGCTTTTTCTTTGACTTTCCTATTTAGGAGTTCAGAAGGCTGAGCGCTGAAGAATTGATGCTTTTGAACTGTGGTGTTGGAGAAGACTCTTGAGAGTCCCTTGGACTGCAAGCAGATCCAACCAGTCCATTCTGAAGGAGATCAGCCCTGGGATTTCTTTGGAAGGAATGATCCTGAAGCTGAAACTCCAGTACTTTGGCTACCTCATGCAAAGAGTTGACTCATTGGAAAAGACTCTGATGCTGGGAGGGATTGGGGGCAGGAGGAGAAGGGGACAACCGAGGATGAGATGGCTGGATGGCATCACTGACTCGATGGACGTGGGTCTGAGTGAACTCCGAGAGATGGTGGTGAACAGGGAGGCCTGGCGTGCTGCAATTCATGGGGTCGCAAAGAGTCGGACACGACTGAGCGACCGAACTGAACTGAACTGAGGATGAAGTGAAGTTCAGAAACAGGTATTAAAGCTAAAATCAGTAGAAATTTTCACAGCAGAATTATTCAAATAAGAAATCACTCTTCATGGTTTCACATTTGTGAATTTGCCTACTTGCTAAAATGCATTTATAACTCCAAAGTCAGTACTCCCAGTGCTTTCAAAGTCATTCACAGACATATACAGAGTGGCAAATAATTTGAGTCACTGTACACATACCATCCCAGTTTAGGTTGAAAAAGACAGTTCTCTGACTTGTGTTTCAGCCTTCATACTTTAAACAAAAGACACTTCTTTGAACTTTGTAGGGTCACTTTTTGTTTTTTTAATGTACTTTTGTGCTTTTTGTCATGATTTCACTGTCTTAAATGACATTTTAGTGTAGTGTTAAAGTGCCAGCTTGTATTCCTAATCATAAGAAGACAGCAATGTGCCTTATGGAGAAAATACATGCTTAGATAAGCTTTACTCAGGCAGTTCTTAGAGTGCTGTTGGCCATCAGTTCAATGTTAATGAATCAACAAGATGTACGTCCTGGAAATGGAAGAGGAACACACACACAAATAACATATAGATGAGCTGACAGTAATGATGCAAAATAATTAAAATACTATTTTAGTTAGACATTTTAAATGAGGCACTCTCAAAATGTGACACTTTTATTATCAAGTGGTAGACCTACCTTCTAAGAATCTCAAAATTTATAAAAATATCAGATTCTTATTTTATTCAATTGTATTTAAACAAATACATTTATAAATTACTGGGTTTATATATTTGTTTACTCAAAAAAGTACCTGAAAAACTCACAATCATCAAAATTTATAATTTATGAAATTATAGTTTTTTTTTTTTTTTTTTTACTAGGTCTCTGGATTAACAGACACAACTGATGTTTCACGTAGTTCTTAGGAAGAGAGCAGCATGGTATATAAGAAATGAGTAAAAGCTTACTGAAGAGATTGCACTCAAATTATAATGTAAGAGTTACATGCTTCCTCAGACTGGTCATAAAAGGCTGCATGCTTTCCAAGAGAAACAAGGTGCTAAAGCAATGATGAGTTAATGAGTGGGAGAAAAGTTCTATTCTGTGTAAATTATTTCACTTCATACTGTTTCTTATTATTCTATACAACTACCACAAAAGTTTCAGAGAGTATAACTCCTGTCCTGGAAGGAAAGTTCTATTTTGTTCATTTGTTCAGTTTTGTCTGAATCTGTGACCCCATGGACTGTTGCACGCCTGGCTTCCTTGTGCTTCATTATCTCCTGGAGTGTGCTCAAACTCATGTCCATTGAGTCGGTGATACCATACAAACATCTCATCCTCTGACTCCCCCTTTTCCTCCTGCTTTCAATCTTTCCCAGCGTCAGAGTCTTTTCCAATGAACTGGCTCTTTGCATCAGTTGGCCAAAGTACTTGAGCTTCAGCTTCAGCATCAGTCCTTCCAATGAATATTCAGTGTTAGTCAAGATCATTTCAACTTAGAAGCTAAAGTAAGCTTTGTTATTTTTGTTTATGAGTAAAGTGTGTTTCAGGGGTACCATGAATTTATAAAATCCATCAGTAAATGTTTTGTTTACTGAATAAGGTGAGGTGAGGTGAAGTCGCTCAGTCAGTCGTGTCCGACTCTTTGCGACCCCGTGAACTGTAACCTACTAGGCTTCTCCGTCCATGGGATTCTCCAGGCAAGAATACTGGAGTGGATTGCCATTTCCTTCTCCAGGGGATCTTCCCGACCCAGGGATCGAACCCGGGTCTCCTACATTGGAGGCAGACGCTTTAACCTCTGAGCCACCAGGGAAGCTAGTTAGGTAATAATGTTAGTAAGAAACTGAATCATACTGAAATCATTAACAAATCAATCCCAGAGAATCAATCCATAAAATCATATTTTGTATGTAAGCTTAATAAATCTTACAGAAATGCAGCACAAACTCAACACTGGGTCACACAGTCGGACATGACTGAAGCGAGTTAGCAGCAGCAGCAGCCATATAGATTCATCTCACAATTCAGGCCACTGGGACAAAAATTAGTACAGGGAAGCAATTATTTGCTGAATAGAGCTCTGATCAGCTTTATGAATTAATATAGTATTCAGGGACTAGTTTAGAGCTAGAAAAAGCTTGCAAATTATTTGATGATGGTAATGACAATGGCAACCATGCCAAGGGATCTATTTCATTTCTTAATCAAGCATTAGGTATTTAGTTACTGACACAGAATATTTACTGACAAGTTACCTGATACATTGATTAGACATTCTTTCCCTTATTCTCTTACTGTCAGTAATCAATATTTATGTATTATACTGCATAGTTTTCACTAAGGCACTAACAGTTATTGTGTATTCATAAGTTTATGAATGTCTATAATTAATGGATTTAAATTCAGTGAAAAGAAGGTCCTTATTTGATGTCAGAGAAAAAAGAAGATAATAAAACAAAAAGTTGTCATCCAGAAATAGAGTAAATTTTACAAACAACAAAGTACATAGGAAAAAATGAGACACACATAGAAGATTTCGTATATATGTGGTTAGGAAAGCATTAATTTCTGTTCACTTTTATATTTCGTGATGCCTAGCTTTTACTATGCAGCACTGTTAATAAAGTAAGGGGATAAGGTTAAAATAGTATCGATAAAGATTAGTGGTGGATTCATAATAGGTTGCTGTTTTCAGTAGAAGGGAAAGATTCCTAATTTGTGTAGATTCTTAATTTGTGCAACAACCAGGGATTTGTTTGGATTGATATTTTGAAATACTATATATTTATGGAAAAAAAAATATGGCCATAATCTGCATATCAAAGATAACCAATGATCTGAAAGAAAAACATCTGCATTCAGTTCCTACTTTTCTGGGAGGAAAACTTCCCTTTACTGAAGTACAGAACTTGCAAAAATCAATCACAATAGATAAAAAGTATTTAAACACAATGCATAATATCTGAAATTAACACTGCATTGTTCACTCACTAAGCTGTGTCTGACTCTCTGTGACCCCATGGATTGTAGCATGCCAGAATATCCTGTCCTTAACTATCTCCCGGAGTTTGCTCAAACTCATGTTTATTGAGTCAGTGATGCCATCCAGCCATCTCATTCTTTGCCTCCCCCTTCTCCTTCTTACCTCAATCTTTCCCAGCCTCAAGGTCTTTGACAATGAGTTGGCTCTTCATATCAGGTAGCCAAAGAATTGGGGGTTCAGCTTCAGCATCAGTCCTTCCAATGAGTATCCACGGTTGATTTCCTTTATTATTGACTTATTTGAGCTCCTTGCTGCCCAAGGGAATTTCAAGAGTTTTCTCCAGCACCACAGTTCAAAAACATCAGTTCTTCAGTGCTCAATCTTCTTTATGATCCAACTCTGATATCCATACATGACTACTGGAAAAACCATAGCTTTGATTATACAGGTCTATGTTGCTAAAGTGATGTATCTGCTTTTTAGTATACTAAGTTTGTCACAGATTTTCTTTCAAAGACTGTCTTTTTATTTCACGGCAACAGTCATCACCCAGAGTGATTGTGGAGGCCAAGAAAATAAAATATGTCACTGTTTCCAATTTTTCCCATCTATTTGCCATGAAGTGACAGGACTAGATGCCATGATTTTAGTTCTTTGAATGTTGAGTTATAAGCCAACTTTTTCACTCTCCTCTTTCACCCTCATCCAGAGGTTCTTCAGTT
>SJYT01001176.1:37514-50467 GCA_006410635.1 Cephalophus harveyi | reverse complement strand
GTTTATTGTGGTCCACACAGTCAAAGGCTTTGGCTTTCTTCAGTTACTCACTGCTTTATGTCATTAGGGTGGTATCATATGACTCTCTAAGGTTGTTGATGTTTCTCCCGGTAATCTTGATTCTGCTTGTGATTCACTCAGTCTTGCATTTCACATGATATACTCTACATATAAGTTAAATAAGCAGGGTGGCAGTGTACAGATTTGATATAGTTCTTTGCCAATTTTGAACCAATCAGTTGTTTCATGTCTAGTTGTAACTGTTGCTTCTGGTATTCCTGGGAATACCAGGAATACTTGCCTCATAAGAAACCAGTATGCAGGTCAAGAAGCAGCAGTTACAACCTGACATGGAACAATGGACTGGTTTGAAAGTGGGAAAGGAGTAGGTCAAGGCTATATATTGCCCTAGTCAATGTTACTTCTACCTCCTAAAATGCCATAATAGCTTTTCCTTTTTAGGACTTTAAAATATACATCACAAATTAGTTTTTTTTACAGTTAGTTCTATATAAACACTGCTATACTCAAAACATTCAAACTGAGATATTGGTGATTCGATATAATCTTCTGGAAACTTACTTCTAGAATTGAGAATTCAGCCAATAAGTCAGTCATTTAAAATATTTATTGAAAAACTGTTATGTGCAAGGATGTGAATTGGTAATAGAATTACATTTTCAGTGCTGGTAATAAAACAACAAATATGAAGTTATTTTCTTGGGAGAAGCCTAGTAGGTTACAGTCCATGGGGTCGCAAAGAGTCAGACACGACTGAGCGACTTCACCTTCACCTTCTGTAGTTAAGAATCTGCCTGAGGACATGGGTTCAGTTCCTAGTGGGGGAATTAAGATCCCAAATGGCACATTTTCTTTTTTTTTTTAATATTGATAGATACAAGTATATAAAGTCAGGGCATGAACATGACTTGATCAATTAAGTAGACCTAATTTTGATACTATAATAAGAGGAATCAATTCAAATTCTCACCATTTGTTTCACAACCACAAAGACCACTTCAAGGGCATTTACAGTCTCTCAAAACTGATCAGTTTTGTGCAAGTAAACCATGTTTCTTTTAAAAAGACTTGTGCAGTTGCCCAGGCTCAAGGATATTAAAATCTAGCATGTAAAGCCCATTACTAAAGGTAGAAATACAGACAATATACTATTATGCCAAAAATCATCAATTACAGTTAAGAATTTTTCTGTAACAACCAAATGGATAATCAAATATTGCAACAACTCAAATCTTACTGAGCAAAGTGCATTTCTACAGTATTCAGTGTTGCTATTCAGTCTTCTAACTTAAAACAGCCTATGGTAACTGGCAGCAAAGAAGGTCCTTGCAATAGACTGCCTCTGTTTGAGATCTTATGATGTAATTGTTGCATGCTGCTAAACATCTAAATGTTAAAGATTCTCTTAAAATATTTGATGGTAGACTGATTAAGACATTACAATACAAAAAAAAAAAAAGATGCAAAAGGAAATCCTAACTGATGTGCTTCTGCTTTTAAATACTATGAAAACATTACAGCAGAATGAATTTTCACAGTGTTTAGATCAAATGCAGTTACATCATAGCAACAGTATGTTTTGCACAATTTAAGGCTTTGGCTGGCTCTTTTAGTAGGCTTCTTCCTCTGATTCTTCTTCTTCAGCAGTTTCTAGCCAGCTTAGCCACTGATTTACCTAGAACAAAGCCTTTTTTCCCCCTGGAATCTCTTGTGTTATATCTTCTTTCCAAGCCAAGAAAGCTTTTTCTTCAATAATTTCCATGTCATAGAAATGAACAAAAAAGTGGAGTGACTTGCTTTTTGGGAAGTTGCTGTTGTAGCAGTGCACCTGAAGAGTATAGAGGGCACTGACTTGTAGATCAACATGATCATGATGGAATTTCTGCATCACTGGCTTGAAGGAAAGAAGCAGTTTTTGTTTTTCCTGCTCTAATTGTTCTTTGGAAGGAGCAGAGGAAGAATCTTGTTTCATCACTGGGTGGGTTTACTTCACTAGAAATGTACTGTAAGAATTCTGCTAGTCATGAAGATGTTTGCAACTAGAGAAAGTCACAAGAAAGAGCCTCCACACTGCAAGGAAGACCCAGTACAGTCAAAATAAAAAATAAGTTTTAACTGAAATATAATCAAAATATAAAATTACTTTATTCAAGGAACATACACTTTAGTGGAAATGACAAACAAGTAAACAAATAAATATCAAAGTATGGGAGGGGTTACGACAGAATATGTGCAATATATTATGATCATCCTTATGCAAGGACTAACCCAACTTCAGAAATCTCGTCAGTTGAAGAGACAGAGCAAGCAATAGAATCAGACTCAGATATGGCAAGACTGTTGGAATAATCAGGCTGAGAATTTAAGCAGTTAATGTGGAGGCAATCCCACATGGAAGTTGATACTAGTTGTGGTCCTACAATCTGATGGAGTTCTGGGAAGATTTCTATGACTATCTGTGTGGCATATTTTCCATTCCAGTCTTTTACCCAGGGTTTAAGAGATTAGAAATGCATAAGATGTCTAGTGAGTATAGATTTACGAACTAACTACATTGCTCACATAGCAGAGTTATCCATCATTCATTCATTAAAAATTTTTAATCATAAAATGATTAATTTGACAAGGGGTTTAATGAATAAATTAGATAGTGGGCAAGAATAAATTGGAAATGCAAGCAGTGAGATGGAAATTGCAAGAAGGAATCAAAAAGAAATGCTAGACATAAAAAACTAAAAAAAATTGTATAGACAGTCCATTTTATAAAGAAGAAATAGAGACACAGACATGGAGAATGAATGTGCAAATATTAAAGGAGAAAGGGGAGAAGAGATAAATTGGGAGAATAGGATTGACATATATACACTATTGATATCACTTGCTCCTTGGAAAAAAAGCTATGACAAACCTAGGTAGAATATTTAAAATCAGAGACATCACTTTGTCAACAAAGGTCCATATAGTCATAGCTACGGTTTTTCCAGTGGTCATGTACAGAAGTGAGAAAAGTGAAAGTGAAGGTTGCTCAGCTGTGTCTGATTCCTTGCGACCCCATGAACTGTAGCCTGCCAGGATCCTCTGTCCATGGAATTCTCCAGGCCAGAATGCTGGAGTGGGTAGCTATTCCCTTCTCCAGTGGATCTTCCCAACTCAGGGATTGAACCCAGGCCTGCTGCATTGCAGGCAGATTCTTTACCATCTGAGCCACCGGGGAAGCCCAATAATACTGGAGTGGGTAGCCTATCCCTTCTCCAGTGGGTCTTCCCAACCGAGGAACTGAACCAGGGTCTCCTGAATTGCAGGTGGATTCTTTACCAGTTGAGCTATCAGGGAAGCCCTATGGATGTGAGAGCTGAACAATAAGGAAGGTTGAGCGCCAAACTGATGGCTTAAATTTTTCTGGATAAGACTCTTGAGAGTCTTTGGACAGCAAGAAGATTAAACCAGTCAATCCTAAAGGAAATTCAATGCTGAATATTCATTTGAAGGAATATTCATCAAGCTGAAGCTTAAACCCCGATATTTCCATCACCTGATACAAAGAGCCATTGGGGAAAAAAAAAAAAAAAAACCTAATGCTGGGAAAGATAGGGGGCGAGAGGAGAAGGGGGTGACAGAGGATGAGATGGTGTGATGGCATCAGCGACTCAATGGACCTGAGTTTGCGCAAACTTCAGAAGATAGTGAAGGACAGGGAAGCCTGGCATGCTGTATAACAAACCTCCTATATGGCATATGGGACTCTACCCAATGCTCTGTGGTGACCTAAATGGGAAGGAAATCCAAAACAGAGGGAACATATGTGTATATATATGATTCCCTTGGCTATACAAGTAGCAACTACTAGGTGGTGCTAGTGGTAAAGAACCTGCTTGCCAATGCAGGAGACTTAAGAGACACAGGTTCAACCCCTAGATCCAGAAGATCCCCTGGAGGAGGGTATGACAACCCACTCCAGTATTCTTTCCTTAGGAAACCCACTGACAGAGGAGCCTGACACAGAGTTGGACACAACTAAAGCAACTAAGCACCCATGCATGCAGAAACTAATACAACATTGTAAACCAATTATACTCTAAGAAAAAATTTTTAAGAAGAATTACATCCAACTTCTATACTTTGAAACTGTGAAAGCTAGAAGAGAATAGAGTGAAATACTGAAAGTGTGAACAGAAAAACAAACCAAAAAACCCCATAAACCTAGATTTCTGCACCAGAAAGATTTTCTTTCAAAAGTGAGTTAGGTATAAAGATTTTCTCAGACAAAGTTAAGAGAATTTGTTGTCCACAGACACGTTTTGAAGTAAAACTGATAAGAAAGAAGAGAAAATGGAATCATATAAAATGTTCAGCTAAAACTATAAAGGCAGAAAAAGAGTGAAAGACAAAAAAAAAGAAACAAAGTACATAAGCAACAAACAGAAATTATATTAACTTTTCATATATAATAGATCACTTAACTATATTGATAATCACTAAATAACAGTGATCTAAATGCACTGATTAAAAGACAGTGATTATCAGAGATCAGAAAACAAGAACCAACTATATGTAGCCTATAAGAAACCTATTTTAAATATAAATATACATATTTATAGATTAAAAGCAGATGGATGGAGAAAGATATACTATGATTATACTAATTAAAAGAAAGCACAGGCAGCTATATTAATTTTGGACAAAGTAGACTCCAGAGTAAGGAAAGTTATCAGAAATAGAGTGTTATTATATAATGATAAAGAAACAACTTTTCCAAGAAAATAAAGGATTATTAAGTGTAAGTGGGCTTCCCTGGTAGCTCAGATGGTATAAAGAATCTGCCTGCAATGCAGGAAACCCAGGTTATGTGCCTAACAACAGTGTCAAAAACATGAGGCAACATTGATAGAACTGCAAGTATAAATAGATGAACCCACTATTATAGCTGGTCACTCCAATTTCCCTCTCTCAGAAATGATTCACCACTCAGAAACAGATGGATCCAGCAGTAGAAAAATCATTAAAGACAAAGATGAATTCAGCAACACTAACTGTTGTAATGAACAACTAAAAACTACTTTATCAAACAAATGCAGAAAATATATTCTTCTCAAACTCACATGAAACATTTCACCAAGACAGACTACAACCTGGATCAAAAAACACAATAAATTTACAAGAATATATGTATAATACACTGTACTCAGACCACAATAGAATTAAAGTGGTAACTAATAATACAAAGATACCTTAAAAAAATCTAAGTACTCAGAGATTAAATAACATACTTCTTAAGAATACATATATAAAAAAAAAGTCAAGAGAAAGTTTAAAACATTTTGAAGTAAATAAAATGTAGATGAACCATCAAAATTTATATGATACAGCAAAAGCAGTTTTTATAGAAAAAAAAATACACAGCACTGAATGTGTATCTTAGGAAGAAAATTTTTTAAATTAAATCATCTAAAAATTCTGCCTTAAAGTGTAGGAAAAAATAAACCAAAGTTAGAAGAAACTATTAATAAAAGCTGAAATTAATAAAAATTAATAAGCTTCTGCTGCTGCTAAGTCACTTCAGTCGTGTCCGACTCTGTGCGACCCCACAGATGGCAGCACATTGGGCTCCGCCATCCCTGGGATTCTCCAGGCAAGAACACTGGAGTGGGTTGCCATTTCCTTCTCCTAGATAACTAAAATTAAACAAAGTAAAGTACCAACATCACAGAAAAAAGAGGGGCATTAATACATATCCCAAGAAAAGTAACAGGATAAATATATGAGAAGCTCTATGACCACAAATTTAATAACCTAAGCAAAATGGACCAATTCCTTCAAAGACATAACCAAACAAAACTCACACAAGAAGAAACTGACAATATGAAAATATATATACTAAAGAATATATATTAGACCTACAGAGTATATATACAATATATCTACTAAAGAAATTGAATCTGCAATTAATAACTTTCAAAAACAGAAGGAACTAGGCTCAGATGTATTCATCAGTGAATTCTGTGAACATCTAGGTTACAAAGTATACTTATTCTCTACATTCACTTTCAGAAGATAGAAACTGAGGGAATATTATTTTCAAGTCATTCTATTAAACCAGAATTACCCTAACATGAAAACTAGATATTACCCTAATACTAAAAACAAAAGAAAATTAGAGGCCAATATATCTTGTGAACACACATACAAAAATCCTCAACAAAATATTTCAAATCAAATATAGCAAAGCATTAATACACAGATGTATGCATGCACACACACACATATATGCACCATGACCAAGTGAGGGTATCTCACTAAAGCAAGGTCGGGTCAATATTTTATTTTTTTTTCCTAAAAAGATGATTATTTTATTGCTATAATACAGCAAATACAAAAGGTACCTTTAGCAAATACATAAATCAACAGTTATTATGGCATAAACTATGAGTTTGACTCGGGTTTTTGCAAAAAGAAGTGACTAAATAACTGAATGCTAGAAATAAGATTATTTGGCTGCTAACTAACGCCTAATAATTTACAATGTGAGGAACCCACCCTTAAGTCATGGGTAGAGAATGTGCCTGGAGATCATTCACATTTATAGCCGTAGCTGTGGCTCAGTCCCTGGCCTCTGACCAAGGATCTGCTTACAAACAAATGTTAAAAGGAGGCACTGTTCAAACCTGGCACCTCTTTGATGGCCAGTTTCAGAGTATGCAGCGACAGAAGGGCAGGTACACCAAGCTACGGCTTGGTCAGGCAGGTGAAGGCCACGCGACCTGGGCACATGTTGCCCCAGGCTCGGGTATCACGGGGACACTACTTTCACTATCAGAGCCGGGATCTGCGACAAAGTCGGAAGGGACATCTGCCGGGAGCAGAGCAGAAGCTTCACACTGCTCCTTTCTCCCTGATGCTCACGGTCTGGAGAATCTTCACCGTCTGTTTCTGTCTGTAGCAGGACTTCCCAGTCCTTGGGATGCACACACACACCTGGCCCGGTGGAATGGTGACTGCCCAGGCCTCCGGTGGGTTCAGCTGACACCAAGGTCTTGTCTGGGAGTGTCGCCAGCCCGCCCACCAGGGGAAGCATGGTCCTCAGCCTGACCTCAGGTGACCTGGATGCACCTGATTCCAAATCTTCCCTCTGAGAAGTCAGTTTGGATTTTGTATCCTTTCTTTTTTAAATAAAAAAATCTAGCTAAAACATAGATACCGCTATGTCCTCAAAATACCATAGGACTTTTCTGGTGGTCCAGTGGTTAAGGCACTGTACTTCCATTGCAGGGGGCACAGGTTCAATCTTTGGTCAGGGAACTAAAAGCCTACATATCATGTGCTACAGTTAAAAAAAAGTAAGGTAAGTTGAAGTGAATTGAAGTGAAATGAAATAAATAAATAAAATGAATAAAATAAAATCACATCAATGACAAAAAAGATTTTAAAAAATCACATAATCGTATCAATAGATGGAGAAAAAACATTTTGAATTGTGGTACTGGAGAAGACTCTTGAGAGTCCCTTGGAATTCAAGGAAATAAAACCAGTCAATCCTAATGGAAATCAACTCTGAATATTCACTGGAAGGTCAGATGTTGAAGCTGAAGCTCCAGTACTTTGGCCACTTGATGTGAAGAGCTGATTCGTTGGCAAAGACTGTGATGTTGGGAAAGATTGAGGGCGGAAGGAGTAGGAGGGTGACCGAGGATGGTATCACTGACTCAATGGACCTGAGTTTCTGCAAATTCTGGGAGATAGTGAAAGACTGGGAATCCTGGCATGCTGCAGTTCATGGGGTCACAAAGAGTCCGATAGAACTTAGTAAGTGAACAATAACAAAACCCAACACCCATTTCTGACAGTCAACTACTAAACCAGTACTAGAAGGGAAATTCTTCAATTTGATTTAAATAAAGTCCACAAAAAATTAAAGTTGATATCATACTTTCTAGTGAGACACTATAGGCTTTTTCAGGGGAAAAAAAGAAGGATATTTCATCTCACTGCAGTTTTTCAACATCATACTGAAAGTCCTAGCTAATATAGTAAGACAAGAAAAGGAAACAGAGGTACACAGATGAGGAAGAAAAACAATAAAAACTAAAACTGTCTTTATTCACATGATTATCTATTATAGAAAATCTGAAAGAATAAACAAAAAATACTTCTGAATCATTAATGCAAGTGACTGTAGCAGGGTTGTAGGATACAAGGTTAATATAAAAAGGTCAACTGTTTTCCTTTATACCAACATCAATCAAGTGGAATTTGGAATTGAAAACATGGTATTGTTTATATTAGCACTCCGAAAATGAAAATACTAAAGTATAAATCTAACAAATATGTTTCAGATTTCCATGAGGAAAACTACAAAATTTTGATGAAAGATATCAAAAAACTACATAGAGAAACATTCCTTGTTTATGGATAGGAAGACTCAATACTGTCAAGTTGTCAGTTCTTCCCTATTTGTTCAATAGAGTCAATGCAACCTCAATCAAAACTCCAGCCTGTTATTTTGTGGATATCGAGAAATTAATTCTAAAGTTTACATGGAGAGGCAAACGATCCAAAATTGCCAAGTTAATATTGCAGGAAAAAATGCTAACACTACCTAATTTCAAGGCTTATTATAATGCTACAGTACTGCTTTCCTTGAGTAGGTGAATGGATAAATAAACTGTGATACATCCATAAAATGGAATATTAACCAGTGCTAAAAACAAATGAGCTGGTAAGCCTTGCAAAATTAAGGAGCAAAGTGCATATTACTAAAATATCCCTAGGTAAAACTAGGCTGTATGATACTAAAATAATTAATACATATGATTTCATATTTGTCTAAACACATGCAATGTATAGCACTATAGTGAACCCTAATGCAAACTATGGGCTTTGTGTAATAATAATATGCTAATTTAGGTTTATCAGCTATAGCATAATGTACCACTCTGGTGGGGGCATTTGGTAAGAATGCTGCTGTGCATACGTAGGGGCAGAGAGGGTATATGGGAAATCTTTGTACCTTTTTCTCAATTTCATTATGAACCCAAAATTGCTCTAAAAAATAAAGTCTATTAAAATGATTAATATTTGCTGCATTAAATATATGATTTCATAAGAAATATTCAAAAACATGACTAATGAATAAAGATAATTTATGTTTTAATAATTAGTAAATTTGACAACAGAGTTTCCTATTTTGAATATAATGTATTTTTCAACATAAACACAGCCTTTTGAGGCTATAATTTTTATGATATTCAGTAACCTGAGAACCATAAATATTTACAAATGGCAGTACATCTTTGTATTAGAATTTCTTACTTTCAAATGTTCAGGCTAATCATGACACTGGGATTCACCACAAAGGATTTATACATAAAGGATATTAATATTTGTTTTCCTTTCCTGAGCAAAGAGAACTTTAAAAGTTTTTAATTTGCTTTGTAAAAGCTACTGTTGCTTGTGCCTTCATGCCAGGCTCCAGTGATAATGATAAATGGTGTTGATGCCTTAGGGTGATACCTAACTAAATTAGCTGGTAAAGTTAAACTGCGTTCATTTTCAATTTTTAATATCTATGCAGTAGTGATAGCTGTTCAGCCACCATTCACTTGGCTTTGCTTACTTTGTGATTTAATTGTTTTTAAGAAGGTAATGAAAATTTAGAAATGTATAACAAAAAGGGAGAAATGTGGTTTTACTACACATACTAAGAATAAGACATGCTAACAGGAGCCCAGGGAGCCTTAGGAATGTTAACAAAATTTCACTTAAAAGCTTCTTCTCCTTTTTAAAATTTTATTTTATGATAATTGCTAAGAGAAACAATTTTTTTTGGGGGGGGTCAGGAGAAAAGATAAACTCATATTTAGGATAAAGTAATATGAAGCTATAAAGCTTGGAGGTAGGGAGTATGTAAAAACATCCTGAAACATCCTGATATGATCTCTTTATCTTATTTTTCAGACTCTCTCCTCCTATATATTCTTTCTTTTCAGGCTGCTGCTAGATGAACAATTAATGCTCCTTTATTATTACCATTATGATGGCACAGCATATGCTTTTGAAAAAAAGAAAAAAAACAATAAACAGTTTTAAGCGTAGTAAAAATTAAGGGAAATAAATTATCCCTTTGAAATTTGTATTTATTCACCACATTACAAATAAGAACAGGAATGAATCAACTGGAGGGGATAAAAGAATAACTTGCAAAATGCACCTCCCTATATAACTGTGAGGCAGAGAATATGACACGTTATATGTTCTTTAAAAACTGTTAAACTGCAAAGAATCCATACCAATAAGTAAGATTATCATTATCTATGTATTTATGAGCACATTTACAGAAAGCACAAAAGTTAAAGTCTGAAGAAGCAGAATCTGAAGAACTGGCACCAACAGACCATTACACAATATTTCAGGTCAAAGTGTTCTCTCATAAAATATTCTTTAAAAATACAAGGGACTATTAGAACAGGATCCTTTTCATCTTAAGCATGAATTTGTGCTTATTGATTCTGCTATATTTAAGAGGACTTTTTTGTTTTTGTTTATTTTTATGTCCTGGAGGGCAGTTTTGCTTAGAAAAATGAGTTTAGGAAATGTACTTAATTTCTAATTTACAGAAGTTACAAATTTTAACGTTTAGAAGCTCAAAATTTCTTCAAGTTTACTAGGACTATAAAAGATGATGCTGTGAAAGTGCTACACTCAATATGCCAGCAAATTTGGAAAACTTAAAAGTGGCCACAAAACTGGACAAGGTCAGTTTTCATTCCAATCCCAAAGAAAGGCAATGCCAAACAATGCTCAAACTACAGCACAATTGCACTCATCTCACATGCTAGCAAAGTAATGCTCAAAATTCTCCAAGTGAGGCTTCAACAGTACATGAACCATGAACTTCCAAATGCTCAAGCTTGATTTAGAAAAGGCAGAGGCACCACAGATCAAATTGCCAACATCAGTTGGATTTTCTAAAACCAAGAGAGTTCAAGAAAAAAACATCTACTTCTGCTTTATTGACTATGCCAAAGCCTTTGACTGTGTGGATCACAACAAACCGTGGAAAATTCTTCAAGAGAATGGGATTACCAAACCACCTTACTTGCCTCCTGAGAAATCTGTATGTAGGTCAAGAAGCAAGAGTTAGAACTGCACAAGGAACAACAGACTGGTTCCAAATAGCAAAAAGAGAACATCAAAGTTGTATATTGTCATTCTGCTTATTTAACTTATATGCAGAGTATATCATTTGAAATACTGGGCTGGATGTAGCACAAGCTGGAATGAAGACTGCCGGGAGAAATATCAATAACCTCAAAGATGCAGATGACACCACCCTTATGGCAGACGTGAAGAAGAACTAAAGAGCCTCTTGACCAAAGTGAAAGAGGAGAGTGAAAAAGTTGGCTTAAAGCTCAGTAATTAGAAAACTAAGATCATTGCATCTGGTCCCATCATTTCAGTTCAGTTCAGTCACTCAGTCATGTCCAACTCTTTGCGACCCCATGAATCGCAGCACGCCAGGCCTCCCTATCCATTACCAACTCCCGGAGTTTACTCAAACTCATCTCCATCGATTTGGTGATGCCATCCAGCCATCTCATCCTCTGTTGTCCCCTTCTCTTCTTGCCCCCCAATCCTTCACAGCATCACAGTGTATGAACTCTTCGCATGAGGTGGCCAAAGTATGTGAGTTTCAGCTTCAACATCAGTCCTTCCAATGAACACCCAGGACTGATCTCCTTTAGGATGGATTGGTTGGATCTCCTTGCAGTCCAAGGGACTCTCAAGAGTCTTCTCCAACACCACAGTTCAAAAGCATCAATTCTTCGGGGCTCAGCTTTCTTCATATTCCAACTCTCACATCCATACATGACTGTTGGAAAAACCGTAGCCTTGACTAGATGGACTTTTGTTGACAAAGTAATGTCTCTGCTTTTCAATATGCTATCTAGGTTGGTCATAACTTTCCTTCCAAGTGACCTGCCTCTTGAGAAACTTATATGCAGGTCCTGAAGCAACAGTTAGAACTGGACATGGAACAACAGACTGGTTCCAAATAGAAAAAGGAGTATGTCAAGGCTATATATTGTCACCCTGGTCCCATCATTTCATGGCAAATAGATGGGGAAATAATGGAAATAGTGACTGACTTTATTTTTGTGGGCTCCAAAATCACTGCAGTTGTTGACTGAAGCCCTGAAATTAAAACACGCTCACTCCTTGGAAGAAAAGCTATGACCAGCCTAGATAGCATACTAAAAAGCAGAGACATTGCTTTGCCAACAAAGGTCCATCTAGTCAAAGCTATTGTTCTTCCAGTAGTCACGCATGGATGTGAGAGCTGGACTATAAAGAAAGCTGAGTGCCGAAGAACTGATGCTTTTGAACTGTGGTGTTGGAGAAGACTCTTGACCTTGGACACATGGAGATCAAACCAGTCCATCCTAAAGGAAATCAGCCCTGAATATTCTTTGGAAGAACTGACACTGAAGTTGAAACAATACTTTGGCCACCTGATGCAAAGAACTAATCATTGGAAAAGACCCTGATGTTGGGAAAGATTGAAGGCAAGAGAAGCAGGGGATAACAGAGGATGAGATGGTTGGATTGCATCACTGCCTGAATGGATATGAGTTTGAGCAAGCTTTGGGAATTGGTGATGGATAGGGAGGCTGGCGTGCTGCAGTCCGTTGAGGCACAAAGAGTTGGACATGACTGAGCGACTGAACTGAACTAAGGATTATATAATTTTGAAATCACTTTTTAGGTAACTTGTAAAAAATGTTTAGGATCATTAAAAATTCATGTGCTTTTAACTTTTTCCAACAATATATATTAAATATTTCTTTTTAATTTTTCAATTAATTCTTCTTTGTACTTAATCTCATAAATACTATAAACTACATAGATGAAATAAAATGTAAGGCTTATCAAATGTT
>SJYT01001176.1:0-35745 GCA_006410635.1 Cephalophus harveyi | reverse complement strand
AGTCCATTCTGAAGGAGATCAGCCCTGGGATTTCTTTGGAAGGAATGATGCCAATGCTGTAACTCCAGTATTTTGGCCACCTCATGCGGAGAGTTCACTCACTGGAAAAAACTTTGATTTTGGAAGGGATTGGGGTCAGGAGGAGAAGGGGACGACAGAGGATGAGATGGCTGGATGGCATCACTGACTTGATGGATGTGAGTCTGAGTGAACTCCGGGAGTTTGTGATGGACACAGAGGCCTGGCGTGCTGCGATTCATGGGGTCGCAAAGAGTCGGACACGACTGAGCAACTGAACTGAACTGAAAATATGTATACCCCCGATACATCTTTAGCAAAGGTGGGTTTATTCAAGATTAATATAGAACTGCAAATCGAGTTCTGCAACCATGGTTAGCCACTTGCAAGTCCCCACGAGGTAAGGAAAGAACACTCGATTTTTAGGGAAAGGAAATCATGTTGGGAAGGCTACTATAAACAGAGTCAGTAGCTTTTCACTAGCTGAGTCCTTCACAGGAAAGAAAGGAGTCTTCCGCCTTCCTATTTGGCTCTAGTATCATGCTATGCTGTGCTGTACTTAGTCTATCCATCCAGTCTGACCCCTTGTGACCCCATGAACTGTAGCCCGTCAGGCTCCTTTGTCCATGGGGATTTTCCAGGCAAGAATACTAGAGTGGGTTGCCATGCCCTCCTCCAGGGGACCTTCCCAACTCAGGAACTGAACCCAGGTCTCTCACATTGCAGATGGATTCTTTACCATCTGAACCACCAGGGAAGCCCCTCTAGTATCACAGCAGGGCATAATAACTATCCCCTCTGTCTCTTCAGTCTATTTATTTGAGGTTTTTGTTTATTAATCTTTTTCGTATTTCCCCTTGTGAAACAAGATCTTTCTCTGAAAGTTTATCACCTGGAACACTAAAGAACACACTATAGAAATCAATCATAGTTATAAACTTACTTTTGGTAGGAATGGATATTAGTAATGTAGGAGAGTTAGGAACAGCATGTTGAGAAACAACCATAGTGTCTATTGCTTGGATGTTCTGGACAACATCCACCCTCAGCCCTTAGGTTTTCTCATCAGTAAAATGGGAGTTTTCCAGGCTAATATAAGGGATAATGAGGCCTTGAATTACATAATCTTCTATTATGAGCTCTATGTCCTGAAGGACTTCTTTAGTTATAGGTTATTGAGTAATTCTAGGGAGAGATTTGGGGGCAGAGGCCATTGTTTTAGAATTTTGATGATAGATGCATTACGCATTTTGATAATATCTGTTGGAGATTTTGCCTGTTAAGAAAGTGGTATGTGATACAATAAAGACAAATGATCAGTGTTTCCAAAATCCCCTCTAGTAACATCAGAGATAAAACAAATAAAAGATGTCAAGAGTTTCCTTAATTCAACTGGTGAGTCATTTTGATAATCACTATCAATGTCTAGAATTATTTTCCCAACTTGGGAGAAAGTTTAGCATGATACAACTCTAAGAAGCCTCAGCCTGATAAATGGGAAGGGGCAATGGCAACCCACTCCAGTACTCTTGCCCGGAAAGTCCCATGGACAGAGAGCCTCGTAGGCTGCAACCCATGAGGTCGTGAAGAGTTGGACACAACTGAGCGACCTCACTTTTCACTTTCACGCACTAGAAAAGGAAATGGTAACCCACTCCAGTGTTCTTGCCTGGAGAATCCTAAGGACGGCGGAGCCTGTTGGGCTGCTGTCTATGGGGTCGCACAGAGTTGGACATGACTGAAGCGACTTAGCAGCAGCAGAAGAATCAAAGAGAAATGTATGGGTGCCTCTCAGAAACCCTAAACAAAAGGGAATAGGTTCAGAGGCCTATTGAGGTTCACAAGAAATCTCCCTATCTGAATTGTTTTAGTAAAAAGGCAATAATTATTCCACAATAGCAGGGTTAAGCACTGAGAGTGTGGTTCTAATGTCAAAAAGAACTGGAAAAGATTCATACTCATAGAAGAAATTTTCACCAACTGAGGTATGGGGGAAGTCATTCTCATTTATATGTAATTTGGAGTGAATTTTATGCAAACCAGAACAGCCTATGATGTGTTCTAATGAAACCTGAATTGTACATCTGCTTCAACCATTAAAGAAAATAATGCATTTAAATGTCATAATGGAATAACTGTGGTTCAGGTTTTTAAAATGGAGCCCGGCAGCAATTGCAGATGTGGTTTCAGACACATTCTTGAATCAATTCAATGTGAACTTGAATTTTCTGACCTATACCAGATTTAAGGACACCACAAGCGATTCTCTAAATAATATCTGTAGCAACTGCCAGCTGCAACCTTATAGTCTCAAGATCTCTTAAAACTAAGAAATCATTTCAGACACCAAACAATCCCTGCTTAATAAGAAACTGTACTTATTCACTGCTCAAATTGTAATTCTTGACAATCGACTTATGTAATTTTAGTGTTCGCTTCTATAAGCCTTACTCATTTTGCAGTCCAACAGAACATAATTAAAGTGCTTTTTGGATCTATTTCTCCAGGTTTCCCTGGTGGCTCAGACGATAAAGAATCCTCCTACAAGGCAGGAGACCCAGGTTCAATCCTTGGGAAGATCCCCTGGAAAAGGGAAAGGCTACCCACTCCAGTATTCTGGCCTGGAGAATTCCATGCACTGTATAGTCCATGGGGTCACAAAGAGTCAGACATGTCTGAGTGACTTTCACTTTCACTCCAAGGCTATATTTCTCAGTTTGGTTCTAATAAAAGTCTCTTCTATTCCTACTATAGATTGCTTATTTATTGTTTCCACTGACATACCCAATCGCAAGAAATAATTATCCAATCTGATTAACAAAGGTTTGGAAAAGTCTCCATAATTCCTGGGAGGCTTGCCATTAAGAACTGGGAGATCATTGGAAAGGTTGCTTATAAATTTAAAGTTGACAAAACTGCATAGATTTTTTAACAATCTCTCTTCCAATGTGTTGGTTCTTTGAAATAACAGCAGAAAGTAGGAGGGTATGGATTTTATTTTGGAAGTTTTCTTTGCTAGAGTTGAAGATTAGACTCTTGACTGTCTTCCTTGGATGTGAATCATTTAGAGAAGGAGAGAGGTGGTTTGCAAGATGAATCAAACCTGGAGTGGAAATAATTTCTCATTCTATCCTGGTCCTTTTCACCAGAAGGAAAAGGTCTTAGTTCACCCCATTAATAAACAGAATTTAAAGCTACCTGGGTGGAATCAATACACAAAAGGCCAGCTGCTGCAACAGCTAGGTCACTTCAGTCGTGTCTGACTCTGTGCGACCCCATAGACGGCAGCCCACCAGGCTCCTCTGTCCCTGGAGTTCTCCAGGCAAGCACACTGGAGTGGGTTGCCATTTCCTTCTCCAATGCATGAAAGTGAAAAGTGAAAGTGAAGCTGCTCAGTCGTGTCTGACACTTCGAGACCCCATGGACCACAGCCTACCAGGCTCCTCCGTCCATGGGATTTTCCAGGCAAGAGTACTAGAGAGGGTTGCCATAGCCTTCTCCGACAAAAGGCCAGAATTTTCTTTAAAAATAATCTTAAGTTTATTTAAATGATCATGGAAAGTCTTGTCAGATTTTTGGTGCAAGCCTGAATTCTGTTACACTCAACAGGCTTTTAAAAGGCCCTAGAAATTGCTTGATAAAGTTGCCTAGTGATTGACTGCCCAAACCAGATCATATAAGTTAATGGGCTGGTCTCCCATTTGTAACACTAGAGACCTTTTAGGACTTTCTCAAGTAGAGATTTTCATCCAATGCTGGGCCTGGTCTTCACTAACAAGCACATGAATGATGTATCTTATCTAAGTCAGAGAAATCAGACTGACAAGTTTTAATGACTACATTAAGTTCCTCAGCAAACCTGTAAGGATCTTCAGTTACCTTGGGAAATTTTTGTCTATGGTTCAAAGTTCAGTTTCAGATCAGGGAGTGTAAGAAATCAAAGAGTTCACCTCTAGATTCTTAGAAGGCTTAAATTTAAAGATACCAGTTCTGACAAGGTCAAACAAAAAGGAATGGGGATAGCTTCAGAGAAAAGGGGAAGCTTGTGGGAGAATTAGTATGGGGGATTTGAAAGTATGGTAAAGGCATACACAGTATAGAAAGGAAGGAAGAAAATGGAGCTGGAGGTGGAGCCTGAGAAAAGCAGTCAAGGAAGAAGAGACTGGGGTTTTGGCAGTCATTTTATCTTTCTTTAATCATTTATTTGTCTCAGCTAGTCTTAAATGTTAATTTACAGAGAGGCAAATTTAAACTCCTGGTAGTACTAGGGAACTTTAAAATACCAATCAAAATAATATCACCCAGTTTTAAAAAATTTTGAACTATTGTAGTCCAATTTAGTTTTAAGAAAATTAACTTTGGAGATTTCAAAACTTCCTTATACTATTTGATATCAATATTTTAAATTGCCTTTGGTCAGCCAGCCCATTTATTTAGAAAAGTTCATGAGGAAGATCTGTGTGTGTGTGTGTGTGTGTTTTTTTTTTAATAGCCAGAGTTCTGGGGGCTGGGGGGGGGTCAAAATATTTAAGATAACTGGTACCCTATTTCCTGGAGGTTCATAGAGTAAAGAACAATTTTCAAACTGCTTGAACAGCTTACAGCACAAATGGCTCAGTTCAAACAGCTCACAAGCCAATCTCAGTCAATTCAGAGGAAACACCTTGGTCTCAAAGGTGTCAGGACAAAGGCTTTTTCAACTAGTTTTCAGAGAATAGCCATTCCAAAGTATAGGCCAAAGGCTGAAAAATTCAGCACTGTTTCAGACCACCCATGTTTCCAAAGTAACAGACCTCAGGAGAAGTAACACTTGTTCCAAAGGGAAAAGACCAAAGGCTAGCCACTTTCAATGAAACAGTCTGATCTTGAAATCAGACTTGGAATGAGTACTTGCATAAAGACCAAGTCCTTTACCGGAAAGATGAAACCTTTGAATAGGAAAAACAAACAAACAAACAAACCTTTAAATGGAGAGCTTCAATGGAAGAGAGGATGGGAAATCATATCCAGAAAAAAAACATGCTGTCATGTAGCAACATACCAAGAACTCTGTAGTGATACTGTTTTGAGTACTAAAATCAATGTGATCCTATGAAAATACCCTAACCCATTAGTTTTGGTCCATGACATTCAGTTCAGTTCAGTTGCTCAGTCATGTCCGACTCTTTGCGACCCCATGAATTGCAGCACGCCAGGCCTCCCTGTCCATCACCAACTCCTGGAGTTCACTCAAGCTCATGTCCATCGAGTCAGTGATGCCATCCAGCCATCTCATCCTCTATCATCCCCTTTTCCTCCTGCTCCCAATGGCTCCCAGCATCAGAGTCTTTTCCAATGAGTCAATTCTTCGCATGAGGTGGCCAAAGTATTGGAGTTTCAGCTTCAACATCAGTCCTTCCTTTAGAATGTATTGGTTGGATCTCCTTGCAGTACAAGGGACTCTCAAGAGTCTTCTCCAACACCACAGATTAAAAGCATCAATTCTTCGGTGCTCAGCTTTATTCACAGTCCAACTCTCACATCCATACCACTGGAAAAACCATGGCCTTGACTAGATGGACCTTTGTTGGCAAAGTAATGTCTCCGCTTTTTAATATGCTATCTACGTTGGTCATAACTTTCCTTCCAAGGAGTAAGCATCTTTTAATTTCTTGGCTGAAAGAAATATATTTCTCATTTCCCTTAGATATATACTCAAAGTGAGTTTCGTAAAGGATATGGTAGTTCTGTTTTTAGTTTTTAAGGAAACTCCATACTGTTTTCCATAGTAGCTATATCAATTTACATCTCCACAATAGTGCATAGTTTCACCTTTGACATCCTTGCCAGCATTTGTTATCTCTTGTCTTCTTGGTAATAGACAACATCACAGTTTTGAGGTTTTGTGGTTGTGATTTACATTTCTTCGATGATTGCTAATGTTAAGCATCTTTTCAAACACCTGTTGACCATTCATATGTCTTACTTGAAAAAAGTGGACATTTTAAAACGGGGCTGTTTATATTTTTCTGTTAGTAAATTGAGTGAGGTTTTTTTTTTAAATACATAAGATGTACAATTTGCAAATATTTTCTTCCATTCTTCAGTCAACTTTCATTTTGTTGCTTTCTTTCTTTTGCCATACAAACACTTTTTAGTTTGATACAATCACACTTTTTATTTTTTGGGTTTGCTACTTAAGCTTAAAAACACTGCAAATCATTTATCCAAAAATCTTTGCCAAGGCCAATATCAATGAGCTATTTTCTTATGTTTTCTCTTAGGAGTTTCATAATTTCAGGTCTTATGTTTAAGTCTTCAATTTGACTTAATTTATGTGAGTGGTGTAAGACAGAAGTCCAACTTCATTCTTCTCCATGTGGTTATCCTGTTTTCCAAACACAACTTTTTTAAAGAGACTATCCTTTTCCATTGAGTGTTCTTAGCTTCCTTGTGAAGTTACAGTTGACCATAAATAGGAACATATATTTCTGGGCTCTCAACTCTGTTCTATTGGTCAATTTTTATAATAGGCCATACTGTTTTAATGAGTACAGTGTTGTAGTAGAGTATGAAATCATAAGTGTGCTGCTTTTAGCACTGTTTATTTATTTTTTTTCTAAGACTGTTTTTGCTATTGAGAGACTTTCATGGGTCCATACAAATTTCAGAATAATTTTTTCCTATTTCTTTGAAAAAAGAAGTTAGAATTTTCACAAGGATTGCACATTGAATCCATTGACAGCTTTGGGTAATATTTATCAATATCAAACAGTTTAGCAATATTAATTCTATCAACCCATAAATGTGAAATATCTTTCAATTTATTTGTGCCTTCCTCAATTTCTTTCATTAAATCTTAAATTTCAATAAATAGTTATTTTACCTACTTGGTTAAATGTATTCCTAAGTGTTTTACTGTTTTTGATGCTATTGCAAATAGAATCATTTTATTTACATGTTTTTCAGATAACTCATTGTTAGTGTATCAAAAAGATGTGTATAAGAGACAGCTTATTTTTTTTTTTTAATGGAGTCTTTAGGATTATATATATATAAGATCATTCCATCTACAAACAAAGACAATTTTTTTTTCTTAATTTCTGACTTGGATACCTTCTATTTCTTTTTCTTACCTAATTACTCTGGCTAGGGCTTCCAATACCACATAGAATAAGGAAAAGCTTTCTTTCAACACTACAATGTTATCTGTGGGCCAATGTCACATGTGGCCTTTATTATGTTGAGATGTTCTAGCTGTACAAAATTTATGATCATTTTTTATCATGAAACAATATTATAATTTGTCAAATACTTTCTCTGCATCTACTGAGATAATCATGACTTTTTATCTGTTATTCTAGGAATGTGTTGTGTCACATTAACTAATTTTTGTGTGTTGAACAATTCTTGAATGCCAGGGTTAAACCCTGCTTGATCATAGTGTATGATCATTTTAATGTACTTTTGAATTTTTTTGCTAACATTTTGTTGATAATTTTTATATCTATACTCGTCTGAATTAGTCCATTTCATTTTTCATTGTGTCCTTATCTAACTCTGGTGACAAGGTAATTCTGGCCTATTAAAGTAGATTTGGAAGTGGTCCATCCTCTTCAACTCATTGGAAGAGTTTGAGAAAGACAGGCATTTTTTTTTTTTTTTAATCATTTGGTAGAATCACCAGAGAATCATCTAGCTCTGAGTTTTTCTTTGTTATGATAATTTTGATTATTGATTAATAATTAATCTCCCTACTAGTCATTGGTCTATTCAAATTTCCCACTCCTTTATGATTCAATCTTCATAGGTTCTATGTTTGTAGGAACTTACCATTTATTCTAGGTTATCCAAACCATTGGCATATAATTGTTCTTAGTAGACTCCTACAATCCTTTGTATTTCTGTGGTATCAGTTGTAATGTCTCCTCTTTCATTTTTTGTCTTCCCTTTTTTTTCGTCAATTTTATCTTCAGAAATGTTGTTCTTTTCTGATATCTATTTCATTGACTTCTGCTTGATTTTGGTTATTCCTCTTCTCTAGTCATTTAGGGCTTAATTTGAATTTTTCTTTTTCTAGTTCTTTGAGGTATAAAGATACACTGTTTTAGGCTACTTGAGTGTTTTTTTTTTTTTTTCTTAATGTAGGAATTTATCACTATAAAACTTGTTAGAACTGCTTTTTCAGCATCCCATAAGTATAGGTATATTTCCATTTTAAGATATTTTTTATTTCTCTTTTTGTTTTGTTTAACTCATTTGCTATTCAGATGTGTGTTGTTTACTTTCCATGTAATTTTAAATATTCCAGGCTTCCACTTGTTTTTCCTTCTAGTGTTACAACACCATTGTTGGTAAAGATACTTGGTATGATTTCAGTCTCCTTAAATTTGCTTAGAGTTGTTTTGTGACCTACTGTCCAATAATTTATTCTGGAGAATATTCCAAGCACACTCAGGAAGAATGTGTATTGTGCTGCTGAATGTGTATTTTGTCAGACTGAATTTTCTGTAGGTATCTGTTAGGTCCATTTGGTCTAGAGTGTACCTTATTCCCAACATTTCCTTCTTGATTTCCTATATACATAATCTATCATTGTTGAAAGCACAATACTGAAGTTCCCACTAGTGGTAAAGAACCTGCCTGCAATGCAGGAGACACAAGAGATGAGGGTTCCATCCCAGGGTCAGGAAGGTCCCCTAGAGGAGGGCATGGCAACTCACTCCAGTATTCTTGCCTACAAAATCCCATGGGCAGAAGAGCCTGATGGGCTTCAGTCCATGGTGTCACAAAAAGTGGACATGACAGAGCAACTAAGTACACATGCACTATCATTTTAGTGTTGTCTATTTCTTTCTTCTTCATTGTATTCTTTGGCTCCACAATTTCTGTTTGGTTCTTTACCTATGATTTCTATGTCTTTCTTAAACTTCTCATTCTATTCATGTATTATTTTCCTGACTTTGTTGAACTGTTTTTCTATGTTTCTTTGTGATTCATTGATTTTCCTTTAAACACCTGTTTTGAAGTCTTTATTGGGTAAACTGAAGCTCTACAAGTCTTTGGTTTAATTACTGGAAGATTATTATAACCTTTTGATGGCGTCATGTTGAATTTTCATACTCCTTTAGTTTTGGGATGCTGTCTTCACACCTGAAGTAGCAGTTATCTCCTCCAGTGTTTACTGTGTCTTCAGAAGAAAGATACCATCCACTCCCCCTAATGGAGATTTTGAAGCTATCTCAGACCTGCTATACATACACCTCCTCCACACCTCACTTCTTGTGGCAGAATTGTCAAGTTTTTAAGACCTTTCTGGATCCTGCCATGCATCATGCTGAGTGCTCTTTTGTTCCTAAAGAGGGCACTAAAGCTCAAGCCCATAGTGACTCCCTGGCTAACAGATTTGGGTCAGTTTTCTGCTTGTGCTTACTAGCCATATGTCAAAGTTTGCTCCCACTTCCCAGTCTACTGCACACACGAGGAGCTGCTCAGAGGATGGAGGTGTATGTGGATGAGGACACTAAGTGCTGGAGATGCCTGTGGGCCACTTGGGGTGGTCTGCAGATAAAGTGTTCCTACTGGTTTGCGGCCAGACTTTTGATGGAGTTCACAACACAGTTAGTAGTATGTTTAATACCCTCTCTGAATATTATCTGCTGCACTTCCAGCCTCTTCCTTTCCTAATCTCCACTCATAAAGCTCATTATTTAACATTCTTGATGAATCAAGAGAGAAATGAACCCTTGTGGCAGTATCTTACACAATTAGAAGGACATGGCAACCCACTCCAGTATTCTTGTCTGGAGAATCCCATGGATGGAGAAGCCTGGTCGGCTACAGTCCACGGGGTCGCAAAGAGTCGGACACGACTGAGCGACTTCACTTCACTTCACTTTCACTACACAATTAGAGAAGGTGGGTGTTCACTCATATGCTCTTCCTTTTCTCTTTTAAAAAATCACAGAGAAGGATCTCTCATGGCCCTAAGCAATGCTGCCCTCAGCAAGGGATAATATAGGTAAAATACAGCCTTTTTTCTTTTACCCACTCCAATACATCTAAACTCAGATTTTATTTTGGCCAAGCTTCTGGAGCCTTTTGGAATCTTGGACATCCTCAAATACCCTCCCTCAGTATGGGTAATTATCTAAGACGTTGTTTTCCAATGACTCCTGGTTTATAATTGAAAAGGCCCCATAACTGTTTCAGAGATGACTACAGTTTCTACAGCCAGTACCCAGATCTGTCTACCTATTACTATCATGGGAAGAAAAGACTCCTAGATCCTTGGTATATGGAACTGATCATATGGTTTCCTCACAGGCACTTTTGTTCATGGAAGGATACTGAATTTTTGTTGTTGAGAGGATTAAAAAAAATGAAAATTGTCTTCTGCCACCATGATGCTGACATTATCATCCAAGCTTTTATTGTACTCCTGAAAAACCATGATCACTGAAACCTGCCATTCCATTATAAAATGAAAAAATTATATTCCTTAAACACTTTCCCTAAACATTATAACAATAAACTCAATTAACTAGGTCTTTCTACTGCTAAATGATAGGGAAGCTTATTGCAATCTGTCGGTTCATAATTTAGAAATTAATTTTGGTTCCACATGGCTAGGAACAATTGGTTCTTATGGTGAACACAATGATTATGTTTGTTAGAAATGCAGCACAGTAGTTATCTCTGCTTCCATCAGGTCAGGGGAAATGTTCTTGTGAAGGCTGTGGTTTCCTACCTCTTGTTTTTATTTATTTATTTTTTGACAATTTGTAAAATGTTCTATTGCTAACCAGGCCATCTGGTTCAAGTCCTTTCCCCATGCTTTACATGTCCTTTTCACAGATCATTGAGGCTGAATAGACTGTTCCTAGTTTATGTGAATATTCAGACTGAATTACATAAATGGCAGTAACCACAAGAGATCATTATATTTCAACTCAGGACTACCTATGCATAAACTATCATAGCATGACTGTTCTAAATATTTTCAAAAGTTGAGAATAACGAACTTTTAAAATATTTGAACTTGAGTGGTATTATTTATATGCTCAACAGAAATTATTTTAATCCTCATGCTATTTTATAACTTTTAACTTTGAATTGGTGCATGGTTTTGTCTCTTTAGTCTTAGTTTTACCTTTGATTTGTCCCTCCAGAAGTAGTCTTCTAATGTCCCTCGTGTGTCTAATGTTCCCAGTACTGTCTTTTGGTTCAAAACTTTCCACTGGAGTTTTAAATTCATTTGCTCTGATCTTTACCAATCTCAAACATATTTTTAACATTTAATATAACATGTTTTATAGGGACTTTAAAAAATAACTGTACATTTTGAAGCTTTTGTATATATTATTTTGTTAAAAGGACTTAATCCTTAGGTAATGCCACAGGGTCTTACTATCTTGACAGTGACTTATGACAAACTGACAATGCAAAATCCTTTTATTCCAGCTTTACTGAGTTAAAAATGAGAAGTAAAATTTGAAGATACTTAGTGTTCAACATGATGATTTATATACACATTGTGAAAGGACTCCCACCACCAGGTTAATAAACACATTTATCACTTCACATATTTGCTTCCTTTTCTTGTGTGATAACACTGTTGTTGCTGCTGCTGCTGCAAAGTCGCTTCAGTCGTGTCTGACTCTGTGCGACCTCACAGACGGCAGCCCACCAGGCTCCCCCGTCCCAGGGATTCTCCAGGCAAGAACACTGGAGTGGGTTGCCGTTTCCTTCTCCAATGCATGAAAGTGAAAAGTGAAAGTGAAGTCGCTTAGTCGTGTCGACTTTTAGTGACCCCATGGACTGCAGCCCACCAGGCTCCTCCGTCCATGGGATTTTCCAGGTAAGAGTACTGGAGTGGGGTGCCTCTTCAAATAAAAGGTTTCAATTATACAGTACAATATCAGCAACTATAATCATGAGGTTATACATTATAGAACTGGACATGGAACAACAAACTGGTTCCAAATAGGAAAAGGAGTACATCAAGGCTGTATATTGTCACCCCGATTATTTAACTTATATGCAGAGTACATCATGAGAAACGCTGGGCTGGAGGAAGCACAGCTGGAATCAAGATTGCTGGGAGAAGTATCAATAACCTCAGATATGCAGATGACACCACCCTTATGGCAGAAAGTGAAGAAGAACTAAAGAGCCTCTTGATGAAAGTGAAAGAGGAGAGTGAAAAAGTTGGCTTAAAGCTCAACATTCAGAAAACGAAGATCATGGCCATCACTTCATGGCAAACAGATGGAGAAACAGTAGCTGATTTTATTTTTCTGGGCTCCCAAATCACTGCAGATGGTGCTTACAGCCAAGAAATTAAAAGACACTTACTCCTTGGAAGTAATGTTATGACCAACCTAGAGGCAGAGACATTACTTTGCCAACAAAGGTCCGTCTAGTCAAAGTTATGGTTTTTCCAGTAGTCTTAGCAGCAGCAGCAGCAGCAAGTATGGATGTGAAGGTTGGACTATGAAGAAAGCTAAGCACCAAAGAACTGATGCTTTTCAACTGTGATATTGTAGAAGACTCTTGAGAGTCCCTTGGACTGCAAGGAGATCAAACCAGTCAATCCTAAGGAAATCAGTCCTGATTATTCATTGGAAGGACTGATGCTCAAGTTGAAACTCCAATTCTTTGGACACATGATGTGAAGATCTGACTCATTGGAAAAGACCCTGATGCTGGGAAAGATTGAAGGCAGGAGGAGAAGGGGATGACAGAGGATGAGATGGTTGGATGGCATCACCGATGCGACAGACATGAGTTTGAGCAGGCTCAGGGAGTTTGTGATGGACAGGGAAGCCTGATGTGCTGTAGTCTATGGGGTCGCAAAGAGTTAGACACGACTTATGGACTGAACTGAACTGATCGCTATACTCTGTTCTATGCCTGGAAGTGATGTGCCAAGCTTCCTGATGATGACACTGATGCTTGAAGACATATTTTTACTTCTGTAACTGAATGCCTTTCATGTAATACAATAAGAGTACTGTTTTTCAAAGCAAATTTTTCAAGCAAATTTTCTGTTATTTAGAGCTTAACATTCTGCTATCTTCTCTTAGCAAATAAAATCTTATTTAATTGTGTGTCCTGTTTTCCCTTCTCCAAAATGACACTATTTATGAATTTTGCTCAGGTTTTTACACTGATATTTTAGTCTCTTTGATATTTTACATATTGATCTCTTCCCCAGAATATGGTTTTCTCTTTATACACTTCATGATTTCCTCTCACTTTTCAGATGATGCAGTTCAGATATTTCTTTAAATACTCCTATGACATTTTTCATTTCTCAATTAGTTTTCTTTCCCTTCATTGTGATTCAGCTGAAAATATCTATATTTCTTTATTCACAATGTATTTAAATTTGTTTCTTTGTATTTTCAGGACATTTACTTTAATCTGTCTATATAATGCCAGCATTTAGCACTCCAAATAAATATCAGATAGTCAATCAATAGTTGTAAAAAATATTAATTACAAGGGAAGCAGCTATTTAAAATAATTAAATATCTACTAGTGGGAGTATTATTTGTAACAATTACTATAAAACTATTTCTGTTCTATCTTTAAATACTCTAAAAGAATGAATGTGGCTTTAAAAAATGTTGTCTCCACAAAATTCCACAAAATTTGTCTCCACAGAAATCCACAAAACTGCTAATAAGAAAATGCTTTCACAATTGCTGGCTTTTTGAAAGAGGGCAAGAACTGCTATTTGAGAACAGAGCTATAAAGGGACAAGTTAATGTTCCAGTGAAAATTCCCAGGAGGCTGATACAGTCCATTAAAATGAGGGGTATTTGGTCACTTTACTGAATTAATTTGGAGTACACTTCAGGTCTTGAGGAGTTCTTTATGAAAATAGAAAGTTTCAAGTCATACAATACTGTTTAAGAATGATTTCAAACTTTTTTTCTATAAAGCTAACATATAATTTTTATTACATATCAGAGATTGTTGATGTTCACATACTCATTCCTGTTATCAAAAAATCCCAAATACAAAGAAAGGCATCCTATAAAAAGGTAGCATGATGAGAGATTATAAAATATTTTTTGTTATTTTTTAAATTATTTTAATTGGAGGCTAATTACTTTACAATATTGTGGTGGTTTTTGCCATACATTGACATGAATCAGCCATGGGTGTACATGTGTACCCCATCCTGAAACTCCCTCCCATCTTCCTCCCCATCCCATCCCTCTGGGTTGTCCCACTGCACCGGCTTTGAGTACCCTGTTTCATGTATCGAACTTGGACTGGTCATCTATTTCACATATGGTAATATACATTTCAATGCTATTCTCTCAAATCATCCCACCCTTGCCTTCTCCCACAAAGTCCAAAAGTCTGTTTTTATATGTGTCTCTTTTGCAGTCTTGCATATAGGGTCATAACTATCTTTCTAAATTCCATATATATGTGTTAATATACTGTATTGGTGTTTTTGTTTCTGATTTACTTCACTCTGTATAATAGGCTTCAGTTAAAATAGAAAGTTTCAAGTCATACAATACTGTTTAAGAATGATTTCAAACTTTTTTTCTATAAAGCTAACATATAATTTTTATTACATATCAGAGATTGTTGATGTTCACATACTCATTCCTGTTATCAAAAAATCCCAAATACAAAGAAAGGCATCCTATAAAAAGGTAGCATGATGAGAGATTATAAAATATTTTTTGTTATTTTTTAAATTATTTTAATTGGAGGCTAATTACTTTACAATATTGTGGTGGTTTTTGCCATACATTGACATGAATCAGCCATGGGTGTACATGTGTACCCCATCCTGAAACTCCCTCCCATCTTCCTCCCCATCCCATCCCTCTGGGTTGTCCCACTGCACCGGCTTTGAGTACCCTGTTTCATGTATCGAACTTGGACTGGTCATCTATTTCACATATGGTAATATACATTTCAATGCTATTCTCTCAAATCATCCCACCCTTGCCTTCTCCCACAAAGTCCAAAAGTCTGTTTTTATATGTGTCTCTTTTGCAGTCTTGCATATAGGGTCATAACTATCTTTCTAAATTCCATATATATGTGTTAATATACTGTATTGGTGTTTTTGTTTCTGATTTACTTCACTCTGTATAATAGGCTTCAGTTTCATCCATCTCATTAGAAGTGATTCAAATGTGTTCTTTATAATAGCTGAGTAATATTCCATTGTGTAAATGTACCACAACTTTCTTATCCCTTCATCTTCCAATGGACATCTAGGATGCATCCATTTCTTAGCTATTGTAAACAGTGCTGCAAGAAAGGCAATGCTAAAGAATTCTCAAACTACTGCACAATTGCACTCATCTCACATGCTAGCGGAGTAATGCTCAAAATTCTCCAAGCCAGGCTTCAGCAATACGTGAACCATGAACTTCCTGATGTTCAAGCTGGTTTTAGAAAAGGCAGGGGAACCAGAGATCAAATTGGCAACATCTGCTGGATCATGGAAAAAGCAAGAGAGTTCCAGAAAAACAACTCTTTCTGCTTTATTGACTATGCCAAAGCCTTTGACTGTGTGGATCACAATAAACTGTGGAAAATTCTGAAAGAGATGGGAATACTAGGCCGCCTGACCTGTCTCTTGAGAAATCTGTATGCAGGTCAGGAAGCAACAGTTAGAACTGGACATGGAACAACAGACTGGTTCCAAATAGGAAAAGGAGTATGTCAAGGCTGTATATTGTCACCCTGCTTATTTAACTTATATGCAGAGTACATCATGAGAAATACTGGACTGGAGGAAACACAAGCTGGAATCAAGATTGCTGGGAGAAATATCAATAATCTCAGATAAACAGATGACACCACCCTTATGGCAGAAAGTGAAGAGGAACTAAAAAGCCTCTTGATGAAAGTGCAAGTGGAGAGGGAAAAGGTTGGCTTAAAGCTCAACATTCAGAAAACGAAGATCATGGCATCTGGTCCCATCATTTCATGGGAAATAGATGGGGAAACAGTGGCAACAGTGTCAGAATTTATTTTTGGGGGCTCCAAAATCAATGCAGATGGGGACTGCCGCCATGAAATTAAAAGACGCTTACTCCTTAGAAGAAAAGTTATGACCAACCTAGATAGCATATTCAAAATCAGAGACATTACCTTGCCAACAAAGGTCTGTCTAGTCAAGGCTATGGTTTTTCCAGTGGTCACGTATGGATGTGAGAGTTGGACTGTGAAGAAAGCTGAGCGAGGAAGAATTGATGCTTTTGAACTGTGGTGTTGAAGACTCTTGAGAATCCCTTGGACTGCAAGGAGATCCAACCAGTCCATTCTGAAGGGGATCAGTCCTGAGTGTTCATTGGAAGGACTGATGCTGAAGCTGAAACTCCAATACTTTGGCCACCTGATGCGAAGAGTTGACTCACTGGAAAAGACCCTGATGCTGGGAGGGATTGAGGGCAGGAGGAGAAGGGGACGACACAGGATGAGATGGCTGGATGGCATCACTGACTCGATGGACATGAGTTTGGGTGAACTCCGGGAGTTGGTGATCGACAGGGAGGCCTGGCGTGCTGCAATTCATGGGCTCGCAAAGAGTCGGACATGACTGAGACTGAACTGAACTGAACTGAATATACATTTCAATGCTATTCTCTCAAATCATCCCACCTTCACCTTCTCCCACAGAGTCCAAAAATCTGTTCTTTATATCTGTGTCTCTTTTGCTGTCTTGCATATAGGGTCATCATTACTATCTTTCTAAATTCCATATATATGTGTTAATATACTGTATTGGTGTTTTTCTTTCTGACTTACTTCACTCTGTATAATAGGCTTCAGTTTCACCCATCTCATTAGAAATGATTCAAATGTGTTCTTTTTAATAGCTGAGTAATATTCCATTGTGTAAATGGACAACTTGGAAGAAATGGATGAATTCTTAGAAAAGTATAACCTTCCAAAACTGAATCAGGAGTAATAGAAAATCTTAGCAGACCCATCACAAGCACAGAAATTGAAACTGTAATAAAAAAATTTTCCAACAAATCCCAGGTCCAGAGGGCTTCACAGGTGAATTCTACCAAAAGTTTAGAGAAGAGCTAACACCCATCATATTCAAACTCTTAATGCTCAGGGTTGTGTTCCTGCTTTGCTGGAGAATTACTATGGTATGTCTTGCTCTGGAAATTGCTGGCTCTTGGGTGGAGCTTGGTTTCCATGTAGGTACGGAGACTTTTGGATGAACTCTTGTCTATTAATGTTCCCTGGAATCAGGAGTTCTCTGATGTTCTCAAGTTTTGGAGTTAAGTCTTCTGCCTCTGACTTTCAGTCTTATTCTTACAGTGGCCTCTAGACTTCTCCATCCATACAGTACAGATGATAAAACATCTGGGTTAATGGTGAAACAATTCTCCACATCAAGGGACACCCAGAGAGGTTCACAGAGTTACATGGAGAAGAGGGAGGAGAGAGATAGAGATGACCAGGAGGAGAAGAGGGACAGTCAAAAGGGGAAAGACCAATCTAGTCAGTACTCAGTTCCCTAAGTGTTCTCCACAGCCCAGAACACCCAGAGAGATTCACAGAGCTAAGCAGAGAAGAGAAGCGGGAGGGAGGAGATAGAAGTGACCTGGGAGAAAAAAGGGAGAGAGCAATCAAGCCAGTAATCACACCCTTAAGTGAAAATGGATACTGGTTATTAGTCTCTTAAAGGTACAAAATTGATAACAAATACCAAAAAGCAAAGATTAAAAATCTAGAGTAGAGGCTAGACTCTCAAAAATACAATATTAAAAAAACAAAACAAAATCACAACATTTATAAATATATATGTATATGAAATTTACTTTAAAAATAGAGTCTTTTTTTTGCAACGTAATAGTAGGTTATAAACGGAAAAGGCAATGGCACCCCACTCCAGTACTCTTGCCTGGAAAATCCCATGGACAGAGGAGCCTGGTAGGCTGCAGTCCATGGGGTCGCTGACACGGCAGAGCGACTTCACTTTCACTTTTCACTTTCATGCATCGGAGAAGGAAATGGCAACCCACTCCAGTGTTCTTGCCTGGAGAATCCCAGGGACAGTGGAGCCTGGTGGGCTGCCGTCTATGGGGTCGTACAGAGTTGGACACGACTGAAGCAACTTAGCAGCAGCAGTAGGTTATAAAAATGAAATTTGAAAGAACTTAATTTTTTAAAAAATTTAAAAATGTGATCATAGTAAAAATATATCTAGGAATTTCTCTGGAGGTGTTGTGGACAGTGTGGGGTCAGTTCAGTTTCAGATAGTTCCTTGTTCCAGTTTGTACTTGTTCTCAAGTAGACCCCCTCCAATGCTTAGTCAATGTTGACTAAAGGGTTTTAATCTGTTGACCTGTCACTTTCAGGGCGGTTCCCTCTTTTTTCATTTATTTTGGCTTCCTCTGTTTGCAAATCTCTTCAGTGTCTAATTTCCACCCTGACACAGAGAGCAAAGGTGATTGCTTAGGCTCACTTGTTCAGCTGTGTTGTGGGAAGTGAGGAACACTGCAAACAAATATCGCTGGCATACGTGGGGAGTGCTCACAGTGTATGGACCAGACTGGGTTTGTCCCAGCTTGTAAGAGCGTGTGCTTTCTGGCTCTACACTGCTCAGGCTCTGGGGTGCTCTTCAGGGCACTGTCCAAAGTAGGCCCCGTGTTTCATGTACTTTCCAGGTCTAAGCCACTCAGGTTCAGCTTTCAGGTACTCCTAAAGGGCACAGACTAGGTTGGGCATGTGTTTTGTGCCCTTCTCAGGTCCAAGCTGCTCAGGCGACCAGGTGCTTGGGCAGTGCACTGTTCCACATGGGCCATGTGTCTTAATCACTTCCCCATAGGGGCTGCTTGGTTTCTGGGTGCACCGTGAGAGCACCATCTCAGGTGTGTTGTGTGTCTCCTCTGGGAAGCTGATCTCAGGCAGTGGCCCTCCTGGCAGATGTCAACCATCCAGGATCCCAGGAAGACGTGGTTAGCAACTGGGAGTCTGCTCTCAGTTTGGTGAAGGATGTCAGTGTCTGGGGCCGTGATTGGAGCAGCCCCTTGCCTTCTGGCTCTGGCTGTTGCACATCTGTCTCTCTGCCTCCAGCTGGGTGAGGGGCCTGTACATAGCCGGCTAGCTCTCCTTTGGTATTTGCTCAATCCTTTGTTCTGTGAGTGGGTCAGGCTGTATATTAGAGCTTTTTGTAGGAAAGTTCTCTTTTTTTTTTTCTCTCTCTAGTGATCCCACAGTTTGGGTTGCTATCTCACATTAGCTCCCTCAGATTGTCCTCAAGGCATTCATGCCTGGTCTTTACCCTGAGCACCAATGATGCCTCCCATGCCTTTATATCCAGCCCCTATTCGCTAATGGCGGATACAAGGGTCTGGGCTACTTGTCCACTGGCAGTTGTGGTTAGGAGCATATTCCGGTTTTTGTTTTTTTTGTTTCCCTCCCAGTTATGTTGCCCTCTGAGATTCCAAAACTCCCCAAAGATCCAGCTATGAGAGGGTCTCCTACTGTTTGGAAACTTCTTCATGAGTCCCTTCGCAGGATGGGTCACTGTCTCTAACTCTTTGTCTCTCTTTTTGTCTTTTATATCCTGTCCTACCTTTTATCGAAGAGAAAGAGATTCCTTTCTGGGTGCCTGCTGTCCTCCACCAGCATTCAGAAGTTGTTCTGCGGAAGTTGCTCAGCATTCAAATTGATCTTGTGATGAATTTGTGGGGGAGAAAGTGGTCTCCCTGTCCTATTCTTCCGCCACCATGGGACCGCCACCTCAACATATTTGGTTTTGAGCTTACTTTTTTGTAATTTATTGTGAAGTCCAAAGTAATTATTGCATTTAATACTTTCCAACTAAAATTGAGATATCTTAATTCCAACAACTAAGCGCTTATATAGTTGTAAATAGCAAAACTCAGGTAGCGTACCTATGTAGTTGCCAAAGAAATATACACAATAAATGTAGGAAATGTAGAGAATATGTCTAAAGAAAGTCACAATGCAACGTGCTACCCAAATATCTATGAAAAGTACTCTTTATTATAAACAGTATATAGTAAATGTGAAACAATGTATATGGAGTCAGTGTTAAAAGACTCTTAAAGAAGGCAACGGCAACCCAGTCCAGTACTCTTGCCTGACAAATCCCATGGGCGGAGGAGCCTTGGTAGGCTGCAGTCCATGGGGTCGCTAGGAGTCAGACACGACTAAGTGACTTCACTTTCACTTTTCACTTTCATGCACTGGAGAAGGAAATGGCAACCCACTCCAGTGTTCTTGCCTGGAGAATCCCAGGGACAGGGGAGCCTTGTCTCTGGGGTCGCACAGAGTTGGACACGACTGAAGTGACTTAGCAAAATTGTAAATACCTTAGGATTTTTTTTTCCCTTCAATGTAACTCTCTACATTTCTACAAATCTGGCTACAGTAAATGACATAGTGGGTATACAGGTCATATATCATGACTCCCACATTCTCGTATGCCTAAGCCTTTGGATTCCCACCTTCATATGATACCAAGCTTGAACTACAGTATCTCAAGCTTATTAAAAATAGACCACACTGAGTACGAGTTTCAGTCAACCAAATAATGAGCTACTTGAGTCCCTCCAGTATACAATGTTATGCACAAAATTCAGAATCCCTAGTAATTTCCCTGGTGGCTCAGACAGTAAAGAATCTGCCTGCAATGCAGGAGACCTAGGTTCGATTCCTGGGTTGGGAAGACTGCCTGGAGAATGGAATGGCTACCCACCCCAGTATTCCTGCCTGAAGAAGTCCATGGACAATGGAGCCTGGGGTTGGGCTACAGTCCATGGGTCTCAAAGAGTTGGACATGACTGAGCAACTGAGCATGCATACAATCTATGCCCTAACTTTAACATAAAAAACTGGTGAGAGTGAATTCAACTAACACTGTTAGCTCAGCATATCTATTTTTTTTGTCTTTGATTTCTCTCCTTAAAATTTTCTTTGATTTTTCAACAGTATTAAACCTGCAAATTCTCTCAGAATTGCTTTATGCTTCATACTCTGACTTGACCTGAGAATTAAGAGATCTGAGCTTTTCACTTGCTTCCTATAAGCCCTGCAATGGACACAGAATCTGATACTATGTTTCCTGCAAGTAGATCAAACCAGTCAATCCCAAAGGAAATCCCAAAGGAACCCTGAGTATTCATTGAAAGGACTGACGCTGAAGCTGAAGCTCCAATACACTGGCCACCTGATGTGAAGAGCCAACTCACTGGAAAAGACCTTGATGCTGGGAAAGGTTGAAGGCAAAAGGAGAAGGGGGTAGCAGAGGATGAGATGGTTAGATAGCATTACCAACCCAACGGACATGAATTTGAGTAAATTCTGGGAGAGAATGGAGGACAGAGGAGCCTGGTGTGCTGCAGTCACAGAGTCAGAAATGACTTAGCAACTGAATAATAACAACAATTTGGTTCTCATAGTTTCTGGACATTACTAATGTCATAACAGTAGGTTAACAATCACTAGACTCCCAAGTAACCCACTCTAATTAGCATTTCATCACAAACAATGATGAGAGTTTGATCACTTATGATGCCACTGAATATCTTAAATTATTAACATTCTTTGTCCAATTAGCAAGGAACTTAGCAATGTTTTAAAGCCCAAAGATACAACATTTCAATCTCCAAATCCCATCTCTGTGTGTATATGTCCTTGTAGCAGTATTATTTGTACTAACCAGGCTCCTACTGAGAGACAGAAATCACACAGTACATTTGAATAGGGAGAGTTTATAATAAACATTTAACTAATAACAGATTAACTAGTAGAAAGTAAATAGAAAGCTAAAGAATAAAGAAACATCAGATAAAGGAATCAGCCACTAACAATCAAATTTGCTGAGGCAGAAAACAAGAGGAAGGAAATTTTCTGAAAGAAGTTCCTCTGTGCATGGCTTATATTCAGATTTCATTGGAGGTGTGTAGCCACTGGGTTGGTAGAAAAATTCATCATGGTACCTCATGAAGGGATCACAATAAAAGCTGGAAAATTCTGAAAGAGATGGGAATACCAGACCACCTGACCTGCCTCTTGAGAAACCTGTATGCAGGTCAGGAAGCAACAGTTAGAACTGGACAGGGAACAACAGACTGGTTCCAAATAGGAAAAGGAGTACATCAAAGCTGTATACTGTCACCCCATTTATTTAACTTATATGCAGAGTACATCATGAGAAATGCTGGGCTGGAAAAAGCACAAGCTGGAATCAAGATTGCCTGGAAAGATATCAATAACCTTAGATATGCAGATGACACCACCCTTATGGCAGAAAGTGAAGAAGAACTAAAGAGCCTCTTGATGAAAGTGAAAGAGGAGAGTGAAAAAGTTGGCTTAAAGCTCAACATTCAGAAAACTAACATCATGGCATCCAGTCCCATCACTTCATGGCAAATAGATGAGGAAAGAGTGGAAACAGTGGCTGACTTTATTTTTTGTCTCCAAAATCACTGTAGATAGTGATTGCAGCCATGAAATTAACAGATGCTTACTCCTTGGAAGGAAAGTTATGACCAACCTAAACAGCATATTAAAAAGCAGAGACATTACTTTGCCAACAAAGGTCCACCTAGTCAAGGCTATGGTTTTTCAGATATTCATGTATGGATATGAGAGTTGGACTATAAAGAAAGCTGAGCACTGAAGAATTGATGCTTTTGAACTGTGGTGTTGGAGAAGACTCTTGAGATTCCCTTGGACTGCAAGGAGACCCAACCAGTCCATCCTAAGGAGATCAGTCCTGGGTCTTCACTGGAAGGGCTGATGTTGAAGCTGAAACTCCAATACTTTGGCCACTGGTGGAAAGAGCTGACTCATTTGCAAAGACCCTGATGCTGGGAAATATTGAGGGCAGGAGGAGAATGGGATGACAGAGGATGAGATGGTTAGATGGTATCACCGACTCAATGGAGATGAGTTTGGGTAACCTCCGGGAGATGGTGATGGACAGGGGGGCCTGGTGTGCTGTGGTTCATGGCATCCCAAAGAGTTGGACATGACTGAGTGACTGAACTGAACTGGACTGAACCGCATGAAGAAGCAGGAAAAAAATGCATGCTGAAATATCAATGGGACTCCCCAGGAAGTTGCCCTTCTGTTTGCTGCTAAGTTAATGAGAAGCACTTAGTGGAAAGGTACTTGCGGTAGAACAGTGAAACTGACGGTAGATGAGCACCACTGTGTGTTGAATATGCTTGCCCAATCTTCATGCCATATAGCAAAAGAGAAACATTTATAGATTCTAACTCCCATATTGTCGGCAGGGCAATTAAGAGTGGATTTAAAGCTAAGAGCCAATAAATTGATAACTTCACAGAATGAAGCTGGTCGATATGTTGAGAGCAATAGAAACATCATAAAACTGATAAACACCTTAAACAAAACAGTAAAAAAGTCAGAAACTATAAGTTGTAATGATGAAGAATTATAGAATACAGAAAGTATTTTTTAAAACACGTAAGTTCTAAACAAATTAAATGCAATATCACCAATAAAGAATCCATTCAATATACTAAATAGAGATGTGGAGAAAGCAAAATACAGTTTCAGTGAACTCTTGAAATTGGTCAATAAAAACTGATAGGTCAACAAAAATTATCTATATTGAAATGAACAAATGAAACAGTGGAAAAAATAATGCAGGCGACATCTGAGATCTGTGGGAGCGCATCAAATGGTCAAATATAAGAATTTTTTTTCAAAAAAGGGAATTTTGCAAAAGATATATTTGAAATTTGAATGACTAAGAATTTTTTCAATACTTTTGAAATGCCAATTTCCTACAAATCAGTTAATAAACATATTGTAACACAATACAACAGCAGCAGAATGTGTACAGAAATATTCAAAGGATGGATTTAAAATTTATATAAAAATAAAAGGATTCATAATAAACAAAACAATCTTTTCAAATAGGAAAACTGTATGCTTAATTTCAAAGTTTAAAACACCACAATAACCAAGATAAAGTAGATAACTAGACTTGTACAAAGAATTCAGAAATACACATAGAATCAATTTTTTATGATGAAGGAACTGCATCAATTCAAAATAGATATAAAAATCATTTCAACAATGGCACTAAAAACTAATTAACAGATCAATTAAAATAAACCTCAAGGTCTATCTTAGTATGCCCACTTCAGTTCAGTTAAGCTGCTCAGTCGTGTCCAACTCTTTGTGATCCATGAACTGCAGCACACCAGGCCTCTTCAGTTCAGTTCAGTCGCTCAGTCATGTCCTATTCTCTGCAACCGCATGAACTGCAGCATGCCAGGCCTCCCTGTCCATCACCAACTCCCAGAGTCCACCCAAACCCATGTCCATCGAGTTGATGATGCCATCCATCCATCTTATCCTCTGTCGTGCCCTTCTCCCCCTGCCCTCAATCTTTCCCAGAATCAGGGTCTTTTCAAATGAGTCAGCTCTCCACATTAGGTGGCCAAAGTATTGGAGTTTCAGCTTCAGCATCAGTCCTTCCAATACAGGAAAGGAATTTAGGACTGATTTCCTTTAGGAAGGACTGGTTGGATCTCCTTTTAGACCAAGGGACTCTCAAGAGTCTTCACCAACACCATAGTTCAAAAGCATCAATTCTTCGGCACTCAGCTTTCTTTATAGGACAACACTCACATTCATACACAACTACTGGAAAAACCATAGCCTTGACTAGACAAACCTTTGTTGGCAAGGCAATGTCTCTGCTTTTGAATATGCTATCTAGGTTGGTCGTAGCTTTTCTTCCAAGCAGCAAGTGTCTTTTAAATTAATGGGTGCAGTCATCATCTGCAGTTATTTTGGAGTCCCCAAAAATAAGGTCTCCCACTGGTTCCACTGTTTCCTCATCTATTTGCCATGAAGTAATGGGACCAGATGCCATGATTTTAGTTTTCTGATTGTTGAACTTTAAGCCAACTTTTTCACTCTCCTCTTTCACTTTCATCTTTAGTTCTTCACTTTCTGCCATAAGGGTGGTGTAACCTGCATATGTGAAGTTATTGCTATTTCTCCTGGCAGTCTTGATTCCATCTTGTGTGTCATCCAGCCCAGCATTTCTCATGATGTACTCTGCATATAAGTTAAATAAGCAGGCTGACAATATGCAACCTTGACCTACTTCCTTTTCCTATTTGGAACCCGTCGTTCCATGTCCAGTTCTAACTGTTGCTTCCTGACCTGCAAATAGGTTTCTCAAGAGGCAGGTCAGGTGGTCTGGTATTCCCATCTGTTTCAGAATTTCCCACAGTTTGTGGTGATCCACACAGTCAAAGGCTTTGCTGTAACCATTAACGCAGAAGTAGATGCTTTCCTGGAACTCTGTTGCTTTTTCAATGATCCAACGGATGTTGGAAATTTGATCTCTGGTTCCTCTGCTTTTTCTAAAACCAGCTTGAACATCTGGAAGTTCATGGTTCACATATTGCTGAAGGCTGGCTTGGAAAATTTTGAGATTTACTTTGCTAGCATGTGAGATGAGTGCAATTGTGCAGTAGTTTAAACATTGTTTGGCATTGCCTTTCTTTGGGATTGGAATGAAAACTGACCTTTTCCAGTCCTGTGCCCACTGCTGAGTTTTCCAAATTTCCTGGGATACTGAGTATAGCATTTTCACAGCATCATCTTTTAGGATGTGAAACAGCTCAACTGGAATTCCATCACCTCCACTAGCTTTGTCCATAGTGATGCTTCCTAAGGCCCACTCGACTTCACATTCCAGGATGTCTGGCTCTAGGTGAGTGATCAACCATCGTGATTATCTGGGTCATGAAGATCTTTTCTGTATAGTTCTTCTATGTATTCTTGCCACTTCTTCTTAATATCTTCTGCTTCTGTTAGGTCCATACCATTTCTGTCCCTTATTGAGCCCATCTTTGCATGAAATGTTCCCTTGCTATCTCTAATTTTATTGAGGAGATCTCTAGTCTTTCCCATTCTATTGTAATGCCTAGGAACCTGAAATGTTAGTCCCATGAATCAAGGCTAATTGGAAGTGATCAAACAGGAGATGGCAAGAGTAAATACCAATATTTTAGGAATCAGTGAACTAAAATGGCCTGGAAAGGATGAATTTAATTCAGTATATGCACAGATATTAATTTGAGATTATCTGTACACATAAGTTTCTAGAAAAAAATAGCAATAATTTTTTAATTTTGAGTGAAGTAAAAATAAAGACAAAAGAAAAATGTTAACATAAAGAAATCCTTAATGTATGTGAAAGTGAAAGTATTAGTTGTTCAGTCTTTTCTGACTCTTTGTGACTCCATAGACTATAGCCCTCTAGGCACCTCTGTCCATGGAATTCTCCAGGCAAGAATACTGGAGTGGGTTGCCGTTTCCTTCTCCAGGGCATCTTCCCCACCCAGGGATGAAAGCCACATCTCCCGCATTGCCGGTTGATTCTTTATTGTCTGAGCCACCAAGGAAGTATATATGGCTTGAGGATATACCAAGTATTGATGACCCACTAAATAAACTTAATATATGTGACTTGATGATAAAAAAAAATTCTCTGCTCATAAATAGAAATCATATATACATGTAATGACTTATATAGGAATGTATTTAACTCTTCAGAGTAGATGCAAATTTTAAACAATGCAAATATTAATAAGCAGAAGAAAGTATGCTGTTTTATATTCAAACATATTGTTATATGCTCAACTATCAACAGGAATAGGTACTTATACCCACACAAGTATGGATTAACTCCCCAAATATTATGCTGATCAAAAGAAGCCAGATGCTGAGTTAAATACAGAGTGTGGTTGGTTCTGGGAACAGGTAGAAGAAATTGATCTTAAAATGACATGAGGGAATTTTATGGGGTAATAAAAGTAGTTTACATTATATTTTGCATGGTGATTACACAGATTTATATTATTTCCGGGATTCATTGATTCATTAAATAAACTACTTAAGATTTCTATATTTTATGTAAATTACACCTGAATGAAAAAGGAAAATAAAACACTGGCATAAAGCAATAAAAACATACAACTGGATCTCCAAACTTTAGTCAAAATATTTCTCTCTTCTTTTTCCTGTTGACTACAACCTGTAACAAGCTATTATCTAGTTAAGAGAAATAGGATCGTTAGATTCCATTCTCTTTCATCCTCTGTCTTTTCCATATTTACTTGTTAAGGTTCTAATATTTTCAAAATAGTGAAAGGAATGAGTGGTAGGAGAAAAAGAAATTTTTACTTGACTTTTCACTCTCTCAATAAGCAAAATATTTCACCTGAGGGTGTATGGGTATGTATTCTCTTTTTTAAAAACTATAGATACTTTGTTTACTCTCTCCAGCTACCTTGATTTAGATAATATATACTCTTAAGTCTCCATCTTGACATCTTACTTTATATGGCCATCCTCTTTATCTACTCCTTCAAAATATTTGAAAATATATTTTCAATCCAGTCACCTCTGTCCTGTCTCCATTTGAAGCTTTATATTTCCATGGTACAAGTCAAGAAAAAGATCTCTGTGCCCATTAATCTCTCCTTTCTTCTCCAAAAGAATCTCTTTAAATCCTTACCACCTTCTTCTCTTACTCCAAACCATCAGCTTGTTTATACTCTGGGTGAAACCAACAATCAAACACATTTGTTGTTAAATTTATCTATTTATCTATGTCTACATCTATTTCAAAACTACAACGATGTCTATAGATATAAATTTTAAAAAGGTCTAAATTATTGAAATAACATGATTTCAGGTAAGATACGTTATGCCTCATGCCACATGCATAACAAAAGTGAGATGATTATAAACAGAGGTCATAATAACCTACTATCCCTTACCATTTTCTCATATTTTCTGTTTGTAAATCTATTTTAAATTATTTTTAATGTCTACAAAACAATATTCCCATTAGATTGATATACTGCTTTTCTTCTGTGTGTGTGTGTGTGTGTGTGTGTGTGTGTATGGTTGTAATACTTATAAGAACAATTTTAAACATCCATGTTGATAAGTATTTAGGTTATTTACTGTGCTTTTGTGATAAACCAACATCTTCTTTCTTTAAAGTTTCATTGGCCCAAGGAGAGATCCAACCATGGAACTAAAATCATCAACCAGTGAAGAGGGCGAATCCAATACAATTATGTTGGTAAGAGATATACAATGCTTTCATTACTACCTCCCTCCCTATTTCTCTATTTTTCTCCTCAATTAAAAAATATAATACCATTTTAATATCACTCATTTGTATCTTTCTACATTTTAAATCTAAGTTTTGTTTGACTTTTTTCTTCAGAAGACTTTCACCAGGAGATATGGTATCTGAGTAGGAACTAGATCAATAACAAAGGTTTATGTTTCAGTGGTACTGCTTAGTCTTTGTTATTATGGAATGAATGATTTGTTCCCCCCTAATTTATACGCTACAATCCCACCCTACAATTTGATTATATTTTAAGATAAAGATTTTATGAAGGTAATTAAAGTTAAATAAGATGATAAGGGTGGGAGTCCTGATCTGACAAATTAGCGTTCATATCAGAGAAACCAGAGAGCTCCCTGACTCTCTACACACATACACAGAAGGAAGGACATATGAGATCTTAGTGAAAAGGTATTTCTCCATAAGCCAGAAGGACATCTGTTAAACATAAACTAAATCAGTGAGGACCTTGATCTGTCACCTCTAGAAGTGACAGACAAAACATTTCTATTTTTCATAGCAAAGGTACATTTTAGCTATATTATGCATGAAATACTTTAAATATATTCACTACAAATTTTAAAACATAATTTGTTTCCTGACTACCAATTTTAACATTTCCCCACTTACAAAAAATGTGTTCTGAGTTCAAACAACTGATTTGAAATATACTTTTGAAGTGCACTCCAGTTATAGGTTGGAGATTATTCACTACATTATAGTTTCTTTAGAGCTATAACTGATATAGTAGAATTCTCAATTTGTATGAATGAAATAAATAATAGCAGATAGAAAATGGAAACTGTGGACATGCCAAGCTACAATAAAACTATGAAGAAAATATTAAAGTATTTAGACCTGTATTTTTTTGTACTAAAATTGATAGTCTTCACTTGGATGACTGACTTCAATAAATATATATTTTTATAAATGTATATATTAGTGTAAAATTTTACATTCATTATTTTTCAAATAAATTATATTTACAAAGTGGTAGGTAGTGCACATTCAGTAATGTCCAACTCTTTGCAACCCCATGGTCTGTAGCCCACCAGACTGCTCTGTCCATGGGATTTTCCATGCAAGAAAATTGGAATGGGTTGTCATTTCCTTCTCCAGTGGATCTTCCTGACCCAAGGATTGAACCTGTGTTTCCTGCATCTCCTACATTGGGATTCTTTATCACTGAGCCACCTGGGAAGCCCACAGAAATGTTAAAATATTTGATATTAGGACTGTTTAGAAAACTCTATATATGTCTCTTTTCTTCTGTCCTTGTTAAAAAAAATTCCCTTCACATTAGACAACTTCTTATATAAGAAATATGATTTTTAGTGCATATACACCTATTAATTACTCTACATAGTCCCTTGGAATGCAGGGAGATCAAATCAGTCAATCCTAAAAGAAATCAATCCTGACTGTACATTATAAGGACTGTTGCTGAAGCTAAAGCCCCAATACTTTGGACACATGATGGGAAGAATCAACTCACTGGAAAAAGATCTTGATGCTGGGAAAGTCTGAAGGGAAAAGGAAAAGTGGGCAGCAGAGAATGAGATGGTTAATTATTATCACCAACTCAATGGACTACAGGAGATAGCTGAAGAGAGAGAAGTCTAAGTGCTATAGCACATAGGGTCTCAAAGAGTCAGACATGACTTAGCAACCAAACAACAATGAATCCATGGATCTGCTTATTCTGTCTCCATAAAGTCAATTTGAGAATTTCCTTCTAGGGTACAAGTGCCATGCAACAGGAATTTTTGTCTGTTTTGTAAAATGTGATATTTTTAACTTCTAATAAGTCTTGAGTCATTAAGTATTTGTTGAATACGCAAAAGCTTACAAACAACAAGAAAACAAACTAAACAACCAAAGGCATAAAAATGTTATTTTCCTCAAACATTTTGTATCTTTTGGAGCAAATAGTTTCAAATTCTTTTATAGCCTATAGAAGACTCACTGTTAAGGAATCAGGCTTTTCTCTAATAGTAATTCCCTTGCCCTCTGTTTTCTGTGGGCAGACATTCTTGTCAGTTAAATATGAGAAGACGCATTACTTTTAATTAAAAGAACACATGTTACAAGATAACCATCAGGTAAAGCAAAGATAAGATACCAGCGGGCTTGATAGATTACCAGGGTCTCACTGAGCAACCCCCTCTTCTATTCTCACTTGCACATTTATCAAGGGTTTAGCATCTGGCCTTGAAGTATCATCATGAGGGAATATCAGAGGCTGATTATTTGACAGTGCAATGACATACTTGAAGATCTCGACCCTGAAAACACCAACAGCTTTCCTGACTTTTATACATTTTTCAGTTCTTGAAGAATTTGAAATATGTCACTCAAAATTACTCTTGAGTACTTTTATGGTTTTAATATAAACAAAGGATATACTGACTTAGATAAAGACAGAGTATCAAACCTGTTTTCAGCTAGAATTGTGGGCAACAGACCAAATGTAGGTTTGCCTGATTTCTCTTAACATTGTTTTTAGGTGACAAGAACAAAGAGAGATAACAGGGAATTCAATGTGCCACCCAGAAAAAAGCAAAGGAACCTAAGAACTTTATATTCTTATTCTTTACTGTTTACTCAGCAGTCTCAGTTCAATTTCTTTAACCTATAAAGAGCCATTTCCTTGACATAATGGCCTATTTGCTAGCAGGAAATCCTGGTTGGACAGGGTTTATGAGATATATAAAACGTCAAATAGCAAGCACTGTAAAGAAGGGTATGTTTCTGCAAAGCTTTTGAAACACACCACTTTAAAAATAGTAAACTAGTAATATATTTATGAAGCAATAATACTAAAATTAACGTACATTCAACCTGGGGTTACATACAGATTTTCTGGGGGAACAAAACAATCATTCCCATGATTCTCATATGTCCACTTTCATAAGTTTAGCCTTCCTGAGAACAAGTCAGTGTTTCTTACAATCTCCCCTAAGGAGTTTCCCTCATTAATTTTTTCTAAAAATGTACTAACCACATCTGCTATGTAATATTGAAATTTTCCCTATTATATACAATTTATTGAGGGCAGAAATAAAGGGATGATTCAAAATTTTGCTTTAGTGCCCAGAAAGAAAATGACAGAAATGACTGGTAACAAATATTTTCATATGTCATGTGATTTCTATATTCTTTGTTTTCAACAAATTAAAAAGAGTACCTCATAGGCCTTTCAATTGACAGATTACTCAAAATATATGATAATATGTCACAATGTGAGTTGCTGACATATAATTCAAAACATGTTATGAGACATACCATGTAGGGTCACCCAAGATGGATGGGTCATGGTGGAGGGTTCAGACAAAAAATGGTCCACTGGAGAAGGGAATGTCAAACCACTTCAGTATTCTTGCCTGAGAACCCCACAAACACTATGAAAAGGCAAAAAGATATGACACTAAAAGATGAACTCCCCAGGTCGGTAGGTACTCAATATGCTTCTAGAGAACAATGGAGAAATAAATCCAGAAAGAATGAGACAGAGCCACAGAGAAAACAACACCCAGTTGTGGATGTGATTGGTGATAGAAGAAAAGTGTGATGTTGTAAGAGTAACACTGCATAGGAACATGGAACTTAAGGTCCATGAATTAAAGCAAATGAGAAGTGGTCAAACAGGAGATGTCAAGTGTGAGCATCAACATTTTAGGAATCCGTGAACTAAAATGGACTGAAATGGGTGAATTTAATTCAGATGACCATTATTTCTACTACAGTTGGCAAGAATCCCTTAGAAGAAACGGAGGAGCCATCATAGTCAAAAAAGAGTCTGAAATGCAGTACTTGGATACAATCTCAAAAAAAAAAAAAAAACACACACACAAATGATCTCTGTTCATTTCCAAGGCAAACCATTCAATATCACAGTAATCCAAATCTATGCCCCAACCAGTAACACTAAAGAAGCTGAAGTTTAACAGTTCTGTGAAGACCTACAAGACCTTCTAAAACTAACACCCAAAATAGATGTCATTTTTATGATAGGGGACTGGAATGCAAAAGTAGGAAGGCAAAAGATCCCTGGAGTAACAGGCAAGTTTGGTCTTGGGGTACAAAATGAAGCATCAGGACAAAGGCTAACAGAGTTTTGCCAAGAGAATGCACTGGTCATAGCAAACACCCTCTTACAACAACACAAGTGAGGACTCTACACATGGACATCACCAGATGGCCAATACCAAACCCAGATTATTATATATTCTTTGCAGCCAAAGATGGAGAAGTTCTATACAGTCAGCAAAAATAAGACTGGGAGCTGGCTGTGGCTCAGATCATGAACTCTTTATTGACAAATTCAGTCTTAAATTGAAGAAAGTAGGGAAAACCACTAGACCATTCAGGTATGACCTAAATCAAATCCCTTATGATTATACAGTAGAAGTGACAAACAGATTCAAGGGATTAGATTTGATAGACCAGGTGCCTGAAGAACTATGGACAGAGGTTTGTGACACTGTACAGAAGGCAGTGATCAAGACCATCCCTAAGAAAAAGAAATGCAAAAAGGCAAAATGGTTGTCTGAAAAGGCCTTACAAACAGTTGAAAAAGGAAGAGAAGTGAAAGGAAAAGGAAAAAAGGAAAGATAACTCATCTGAATGCAGAGTTCCAAAGAATAGCAAGGAGAGATAAGAAAGCCTTCCTCAGTGATCAATGCAAAGAAATAGAGGAAAAGAATAAAATGGGAAAGACTAGACATCTCTTCAAGAAAATTAGAGATACCAAGAGAACATTTCATGCAAAGATGGACACAATAAGAGACAGAAACGGTATGGACCAAACAGAAGCAGAAGATATTAAGAATAGGTGGCAAAAATATACAAAAAAGATCTTCATGACCCAGATAACCACGATGGTGTGATCACTCACCTAGAGCCAGATATCCTGGAATTCAAAGTCAAATGGGCCTTAGTTAGCTCACTACAAACAAAGCTAGTGGAGGTGAAGAAATTACAGTTGAGCTATTTCAAATTCTAAAAGATGATGCTGTGAAAGTGCTGCACTCAATACGCCAGCAAATTTGGAAAACTCAGCAGTGACCACAGGACTGGAGAATGTCAGTTTTCATTTTAATCCAACAAAAGGCAATGCCAAAGAATGTTCAAACTACCGCACAACTGCACTCATCTCACATGCTACATGCTCAAGTTTCTCCAAGCCAGGCTTTAACAATATGTGAACTGAGAACGTCTAGATGTTCACGCTGGATTTAAAAAAGGCAGTGGAACCAGAGATCAAATTGCCAGCATCTTCTGGATCATCAAAAAAGCAAGAGAATTCCAGCAAAACATCTACTTCTGCTTTAACGATTATGCCAAAGCCTTTCACTGTGTAGATCACATAAAAATGTGTGAAATTCTGAAAGAGATGGGAAAACCAGACAGCCTTACCTGCCTCCTGAGAAATCTGTATGCAGCTCAAGATGCAACAGTTAGAACCAGACACGGAACAACAGACTGTTCCCAAAATGGGAAAGGTGTATGTCAAGGCTGTACATTGTCACCCTGCTTATTTAACTTATAATGCAGAGTACATCATGCGAAATGCCAGGCTGCTTGAAGCACAAGCTGGAATCAAGATTGCTTGGATAAATATCAATAACCTCAGATATGCAGATGACATCACCCTTATGCCAGAAAGTGAAGTGGAACTTAAAGAACTCCATGATAAAAGTGAAAGAGCAGAGTAAAAAAGCTGGCTTAAAACTCAACTTTCAAAAAACTAAGATCATGGTATCCGGTCCCATCACTTCATAGCAAATAGATGGTGAAACAATGGAAATAGTGGCAGATTTTATTTTGTTGGGCTCCAAAATCACTACAGATGGTAACTGCAGCCATGAAATTAAGACACTTGCTTCTTGGAAGTAACGCTATGACCAACCTAGACAGCATACTAAACAGCAGAAACAATACTTTGCTGACAAAGGTCCCTCTAGTGAAAGCCATGGTTTTTCCAGTAGTCATATATGGATGTGAGAGTTGGACTATAAAGAAAGCTGAGCACTGAATAATTGATGCTTTTGAACTGTGGTGTTGGAGAATACCCTTGAGAGTCCCCTGGACTGCAAGGAGATATAACTAGTCATTCCTAAAAGATATCAATCCTTAATATTCATTTGAAGGACTGATGCTGAAGCTGAAACACCAATACTTTGGCCACCTGATGCGAAGAGTTGACTGGCTGTAAAAGACCCTGTTTCTGGGAAAGACTGAAGGCAGAAGAGGACGGCAGAGCATGATATGGTTGGATGGCACCACCAACTCGATGGACATGAATTTGAGCAAGCTGTGGTAGTTGGTGATGGACAGGGAGGTCTGTTGTGCTGCAGTCCATGGGGTTCCAAAGAGTCAGACACAATTAAGCGACTGAACTGAACTCAAAAGATGTAGAAAAACTGAGTGAAGCTGCTTTTTAACAACATTCTTCCAAGTCTCTTCTACATTTTTGTTACACTAGTTTACATACACTTACATATATGTACACTTATATACACATAAAGTATAAAACAATTTTTACATTATGTATGTAATATATATACATATACAATTCAAAAACAAGAATTAAATTGATGCTTAATTATGTGTCACCTGAAAAAAAAGTGATATTAACCCAGATATACTTTTAAAAATCAAAGAAAACATAAGCATCTGAGACATTCTGAAAACTTTTCTTAACTAATATTATAGAGATATATAATTTTATTATACACTTATAATAATTAGGATATTATAGGAAAATTAAACTTCATAAATAGTTGAATATTCAAATTGTGTGTGTATTTGTGTGTATATATATATATACATATATACATACGTATATATGCTTAGTTTGTCAGTTGTGTTTAACTCTTTGGGATACCATGGACTGTAGCTCGCCAGGCTCCTTTCTCCATAGGGATTCCCCAGGTAAGAAAACTGCAGCCGGTTGCCATGTCCTCTCCCATGGGATCCTCTCGACCTAGGGATTGAACCAGGTCTCCCACATTGCAGTAGATTCTCTACCGTTTGGGTCACTGGGGAAGCCCAAGAATACTGCAGTGGGTAGCCTACCCTTTCCTCAGAGGATTTTCCAACCCAGGAATCAAACTGGGGTCTCCAACATTGCAGGTGGATTCTTTACCAGCTGAGCTACAGGGAGCCCTATATATACATATATGAAGTGAAGTGAAGTGAAGCTGCTCAGTTGTGTCTGACTCTTTGCAACGCTATGGACTGTAGCCTGCCAGGCTCCACCATCCATGGGACTTTCCAGGCAAAAATTCTGGAGTGGGTTGCCATTTCCTTCTCCAGGGGATCTTCCGAACTCGGATTGAACCCAAGTCTTCCACACTGCAGGCAGACTCTTTACCATCTGAGCCACATATACACTCTAGTATATAAATTCTAAAAGGTGACTATCAAATAGCTTGAAAATATAAATATATTCAAATATAATTCTATGATAAAAGTAGAAGAAAAATACAAATTCAAGGAGAAAAATACATTACATATTTGATTGTTTTCTTGTTGTTCTTTTTTTTTTTTTT
>SJYT01001173.1:0-74707 GCA_006410635.1 Cephalophus harveyi | reverse complement strand
CATGACCTTGTCATGGGCGGGATTCCTCACGCTGGCTCCCGACACCTTACCTAAGAAGGTTTCATGTAATTCCATCATGTCGCAGCTGCCTGTTGAAATGATTTGCTCAGTCCCTTGTCACTTTAAAACCTTGGACCATTTCCTTCTCCAGAGGATCTTCCTGGCCCAGGGATTGAACCTGTGGCTCCTGTGTTGATAGGTGGACTCTTTACCACTGAGCCACCAGGAAGAAGGGGATAAATATATGTAATTATAATTGATTTGCATTGTTGTATGACAGAAACCAACACAACATTGTAAAGCAATTTTTCTCCAGTTAAAGATGAAAAAGGAAACAAACTAGGACCATCAGGTTTTCTTCTAGTTTTGCCATTGTTGTCATTCTCATAAAAAGTCAGATTGGAACTCAGAAAGAGCAGAACCTTGGGCATGATCAGATTTTTGGTAGAGCAGGAGAAAAGGCCAGTTTTGACCTGAATTTCCTGTGTACACCTCCTTCCAAAGGTTGTAGCTGATAGGGAAAGTTTGTGTTAAGAGAAAGAAATTGATGGTGACCTGGAAACTGAGATATCTGTGGTTCCTCTTAGGACTGTTCTCTTCTATCATGCGGGAGCTTGCCAACATCACCCATGATGGGCCCAAATGGATTTTACTGGATGGTGACATTGATCCGATGTGGATCGAGTCTCTGAACACTGTCATGGATGATAACAAGGTACCAAGGGGCAAGAGGAGCCTCATGTCATCCCCAATCATCAGTGAAACCAGCTCCCCAGGCACATTTGAAAGCCTGGATTCCACAGTAGGGCTGGCCCTGAGTAAGGAATTGTTACTGGTGTCTTTTCAATTTTTTTTAGGCTTTATTGAGATAGAGTTAACATATAACATTGTTATAATTGATATAAAACATTGTGTATGTTTAAGGTGTAAGACCTGATGATTTGAAATACTTGTATATTGCAAAATGATTACCACAATAAGGTTAGCTGACAACTCTATCACCTCCCATAATTACCTTTGTGTGTGTCTGGTGAGAACTTCTAATATCTCTTCTTTTTTAATTTTTTAAAATTGGAGTACAGTATGGAAATTCCTTTAAAAAAAAAAAAAAAACTAGAAGTAGAAATACCCTATGACCCAACAATCCCACTACTGGGCATATACCCTGAGAAAACCATAATTGAAAGAGATGCATATACACCAATGTTCACTGCAGCACTTTTTACAATAGCTAGGACCTGGACGCAATCTAGATGTCCACTAACAAGATGAATGGAAACAGAAATTGTGATACATATATGCAATGGAATATTACTTGGCTATAAAAAAGAATGCATTTGAGTCAGTCCTAATGAGGTAGATGGACCTAGAGCCTATTATACAGAGTAAAGTAAGTCAGAAAGAGAAAGACAAATATCATATATTAACTCATGCATATGAAATCTACAAAGATGGTACTAAGATGTATTCTTTCAGCAGCTTTAAAGTACACAGTACAATGTTGTTAACTATAGTCACCATGCCTTACATTACTTATTCATCTTATAACTGGGGTGTTTATAATTGCCCACCCAATACGGCCATCCCTGGTAACCACCAATTACTCTCTGTTTCTATGAGTTGTTTTTTTTTTTTTTTTAAGATTCCATACATAAGTGAGATTATCTATTGTTTGCCTTTCTCTGTCTGACATTTCATGTGCCATAATGATCTCCAGGCCATCCACGCTGTCACAGATAGCAGGATTTCCTTCTTCTTATGGCTGAATAGCATTCCATTCTGTGTGCATGTGTTTGTGTGTGGGGCGGCGGGGGGGATCTTCTTTATCCATTCATCCACTGACAGACACGTAGGTTGTTCCCACCTCTTGGCTGTTGTCAATAGCACTCCAGTGAGCACAAGACGCAGATAACTCTTCAAGATCCTGATTTCAGCTACCCGTAAATGGCAACCCACTCCAGTATTCTTGCCTGGAGAATCTCATGGACAGAGGAGCCTGGCAGGCTACTCAGGGGTCGCATGAGTTGGACACTACTGAGTGACTTTCACTCTCACTTCATCTTTAACAAGTGTCTCAGAACTGATTCATCCCATACAATAACTTTCAGTTATTTCAAAGCCACTGCCATCACTTCCATGTTTTTAGCATTGTTGTAATTTCCTTTAGAATCTGCCACATGTAGATCAATTCAGTACTTAGAGCTGCAAAGAATCTTAAATCATTTATTCAAATCTTTTTTTTAAAGGGATTTTTTTTGTTTGTTTATAAATAAAGGAAACTGATGATCAGAAACATTGTGAGCCTGTCAAGTGTCCTCATAGGCGGTCAATCTTTATCATGGAGAGGATGTTTTATTTTATGTTTTTAATAAACATTGAAAACTGACTGCCAATAAAGAGGCTGTAAAGTTGGGAGCACTTAACTTGTTTGGAAAGCACACCCAGATTAGAGGTTTTACGATGGGTTTAACATGTACAGAACATACTCTTCTAGAGGGAGCCCTTTAAAAGAAACAGTAGTTACATGAAACCTGAGCTCTTTTCCTTTAATTATCAGTTTTTTAAAATATGGCCTGTTGTTGTTATTGTTCATTCACTAAGTCATATCTGACTCTTTGAGACCCCATGAACTGGAGTATGCCAGGCTTCCCTGTCCTTCACTATCTCCTAGAGCTTGCTCAAACTCATGTCCATTGAATCAGTGATGCCATCCAACCATCTCATCCTCTGTCACCCCCTTCTCTTCCTGCCCTCAATCTTTCCCAGGATCAGGGTGTTTTCCAATGAGTTGGCTCTTTGCATCAGGTGGCCAAAGTAATGGAGCTTCAGCTTCAGCATCAGTCCTTCCAATGAATATTCAGGACTGATTTCCTTTAGAATTGACTGGTTTGATCTCCTTGCTGTCCAAGGGACTCTCAAGAGTCTTCTCCAGCACCTCAGTTCAAAAGCATTAATATGGTCCAGTTCATTCAAATTACTGACATCACTTAAACTTTTCAGATAGCTTATTTCCTGACTCAGTACACAGGGATGGTGATCAAGGGGCTACAGAAGGAGAGACAGAGGACTTTGTAGAAACTTTCAAAGATACTTCTAATCGTAATGCCTATCAGGAATGCCAAACTCCCCTGAGCTGGCCTCGTACACTAACTCCTCCCTGACTGCTGCGCCCCTCCCCCGTGTCCAGGTGCTGACCCTGGCAAGCAACGAGAGGATCCCTCTGAATCCCACCATGAGGCTTCTCTTTGAGATCAGCCATCTGCGCACGGCCACGCCAGCCACTGTCTCCAGAGCAGGTATGGACTACGAGAGGGAACAGCCGCATACCTACTCAGCTGAAAACAGGTGCCTCTAGTGATACCTGTTTCACTGACTCTGACCAAAGCTCCACACAGGAGTCAGACATTGACCATCCAAAACTCTGGCCTGATCCTCAGTCCTAATCCATACCCACGAAAGTGAGCCAGTGCTCTACAGCCAGGATCATGTGAGTTTCTCAATTCAGAAATATTTACAGTAACAGAAAGAGGAATAGCCCCTGAGCTGGACAACCACTGTCTTCTGCACAGAAATGCCTCAAATTATGCTACTTTCAGGACAGTTCTAGCTTCCATGGAGGCTAGTGAAGATGATTGAACATTACAAGTTCTCACTATATCTTGGTGCAAAATGACTTTATACCTTAACTTTCCTAGTTAGGACATAGACTTATCCTTTTGAGGGGCTTCTCTGGTGGCTCAGTGATAAAGAATCTGCCTGCCAATGCAAGAGATGTGGGTTTGATCCTTGGATCAGGAAGATCCATTGGAGGAGGAAATGACAACCCACTCCAGTATTCTTGTCTGGAGAATTCCATGGACAGAGGAGCTTGGCAGGATACAGTCCATGGGGTCACAAAAGAGCCAGACATGACTGAGCAACTAAACAATATCCTTCTGGGGGCTACCATGAATGTGCACACTTCGTCACCATGACACGTATTGCTAATCAATCACAGTCTTCTTTCCTCCTGAGCCTGGATTTGGCCTCAGGATCCTTCTCAACACTGCTGTCCATCAGCTATTATCAGGCCATCAGAGCTGATCCCAATAGCAAACCCTCTCAGATCTCAGCCAGATCTCTGTTATTTTCTTTTTCAAGATTTTTTTTTCCTGCTGTGGACCATTTTTAAAGTATTTATTGAATTTGTTACACTATTGCTTCTGTTTTATGTTTCGGCTTTTTGGCCCCAAGACCTATAGGATCTTAGTTCCCCGACCAGAGATCGAACCTGCACCCTTGCACTGGAGGACAAAACCTCAACCACTGGACTCCCAGGGAAGCCCCTCTGTTCTTTTCAAGGCCAGTCTTCTGTACATTTTTTTTTTTTTAACAGAGAAAATAACTCTGAGGTGAAGAATATCCTGAGCTCTATGGACATGTCACTAAGCTATATTCTCTATGCTCCCAGGGATCCTGTACATTAACCCAGCAGACCTGGGCTGGAACCCTCCTGTGAGCAGCTGGATCGACAGGAGAGAGATCCAAACAGAGAGAGCCAACCTAACCATCCTATTTGACAAGTACCTTCCGACCTGCTTAGATGCACTCAGAACCAGGTAGGTCAAGCAGTGAGGAAGGTGAAGAATTAAAGCAGCGACAAAGAGCCTGTTGGCTCATACCTGGTGTCCTGCTGATGTTCTATCCTGTCCCCAAAGTCAGACATCCCCAGGCAGTCCCCTCCAGGTGTGGCAGACAGCAGAGGGAACATACATTAGGATGGAGTTGAAATGCCTGTTGTCAGTCCAGGCAGGAAGAGAGGTGAGTGAAGAGAAGGGAGATTCAAAGAGGCTTCTGTGAGGGCCATACAGGTGTATCTAGAGGAAGGTGCAAGTTGTAGTTGTTATTCAGTTGCTAAGTCATGTCCGATTCTTTGCAACCCCATGGACTATAGCCCACCAGGCTTCTCTGTCTGTGGGATTTCCCAAACAAGAATAGAGTGGGTAGCCATGCTCTCCTCCAGGGGATCTTCCCAACCCAGAGATCAAACCCATCTCTCCTGCATTGGCAGACAGGTTCCTTAACCCTGACCCATCTGGGAACCTAGATGGCTTGCTTATCAGCCACCCTGAGCCTCTATAATACCAAAGCTTTTGCTGCTGCAAAGCCACATAGAGTTGTCAAATCCACAGACACCAGCAGATTTCCATAGTTGTCCAACAGCACCACTAGGATGGAATGATCCAGTGATTTAGAACACATCTGGGTCTCTCTCTCTTCAGATTTAAGAAGATAATTCCAGTCCCAGAGCAGAGCACAGTCCAAATGCTGTGCCACCTTCTTGAGTGTCTGCTGACCGAGGAGGACATCCCCGCAGACTGCCCCAAGGACACCTACGAGCTTTACTTTGTGTTTGCTGCCATCTGGGCTTTTGGCGGAGCGCTGGTCCAGGACCAGGTAAGAGGGTGTGTGCTGAGGCTAACACCCACGCTAACCAGCCAAGATTTGGCAGACAGAACAGTTAAATGTCAGAATTAGCATGGGGGCATCAAACCATTTAGTTATGTCTCCCTGATTCTGCTGAAGACGTCAGCCCCCTTAGGAGAGCTTCATGTAGTGAGACAGATGAGACTGAGCTGCGTTTTGTTGCTTTTTGATTTATTGAATGTATCCCTAATTTCTTGAACAGTTGCTGATTGAATTTGAAAAACTAGAGGTGGGAATACCATACTTAGAAAGATGTGTGTTTTAGGTGGAATGGTGCTGTGCTGTGGAGGCTTGAGTAGGAGGAATCCCTTCTTAAAAACCTTCTAGAACAAGCATGTACCACTCTATACCAACCATCACATCTTCATCACCCCTGAAACACAGAGCTGTCCATAGAAGGCTTTTGCTGTTGTTCAGTTGCTAAGTTATTTTCGACTCTTGATGACTCCATGGCCTGCAGAAGGACACTATGCCCCCCTGTCCTCTGCTGTCTCCAGGAGTTTGCTCAAATTCATGTCCATTGAGTCAATGATGCCATCCAACCATCTCATCGTCTGTCGCTTACTTGGCCTCCTGCCCTCAGTCTTTCCCATCATCATGGTCTTTTCCAGTGAGTTGACTCTTCCCATCAGGTGGCCAAAATATTGGAGCTTCAGCTTCAACATCAGTCCTTCCAGTGAATATTCAGGGTTGATTTCCTTTAGGATTGACTGGTTTGGTCTCCTTGCAGTCCAGGGGACTCTCAAGAGTCTTATCCAGCACCACAGTTTGAAGGCATCAACTCTTCATTACTCAGCCTTCTTTGTGGAAGAAGAACCATAGAAAGTTAGACCAAAGATTAATCGACATCTATGAGTAGAAAAACGAAATAGTATTTATCTCATGGTGTTTACTGCTGTGGTTTCAGGCTGTTTGGCATCCTGTTCTCTAAGCTTTGTGTATTCTCAACCTTTTACTTTACTGAGTTTTTCCCAAATAAAAGGTACTTTACCTGGAAACAACATAATTGAGGTTAGGCAGACCAGTCTTTTACAACTGACTCTAGCTACCAGGGTAGCTTAGCAGTAAAGAATGCACCTGCCTTGCTGGAGACACGAGATTGGTCTCTGGGCTGGGAAGATCCCCTGGAGAAGGAAATGGCTGTCCACTCCAGTATTCTTGCCTGGAGAATTCCATGGACAGAGGAGCCTGGTGGACTACAGTGGCCGGGTCACAAAGAATCAGACACGACTTAGTGACTGAGCATGCGCTAGCTACCAGGCAACATCATATAGAGGCTGAGAAGGTGGACTCTGGGTTCGAATTCTAACTCTGCCATTGGGCAAGTAATTTAACATCTCTTTACCTTAATCTCATTATTGGTACAAAGAGCTAGATAAATTGACCAAATGTCTTTATCCTGATACCCAAAACTTTGAGTACAAAGGCAGTGAAAGTGATAATAATGGTACCCATTTCCTAGGATAGATGTAAGGATTAAATGAAGGGATGCTGTTCTAATTGTCCACATGTAAAACTCTTAGAATACTGCTTATTATTAATGTTCTCCTACTTAGGGCTTCCCAGGTGATGCAGGAGACACCTGAGACACGGGTTTGATCCCTGGGTCAGGAAGATCCCCTGGAAGAGAGCACAGTAACCCACTCCAGTATTCTTGACTAGAGAATCCCATGGATAAAGAAGTCTGGCAGGCTACAATCCGTAGTGTCGTAGAGTCAGGCGTAACTGAAGTGACTTAGCACGCGTGCACCATAAATATTCAGTTTTATAGCAAGTATCTGATGCTTTTCTCACAACAGGGGATTAAGCCAAGCTGCAGTTTTTGGAAAGTTATGATTTACTCTTTCTGGTATGGGTTGATTATGGGCTCTTCCAAAGAAAAAGGTAGGGGCTTCCCTGGTGATCCAGTGGATAAGAATCCACCTGCCAAGGCAGGGGACTTGGGTTCGATTCCTGATCCAGAAAGATCCCACAACCAAGCCCCGACGCCATGACTACTGAGTCTGTATTCCAGTGCCTGCACGGCAACCACTGAGCCCACGTTCCTGGAGCCCGTGCACTGCAACAAGAGAAGGCACCGCAATGAGAAGCCCACACACCGAAACTAAAGAGTAACCCCCACTCACCACAGCTAGAGAAAAGCCCACGTGCAGCAACGAAGACCCAGCACAGCCACAGTTGAAGAAATAAATAACTTTTAAAAGATGCAGCCCCTGACGTTTCGGCTGCTGAAATGTCAGCAACCACTGCTGGGCTTCTCTCTTACACTGGTGCCGAGCAGGCCATGGGGTATCAGGATAAAGACATGTGGTCAATTTTTTCTATCTCCATGTAGAAAAATTTAAATCCACTCAGCTCTTTTTAAAAGCCCAAGAGAAAGCCCCCCTCCGGGCATCCCGGGCTCTGNTGCCGAGCAGGCCATGGGGTATCAGGATAAAGACATGTGGTCAATTTTTTCTATCTCCATGTAGAAAAATTTAAATCCACTCAGCTCTTTTTAAAAGCCCAAGAGAAAGCCCCACTCCGGGCATCCCGGGCTCTGGAGTACTTGGAGCTGTCGGCGGGCGTGCTGGCCCCGGTGGGTAGAGGGGGGCAGAGCACACTGGAGAAAGCTTTCAGCAGCAGGGACTGTCCAGGACCCCCTCACAGCCTGCATTAAAGCCAAACACGAAATAGTGCTGTAAATAGAAAAGTATGAAGGTAGCCAGAATATCCACATCAGGAACACCCATGGTGCTTATATTGAAAAAGCTGTTATTAATGAAAAGCAGAATATAATACAAAGCACAGCCCATACCTGGGTAGACATTTCAGTAAAAAGAGGGAGTAGGCAGGTGGATCCTGGCTAAATACTTTGCAGCAATCACAGGAAATTCTCTCTCAGAAGCAAATGCTTCTCAGCACCCTATTTGGCACCTCTGTTCAACTCCCAATTCTTCTCTTTAAAAATAAATAAATAAATAAGTAAGTAAACTTTTTATTTTATATTGGAGTACAGCTAATTAACAATGTTGTGATAGTTTCAGACTGAGCAAAGGGACTCAGCCATACATACATATGAATCCATTCTCCCCCAAACTCCCCTCCCATCCAGTCTGCCACATAACACTGAGCGTAGTTCTCTGTGCTATACAGTAGGCCCTTGTTGGTTATCCATTTTAAATATAGCAGTGCATACATGTCCATTTCAAACTCCCTAACTGTCCCTTCCCCCGCCACCATTCTTTCCCCTGACTCCCAATTCTGCCATATGCTGCTAGAATGTAACCGTTGCGCTTTTGCTTTTTCATGCATAAAATAGGAGTAATTTTCAGTAGCCAGGCTGACTTAGAGCATCATGAAGATCAAACGAGGTAATACTGTGTTTCCAGACTCAGCTACATTGCACCACACTGTATGTCAGCCTTCCTGTTGTCAAGTTCAAAGGGCAGGAAGAGGACCGGAGAGTTGTCGGAATCTAAAGGAGCTGGAGTTCAAAAGGAGCTCCTTCACTGAGGTCGGCTGAGGCGCTCAAAAAGCAGAGACACTCAAAGAGTCAAACTGAGAAAAGGCAGCTGGATGGCTCAGCAGAGGTGACCTTGTCTTTCTAGCATCCAGTTAGAGTAGAAGGTTAGGTCCAGCGCCAGGCTTTAGGAAGCCAGACAGTGCAGCCCAGGAAATGGCCTGGCTGAGAAACTGACCAGGTAGCTCAAAGTGGAATTGAGAGTGAGGAAAGAGGGCCCACCACCAGCCTCCTTTCTAGAGTTGGTCTGTGTCTTGGATTCTCCATATAAACCTAAAATCTGGTTTTCATTAGGAAGCCAAAGGTCTTCAAGAATTTTTATCCAAAGATAGACAGCTGTTATGTTTTCATGAATAAATACTGTCAGCCAGAAAACAGTTGCTGTCAGGTAAGACACATTTTTTTAAGCTTTGTTTTGTATTTTCTTTTCTCTTAGTTTTTATTGGGAATGGTTTTTCAGTAGCACTCTTAATTCTGCTTAGGTGTTTTAGGGGGAAGCCCTCTTTTCCATAGTTTAATTCCATTTAAGAGGTTGTCTAAAAATCATTTTAATTCATAGGAAGATTTTAATATCTGAGAGTACTCAAACTAAGGATATAAAATTCCTGTGTGTGTGTGTGTTACTTGCTCAGTCGTGTCTGATTCTGTGAACTCATGGACTCTAGCTTGCCAGGATCTTCTGTCCATGGGATTCTGCAGGCGAGAATACTGGAGTGGATAGCCATTCTCTTCTCCAGGGGATCTTCCCAACCCAGGGGTCAAACCTGGGTCTCCTGCATTGCAGGCAGATTTTTTTTTACCATCTGAACCAAAAGGGAAGCTCATAAACTTACCGTATCTTCCTATTATGATGAAAAAGCACAGAAAGCACAACCCTTGAAATCATATAACATTGGTTATTTCTATTTTTTGCACCTATTTTACTTTTTTTTAAATAGATTTTTATTTAAATTAGTTTTTTTTTTAAAAAGAAAGTACAGTCTAATTCTAAAACACAGATTTTATTTATTTATTTTTTTAATTTTATTTTTACTTTATTTTACTTTACAATACCGTATTGGCTTTGCCATACATTGACATGAATCCACCATGGGTGTATATTAGCTCCCAATCCCGAATCCCCCTCCCACCTCCCACCCCACATCATCTCTCTGGATCATCCCCGTGCACCAGCCCCAAGCATCCTGTATCCTGTTTCGAACATAGGCTTGTGCTTCGTTCTCACATGATAGTATACACGTTTCAATGCCATTTAAATTCTCTTAGTGTATTTAAGTAAGTAAGTGTTAGTCACTCACTCGTGCCCTACTCTTTGTGATCCCATGGACTGCAGCCCACCAGGCTCCTGTGTCCATGAGATTTTCCAGGCAAGGATATTGGAGTGGATTGCCATTTCCTTCTCCAGGGTATCTTCCCAACCCAGGGATCGAACCCGGATCTCCTGTACTGCGGGCAGATTCTTTATCGACTGAGCTAGTGTATTTACTTCACTGTAAATACTTTTGAGGGTACCTTTGCATTTTGCTTTTTGACCTTGGATCTACAATTTGGATGTCAACAACTTCCCTAAAAAGCACCAGTATATTAAGTTCTGATGTCATGATCCCAATCTGGGTTATTCATCTTTAATCTCATTTTCAGTCTCTATGTTCAGCAGTATTTTTAATAAAGAATTACAAAGGAAAAAAAGAATTTCATTCAAGGGTCAAAGGTTGGAATTTGTTTCCCCTCACATTTCTCATTGAAGAGGACAGATATTAGGAAGATATTTTGTCCCCTTAATCTGAATTCACATCAGAATAAGAGCAAACGAACCTGTCCTTAGAGCCTATTTCCATTCTCCTTTTAAGGTGCAAGAATTCAATCCTATTTACCAAGTAGACAGCAAAGTCAGTGCCATTTCTTCCAAGTTCACGTTCATTGCCATGCACCCAGCTCCCTGGTCTGGCCTGCTCTGCAGAAACATTTCCTAAATTGCCCATTCTGAACCTCCTCAGGACTTTTCCTAGGTCCGTGTGTTCAAAGAGTGGGTTGGCTCCCCAAGAAGGTAGCCAGTAGCAGTGGGTGTTTGTGTGCACATGTGGGAGTGTGTTGTGGGGGGGTGTGGGTGTTACATTTCAGTCTGAAAGAAATAGCCTGAGTACTCAGGTGCACAGCCCTGTCTTCGGGGCTCATGCTTTAATATGGGTGCATGTAAATACTGTGTCTCTGACTATTCCTTCTGTCAGAAAGACCTGTATAGCTTTGTCTCCGCTGCCCCTAGATTTGAGGATTTCAGCTCTGGAAGGAAATTCAGAAATACTCTTTTCTAGAATCCTCATTTTATAGACGAGGAAACTGTGGCATGAAAAGACGTGACTTGCTGGTGGTTATGTACTCCACTCCCCGCTGAGATTCTTATCGCTGTTTCTTCCTGTGCCCCCCAGGTGTCTAGTCACATTTTATTTTTTAAAGATTTTTTTTTAATGTGGACCATTTATAAAGTCTTTATTGAAGGTGTTACAATATTGTTTCTGTTTTATATTTGGAGTGTTTTGGCTAAGAGGTATGTGGGATCTTAGCTTCAGGACCAGGGATCAAACCCATACTCCCTGTATGGAAAGGTGACGTCTCAACCACTGGACCGCCAGGGAAGTCCCAACAGGCACCACTTTATTCTTTCTGTCCCCGACTGCCGTCCTGGACATGGCTCAGAGTCTCAGGAGTCTAGGGGGGTGTGGTGGATAGGTCTCTGAGAGTTCCTGGCTGCACTTGCCCTTCTTGGGGTCTCAGGTTCCCTCTCTCTCTGTGTTCTTACATCTCCCTCCCTCCCTCCCTCCCCTCCACCTGCCAGGGATCTGAGATGCACCAGGCCAGGGTGACCCAGCCCCGTGGTCAAGCAGGTGCACGCATACACACTCCAGAGCAGCCCCCGCTTATCTGGGCCTTGTTCGGGCTGGTCCTCAGGGGACAAGGAGCAGCCGGCTGTGCTCCCGGCCCTGACCTTCTGCCTGATGCAGGACAGCCTGTCCAGGCTTCTCGTGCTCTGCAGAGCCTTGACTCCTGACTTGCTTTGTTTGGGCAGCTCGTGGACCACCGGGCAGAATTCAGCAAATGGTGGCTCAACGAGTTCAAGGCCATCAAATTTCCCTCCCAAGGAACCATCTTTGACTATTACATAGACCCGGAGACCAAGAAATTCGAGCCTTGGTCCAAGCTCATCCCGCAGTTTGAATTTGACCCTGAGACACCTCTGCAGGTGAGTGTGGCTGAGCGGCGACCAGGGATATGTAATGTCCCCAGAATCTGTGGTGGCTCTCGTGGCAGCCCCTGACGCATTCCCAAAAGGTTTGACCTCATTAAGAATTAGCTACTTTTCTTTTCAGAGGAAATTAGAGGTTCAATATAGTGATGCATGTGTGCGTGCTAAGTTACTTCAGTCCAACTCTTTGTGACCCTATGGACTATAGCCTGCTAGACTCCTCTGACTATGGGATTTTCCAGGCAAGAATACTGGAGTGGGTTGCCATGCCCTTCTCCAGGGGATCTTCCTGACCCAGGGATTGAACCTGTGTCTCTTATGTCTCCTTCATTGTAGGCAGGTTCTTTACTACTGAACCACCTGGGAAGCCCTCAGCATAGTCATAAGATCTCCCCAAGCCTAGGTAACTTCATTAGCAGACCCCCCTGCAGGCATCCTGAGACAACACTGGGGTTAACCAGGCAGAAGGCTTTAAAATACAATCCAGAGGCCTCAGGGAGGCAAACAGCTGTAGTAGAGGCGGATGGGCGTGCCCTCTAACCACAGCATGAGTTACTGGAAGGGTCTCTCTGGGTAACAGGGGGCCTTCCTGCCTGCAGTAGTGAGCCCCGCAACACGATTCCCTCTCCTGAAATGCCCCAGGGTGCTCTGACAGCATGTGAGTCTCCCACGAGCCTCCAGTTCGCTCCTCCTGCCTCCCGCCACCCCCGCCCCATCTCCCCCTGACCCAGGCCTGCCTGGTGCACACCAGCGAGACCATATGCCTCTGCTACTTCCTGGAGCGGCTCCTGGCGCGGCGGCGGCCGGTCATGCTGGTGGGAACTGCGGGCACCGGCAAGTCGGTGCTGGTGGGAACGAAGCTGGCCAGCCTGGACCCCGAGGCGTACCTGGTGAAAAACGTGCCCTTCAACTACTACACCACATCAGCCATGCTGCAGGGTGAGTGTCAACACACCAATAACCGAGTGAACCAGCGGCTCCTCGCGCCCTCAAAGTCAGGTACTCACTCGCCAACCAGGGAAGAGAAAGGGGCCTTTAATCAAAGTGCCAGCTATCTGGGGAGACGGCGGATTCAGCGTCTCCCAAAAACTACTTCCCAAAACTGCTCCGTGGTGAAAACGTTTTAAACAGAAACAGGTCATCTCAGTTAATCACTGAGATGAGGATAGGAAACGTTTAAACAGAAACAAGTCATCTCAGTTAATCACTGAGATGAGGATGGGAAACGTTTAAACAGAAACAGGGCATCTCAGTTAATCACTGAGATGAGGATGGGGCAGGTCAGAGTCATGGCCACCTCCCCACTGCATGCAGGCTTGCCAGCTCCACAGATCTTCTAGACCAGGGGTCGCCAGCCTCCAGGACCTAATGCCTGATGATCTGAGGTGGAAATGATGTAATAATAATAGAAATAAAGTGCACAGTACATGTAACACGCTTGAATCATCCTGAAACCATCCCTCACCCCTCAGTCTGTGGAAAAATCGTCTTCCAGGAAACCGGTTCCTGGTGCCAAAAAGGCTGAGGACCGCTGCTCTGAACGTCATCTTGTTCACACAGTTTGATTTATTTGCAAGATGACTGAAGAGGAATCTTGGGAGAGGTCTCTGGTCATCTGTTAATTCGGTTCAGTTCAGTCTCTCAGTCGTGTCTGACTCTTTGCGTGCCAGGCTTCCCTGTCCTTCACCAACTCCCGGACTTTGCTCAAACTCAGGTCCATCAAGTCAGTGATGCCATCCCACCATCTCATCTTCTGTTGTCCCCTTCTCCTCCTGTCTTCAGTCTTTCCCAGCATCAGGGTCTTTTCCAAAGAGCCAGTTCTTTGCATCCTTTGGCCAAAGTATTGAAGCTTCAGCCTCAGCATCAGTCCTTCCAACGAATATTCAGGGTAGATTTCCTTTAAGATTGACTGGTTTGATATTGCAGTCCAAGGGGCTCTCAAGAGTTATCTCCAACACCACGGTTCAAAAGCATCAATTTTTGGCACTCAGCTTTCTTTATCGTCCAATTCTCACCTCCGTACCTGACTACTGGAAAAACCATAGCTTTGACAATATGGATCTTTATCAGCAAAGCAGTGTCTCTGCTTTTTAATATGCTAAGTTGGTCATAGCTTTTCTTCCAAGGAGCAGTCAATCTATTAATTGCTTATTTGCCATTTCTACTTCTTTGATCTATGGGAAGAACTGACAAATGAGGCCAGGTATTGCGTGATGAAAGGATTTGAAAGGAGTGCTCAGGTCAAAGGCAAGTAGAGCACGGGGGTGCCTACTTTAATAAGTGAGTTACAGTATGTGTTTGTGTGTGAGTTGCTCATCATGTCCAACTCTTGGTGACCCCATGGACTGTGTGTTCCAGGCTAGTTACACTGTAGCTTCGCTAAAGTGACAAGAAAGGGGCTTCCTGCTGAGGGCGATTTCCTGCAAGGAGCTGCTCACATAAAGGGCCCGGGGGCATGGAAGGGGGGACCTGATGTCCTCCACTCTGAGCTGAAACGGAGGTCAGGCACCTTCCCGGCTGACTCCCCTCCCACTCCTCTCTTGCCTGTCCCCTCCCCTGTCTGTCCCTCTCTCCAACACCTTAGCAAGCTCCCCTTTCCCATTCTACATCCCGAAGCCTCCCTGGCTGCTGAACTCCTCCAGAGCAGGAGTTCCACACAGAGCAGGTCAGTGCCTTGATGACAAAGAAAGCAAAACCCACTGAAAGATTTCCACGGGCTTACAGACTCCTGGCACCAGAAGGGTCTCTAGAGGTCATTTCATGCACCCCTCACACTTTATACGGGGGGAATTGAGGCTCGGGTCCAAGCACGTGGCTGCCTAAGGTCACCATGGTGGCACAAGGCTGGTGTGGCACTTCCAGCCTGCTGAGCACGTGGAGTGTCCGTGGCACAGGGCATTCATGTGCTGGGCTCCTGAGCGGACAGGGGCCCTCAGGGATCCCAAGTACCACTGCATCTGCCTCCCCAACCCCAGCCACTTTCTTGACCTTCACTGATTGTCGAGTCTCCTTTTGTTTAGAAACACTCCTCACAGTGACCCTAGAAGCAGCCTCCTTTTGAAGAAGTACTGAAGCCAGTCTCCCCATAAGAGGAGGGTAGTAGCCAGGCTGGGGAGAAACCCCCCTCTCATTCCTCACACCGGAACAGCCCCACCCCACCCTCTGGAGTCTGAGCCACTGGATCACCAGGGAAGTCCCCAAATCATTTAATCTTGTACAAACCTGTGAAGTAAGTCCTTTTATCATCCCCATGTCGTAGATGAGAAAACCAAGGCACAGGGAAGTTAAGTAAGCTCCTTGAGGCTACACAGTGAGTGGTGGAACCAGGGTTTGAATCCAGAGAGTCTGACTTCCGAGCCTATGCCCTTAACCACTAGGCTATACTTCCTCCCCTGAAAATAAAACGCTTTGGAAATTGAAATAAATATTTGATGATATTACTCCTACCACTAGTGACACTATTTGAGTCTAGAAAGATTATTTTCTAGAATGCTATTGTAATGATTTTATAATGTAAAAAGTACTTTGACTAGAGAATAAACATTCATTGCCAAGAAAAAAAAGAGATGAGCTTCATATCCTTGATTCTGAAAAATGCCAGATTCCCTTACTTGAAAAATTCCCATCCATCACTTTAGTCGCAGTCCAAACAAGTTTGTTCATTTGGCTTCTTAGCTGAAAACATTTCAGAAGTAACAAAACGGCAAGAGGAAGGGTGCTTAGCAGTTATAAAAGTTAGAACAAGAAATCTGGTATCCAAGGGGAAATAGAAAACATAAAAAGGAGATTCAGGAACCCACAGGGTGGCTGCTCTGACATCAGACAAGAAGCAAATTGTCCCCCCCACAGCAAGAGTCCATGTCTCTGTTCTGTTTTTGGCCATGCGGCATGCAGGATATTAATTCTCTGACCAGAGATCGAACCCATGCCCTCTGCACCGTAAGCATGGAATCTTAACCACTGGACCTCCAGGGTTGCCCTCCATCACTCTTTCTGAAGCCCAGCATTTTTACTGCAGTTTGTAGTTAAGACCCCATGGAATTATGTTGAATGTGATGTGGTACAGTCTGCTTTAAAAGGCAGGCAGTAAACCCAGACAGATGTGCAGAATGAGTGTTTATAAGGTAATGAATGTAATGATGGCAAAAGACAGGAAATAGCCCAGTTATCCATATGATAGAATGCTAAGCGTTATTACAAAGAATGAGGACTTTCTGTATGAATTAAGCTGGCTCCATTTCCAAAATCTTTGTCGAGTGAGAAAAGCACGATACAGAACAGTGTGTATAGTATGCTCCAAATTATCTCTTGTTTAAAAAGAGACATATAAAACTTTGCATACATATACACTCGCACATCTATGCTTATACTTCCTAAGAATATCTCCGGAGGGACACGCGAGCAACAGCAGTTGCCCTTGGCAAGGGGAACTGGATGCTAAGAGTGGGGATGGAGAATGACTTAAACTTTTTTAAAATTATGAAATATTTCAAGCATTCGGAAAAGTACAGACAAGGGTACAACAGATGCCCATGTACCCACCACCCAGACTTCACAGATGTTAACATTTCTGTCATCTTGCTATGGATCTTAGCATTTTAAGTACAGCTAACACACCACCCCCCAGCCCTTCCCCCATCATGCCCTTGGAAACCAGACTAGGACCACTACAGCTGATGTGCCATCATTCCCAAGTTACGCCTTCAATATATGTATGTAGCTTCCCTGGTGGCTCAGAGGTTAAAGCGTCTGCCCGCAATGTGGGAGACCTGGGTTCGATCCCTGGGTCAGGAAGTTCCCCTGGAGAAGGAAATGGCAACCTACTCCAGTATTCTTGCCTGGAGAATCCCAAGGACGGAGGAGCCTGGTGGGCTACAGTTCACCGGGTTGCAAAGAGTCGGACACGACTGAGCGACTTCACTCAGCCATGAAATACACGATGTTGTTGTATGTATTTAAATTTTAAGTATATATCATATTATAACTTCCTTTGGTAACTTGCTTTTCTCATCCTTGTCTGTTTTAATGCGTGTGGAGTGCTTCTTCACTGGTTTTCACTGCTGCATAGAATTCCCTTGTGTGACTAAATCACAGCTCATTTACCCATTCTCCTACTAAAATGCAACATAATTTTTCAACATTTTCCATTTATAAAATATTTTTTTAGTTATAATTGACATATAATACATGGTATGCATTAAAGCACACGATCCGATGTTTTTAAATATTTACCCACCATGAAACCATCACTGTGATTGAAATAATGTACACATTCATCGCCTTGAGAGTCCCTCACCTCCCTGGAAATCCCTCCCTCCCTCCCAACCACGTGCCCCCCCCCAGCCCCCGCTCTGTGTCTAAGGCAACCACTGATCTGTTTCTGTCACTACAAGTTAGTTTGCAGTTTCTAGAATTTTATATAATGGAATCGTCATATAATAGCCCTCTTTTTTTTTGTCTGGCTCCTTTCACTCAGCTTGATTTTGAGATTTACCCATGTTGTTGAGGGTACGACAGTTCATTCTTTTCATTCCTGAATAGCAAGACAAAATATGTAAAACACTCAGAAGGATTCCTAGCATACAATAAGTGCTCAGTAAATGGAAGCTGTTATTCTAACAATATTAAAATCCTTCTCAAATTTAAGTTATAGATACTATACAAAAATCCCTGAGCCCCAACTGCCAAAACAAAAGGAGCATGAGCAAACCCCTTTTGCTTGAAAAAAGACGTTTAGCATAAGCTATGCTAAAGCAAAAATAATGTTTTTGGAAAAAATGTTCCAGCTTACAAATGGGCAATAACTTCACCCAGCAGGTCAATTCACTGAGGTCTCCAGAGGAGTGTTTTACAGCTCACTCATCCTGCTAGTCCATCGGATGCCATTTTTCTCAAATCAGATGTTCTTTTATAGAGAAGGCAGCTGCTTGATATTCCCTGCATCTTTCCTCTCTTATCGCTTCCAGCTCTGGGGTCTCCATTGAGTACTTTTCTAAACAGATTCAAAACTCCTTCAAATGCAAACGGCTTGTGTTTCAAGGCATTCACATTGCTTATCAGTGTGGACAGCACATGCTTTATTTGAAGTTTTTACTATGCCAAGCCCCTGTATTATCAGTAATGCTTTTGACTGCAAGCAGCAGACAGCATATTAAAAAGCAGAGACATCAGTCTGTCTACAGTGGTCCATATAGTCAAACTATGCTTTCTCCAGTAGTCATGTGGATATGAGAGTTGGACCATAAAGAAGGCTGAGTGCCCAGGAATTAATGCTTTCATCTCGTGCTGGAGAAGACTCTTGAGAGTCTCTTGGACTGCCAGGGGATCAAATCAGTCAATCCTACCTAAAGGAACTCAACCCTGAATACTCATTGAAAGGACTGAGGCTGAGGCTGAAGCTCCAATCCTTTGGCCACCTGTGTGCTGCAATCCATGTGGCTGCAAACAGTCGAACATGACTGAACAACTGAACAACAACAAGGAGAAAATCTGATAATGACACAGAGTTTTTTTTCATGCAACAAGAAGTCTTGAGATAGGTAGAGGCAGAGGTGGTTGCTAATGCTAAATCAGTGGTTCAGTGCTATTTATGGAGGCTATAATATCTAGTATTCTCTTAGATGCCCCTTCAGGATAGCAGAGTCTCTGCTGCTCCAACCATCACATCCACATTCCAAATGGAAAAAAAAAAAAAAAAAGATAAAGGTAAGAGTTTGTGCCCTTGTCAGGAAACAGTAGCACTCCAGGAATCCCACTGATTTATGTGCCTGTTCAAAATTGTGTCACATGGCCAGTTTTTAGCTGGAACATAACTCAGGAGAAGGAAGACGGAAATGATGTCCATCAGGGATCTGATGACAGTCTCTATTTTTGCAAAATGAGAGAATGAGGCTTAGAGGTCTTAAGTGACTTCCCTCAAAGTTGCATAGTGATTTAATAGCCAAGCTGTCTTATTTCATTGAATTACCGTATCCATCCACTTTGATAAGTCATGCGTCTACATTTCCATAAGAGAATGCCAACTTTGTTTCCACTTGCCTAATATCCGGAGCACATGGGTGTCTCTGCCTTTGACAGTAAGTAAAAGAGGCCCTTCACTTGTTCAGTGAAACTCTCAGACTTAATCTGACCACTTGCCAGCAGCTGCACCAAGCGCAGGTTAATAACCCTGGCATCTTGGCTGAGGAGGCGGATCTGTGTCCCTCCAGCTGCTCTAAACACCACAGACCCAGGGCCACTGCTTCCTTTCCCTTCACTGAGTTATCATCTAATGATCCACTCTTGGATGTTGTTGAAGGTTAGAATGATCAAAGATAATTTAAATTTTTAAAAAAATACCTCCTGTAAAAATCTAGGTTGAAGACCATGCCCATTTTGCAGCCCGATACACCTTTTAAAAATTTCCTGGATACATGCCTTTTAGAACTCAGTGCCTAAAATTTGTTTGCCTACAAAAGTAGAGATGGGTTTGTAGCAGTGATCTGGGATGGCATGGCTACTGTAATTAAACACAGATTGAGTTCTAAGCTTTCAAAGAGCCGGTTCATAAAGGACAATGTGACCATTCTTATCTCATTACAGTAACAATATCACCCATGATTAGTGGCTCAAATAAGTTTCTTCTACTATATAGTTTGGAATCACTTTTAATCGTTTTAAATTGGTCTGTTTTATGTTTATTTAAATAGCTTAAGTCTTTTCTCATTCATTTTGGAAATATAAGTGATTTTTAAGAACTAAAGGAATTTGCAGTGACCCATCGACAGGACAGTTTAGAAAGGGAAAAAGAGGAGTTAAGAACTGGGTCACGGCACTGATGGACTTATATTTGCAGCACAATGGGAGTGAGCCAGAGCAATGCTCATCACAGTTCCGAATTCTCCTGACATCCAACTGCGACTTGAAGTATTAGCTCAACAAATATTTGAGTGCGTAATTACACTAATTAGATGGGAGCTCAGGTGTCTGAGTCCTTGTGTAAAACAAACCCATCACCTGTTCATTAAAAGTTTAAAGCTGGACGAGACTTTGAAAGATCTGATCAAACTCTCGACCTCTAAGGAGCATTACATTATCACATAGGTATCTTTCCGCACTTGCCTGAATATCCTCCAAAAAGGAGATTCTGTGCTGTGCTTAGTGACTCTGTCGTGTCCAACTCTTTGCAGTCCCATGGACTGTAGCCTGCCATGGACTGTAGTCTACATGGACTGCAGACAGGCTCTTCTGTCCATGGGGATTCTCCAAGCAAGAATACTGGAGTGGGTTGCCATGCCCTTCTCCAGGGGGTCTTCCCAACCCAGGGATCGAACCCAGGTCTCCTGCATTGCAGGCAGATTCTTTAACATCTGAGCCACCAGGGAAGCGCAAGAATGCATAGGCTGCTGAAATGGGTAGCCTAGCCCTTCTCCAGGGGATCTTCCTGACCCAGGAATCAATGGGGTCTCCCACATTGCAAGTGAATTCTTTACCAGCTGAGGCACCAGGGAAGTCCAAAAGGAGATGACACAGAATTAAATCATCAAAGACTTACCATCTAGTAGGCAAGATGCTCTACTTCAAATGGGGATTCAAAACATAAAGAAATTGAAAACAACACATTTAAGACTACAGGGAAATCATCCCGTCAGTTTTAGCACCTCCAAATTATGGAATGCAATGCAGCAATTAAAAACCATGTTCTAGTAGGCTAGGTATTATCACATAAAAAGGTTTATAATATATGAAATGAAAAACAACATACACAGGCAGAATATACAATATAATTCCTATTTTGTAAAGGAAAAAAATCTAACAGAGCAAATACACTAGAGTGAAATAGACCAAAATATTGAAAGTTATGCTTACTGCTAGGTGATAGAATTATGGGCAATTTTCATTTTCATCATTATGATTCTCTATGCTTTCCAATCTTTATATAATGAGTATGTATTATGTTATAATTATGCAAAACATGTTATTTTTTGAAAGAACAAGTGAAGAGCCCTTACAATGTAACTAAAATGTCTTAACATGTGAAAATTTGGATAATACTAAGGAAAAAGAGTTCAAACACAGAAACACAAATCAGGCCAATGCAAAGTGAAGACATGATTAATTATTAACGATCTCTCTCAAAAAACATGGTCTGGCAGCACATTAACTAAACCAGGGATTTCTGAAGGACAGGAGCCAGGTCATAGTAACGTTTCAGAAGCAGTGTGCTATGGTGGGTACATAAGTTGCCGTAGTCAGGCAGACCTGAGTTAGAATCCTGACTTTGGCCTCAGTAGCTGGATGACCTTGAATAAAGTCCCTTTATTTCCCTAAAGCTCAGTTTTCTCTTTTGTTGAGAGATGTTTTAAAGGTGATAATAATGCATGCTAGGGCTGCTCTGAAGGTTCAGTGATATGGTGCATGTTACGTCCTCCGTACAGACCCAGGTCCCTAGTGATGCCCAGCAAATGAATGACTGCAGGGCTCTGGTGCTCAGAGCCTGGAGGAATCCTGGGATGAGTGAGAAGGGCTCACATGGTCTCTTTTCCCTAGCCATGTGAAAGAAGCATCGGGATCAGTATCAAGAGCCCTGGGTTCTAATTCCAGCACCATATTTAGTCTGTGTCAGCCTCTGTTTCTTTAGTTACAAAGAGGGTATGATAAACCTTTCTTTGCCTATTCATGGAGTTTGTTATCATATTAAGTCATGTATTCATCCATTCTTTAATCAGTTTTTGAATACCTTCTTTTGTGATAAATAATATCCTAAGTGCTGGGGTTATGACAATGAGGAAAACAGAGAAAGATCCCTGACCTTTTGGAGTTTATAATGTGGAGGGACTGAAATAATAAACAAGATGAATAAGTAAGATATACAGGATATTAAGTGGTAATAAGTGTTATAGAGGAAAATGAAGTCAGGGCGAGGAATAGGAGGTGGGCAGGCGGGCTTTAATTTGGGCTCAAGTGCTGGGGAAGGGCTTCCTAAGAAGATGCCATTTGAGTAAAGGCCTGATGTAAGTGAGGGAGCAAACTTCTGGCATTTAGGAGAAGAGATTGCAGACAGAGGAAGCAGCCAGAGCAAAGACGCCATGGCCATGGGTGACTCATGAGTCAGAAACAGGATGGCGGGAGCAGAGGGAGTGAAGGCAGGAGCAGTGGGAGAGAAGAACCAACATGGGAGGTTTGCCCAGGTAACCAGACAGGCCTTTGCTCCAAGTGAGATGGGATGCCACTGAGGGTTTTAAGCATGGGACTGGCACAGTCTAATTTACATCTTACAAGGATACCTCTACCTGCTGTCTTGAGAACACAGAGTACAAATCTAAGGGCAAAAGCAGGGAGAGCATTTGGGAGGATGTCATGGACACCAGGTGTGAGAGTCTGGACGAGGATGGTAGCAGTGTTGTTGTTCAGCCGCTCAGTTGTGTCCGACTCTTTGCGACCCCATGGACTGCAGGAGGCCAGGCTTCCCTGTCCTTCACCATCTCTTGGAGCTTGCTCAAACTCATGTCCATTGAGTCACTGATGCCATCCAACCATCTCATCCTCTGTCACCCCCTTCTCCTCCTGCCTTCAATCTTTCCCAGCATCACAGTCTTTTCTGTGAGTCAGCTCTTTCCATCAGGTGACCAAAGGATTGAACTTCAGCTTCAGCATCAGTCCTTCCAATGAATATTCAGGATTGATTTCCTTTAGGATGGACTGGTTTGATGGCCTTGCAGTCCTAAGGACTCTCAAGAGTCTTCTCCAGCACCACAATTCAAAAGCATCAATTCTTCGGCACTCAGCCTTCTTTATGGTCCAACTCTCTCATCCATACAATACTGGAAAAATCATAGCTTCGGCTATACTGACCTTTGTAAGCAAAATAGTGTTTCTGCTTTTGAATACGCTGTCTAGGTTTGTCATAGCTTTCCTTCCAAGGAGCAGATGTCTTACGTAAACCCACTTCTGTTCTTCCAGTTCTGCCTGGAAGCAGAACTCACTACTGTTTCATTCTAGATAAGACTTGGAGCAGAGGTCAGCCAAGAAGGGTCTAGTGGGTGTGCCTTTCCCGGGGAGGCCTCTCTTTTCTTAATCATCCTTTTGAGATAATCTGGTGTATTCCAAGCCCACTTCTTGCTAACTGACATGCTTTTCTCCTCAACAGTCCTCAAATAGCATAAAAAGCTTAATCAACCCAAATTACAGGGTCTGCTTAATTCCAGGAGTTGATTTGAATATCATTGCTTCAGGAGGAGGAGAAACAAGTCTTCCTAAGGAGAGAATTTCCTATTAGAAGGACTGTTCACAAAAGCGTGTCCTTGGCAGCCCATTAATTATATTTCATTTTGACAGATCTCGTATATAGTTGTTATGTCTTAAGGGGGGTAGGAAGGTGTTGGGTGATTAATTGGTCGATAGTATATGTTAATTGCATGCTAATTAAATTTAAATTTAATTCCTATTTGGAACACTTAATTTAACTCAGGACCAGAAAATTAGAATATTCAAGCTTCTTAAAGGAACATGTCTTTCTATCTGTCACCTTCATATGTCTGTTGACACTTCCTCCTTGTTTAGAAACTTGTTTTTCAAGAAAAGGGATGAGACGGTTCTTAGAGCTTCTAGCTGTAATAGTATTGGTTCTTGCAGTACATAAATATCTAATTGGTTTCTTGAAAAAAAATATATATATATATACCCTGTTACTTAGATTTGCTCTGAACAAGTTTTGTCAGGCTGGGAAAATGTACTCTTTGATTCCTTCCCTCTGGCTGGATAATTGAAGATGCAGCTCCAGGACAGAGTCTGTACTTAGTTTCTAGAAAGGCACAGAGATGCTCTGCTACCCCAAGGCAGGGGGCGGTGCATCCATGACACTGGGGGCTTCTGGGAAATTCCCTGGGGCTGTTGTTTCTTCTCTCCTTCAGGGAAAACCCCAGGAGGGGAACACTCTGAGAACACTGTTAACAAAATATCCAGGATTTCCTCTTTTACAGTCCAGCGGTGGAAGGGGAACCACATCCATCCTCTCCTCCTCTGTCCTAGGTAGAGAAGGTGTGTGTGTGTGTGTGTGTGTGTGTGTGTGTGTGTGTGTGTGTGCGCGCGCTAAGTCACTTCAGTCATGTCCAACTCTTTGTGACCCCATGGACTGTAGCCCCCCAGGCTCCTCTGTCCATGGGGTTTCCCAGGCAAGAATACCGGAGTGAACTGCATGCCCTCTTCCACAGGAGGCCACACAGGTGCCACCTGGGAAGTCCACCTAGGATCCGGTTGTTTGCAGATTTCCTTGAGGGTAGAGTACTAGGCCTTGGGACTTCTGTTTTTAGCCTGCAAAGAAAGCCGTGGACCTCAGGTGTGGTAGAAGGAACGTGGGTCTTGAAGTTTAACTGATTTGGATCTGTACCCTGGCACTACCTTAGACAAGTTAATTCATTCTTCAGAGTCTCAGTTCCGTCATCTGTGAAAGGGATGATGGTTCTAATCTTGCAGCACTGTTCTAAGGCTTCAGTGAGACCGTAAATGTCTGTGCAAACCTAACACCGAGCACAGTCAGATGGCCGAGGCCTGGGCACTCTGTCGCCACCCCTGCCTGGTCATCACCCGCCTCCCCTCTGGTCCCGTGGAGCTGCCTGCCCCGGAAGCAGCTCTCGCGTGCACGCGGCACTGTGGCTCATCCTTGACACTGGACTGTCTTAGAACTGGCCCTGAGCTTTGACGCTCCTTCCCTCACTAACTGGCTCTCTCCTCAGCTGTCCTGGAGAAGCCTCTGGAAAAGAAAGCTGGCAGAAACTACGGTCCCCCAGGCAACAAGAAGCTCATCTATTTCATTGACGACATGAACATGCCCGAAGTGGACGCCTATGGAACTGTGCAGCCTCACACGGTCCTCAGGCAGCACCTGGACTATGGCCACTGGTAAGCGAGCACACGGAGGGACTCGACCACGCGGGGGACAGGTCCAAGGCCAGTTTGTCCTGCTGGAGCTGTAGATCTGAGCTCAGCTCTGGCACCAGAGAAGGCACTGGTCAGAAAAGCTACTGAGCTCTTATTTAAGGGAAAATGCCTATCCTTTCTTCACCACTTATCTCTAAAGTTGCCTTCTTCAAGCTTCCAAAGCATGATTAACCAGGACCCCCCTACCCCCACACTCACACCTCAGTTCTGTTGCGCTGAGCAGGGCCTTTGATGAAAATGCCTAACATGTGCCTTAAATCAGTTAATTAATTTAAAAAATTTTAATTGGAGGATAATTGCTTTACCATATTGTGTTGGTTTCTGCCATACATCAACATGAATCAGCCATAGATATACATATGTCTTCTTCGTCTTGAACCCCCCTCCCACCTCCCTCCCCATCATACCCCTGAAGGTTGTCACAGAGCATCTGATTTCAGCTCCCTGTGTCATACAGCAAATCCCCATTGGCTGTCTAGTTTGCACACAGCAGTGTGTGTGTTTCTGTGCTGCTCTCTCAATTCACCCCACCCTCTCTTTCGCCCACTGTGTCCATAAGTCTGTTCTCTGTGTCAGCCTTTGTCTCTCAGAGCATCTCACAGGCTCCATTGTTATCTCCTGCAAGTGTATCGTTTTTAATGGCAAAAGGTCTAAACTTACCAGAAACAAGCAAACAAAAAAAAACCAAGTCAGCGATTTGAGGCAACTCTGCTTACCATCCTACCTCACCCTGAATCCAGTAAGACCTTCCTGGAAACTCTACTGCATGGCCTTCGTATGGTCACCTTTCCGCTCCCAGAAATACCCGCTGCATGCTTCTCCTCTCTCTCCAAGCTTGCCACCTAGCCTCCGCGGATGACCACACCCACTACCTCCGTCTCTAGCTTCCACATCTATACAACGTAGCTGCCTCTCTGTGCCTCCCCCCACCACATCTTCCCTGAGGCTTAACCACCCACCAGCATCTTTGTGTCCACTCTTTTTGCCTCTGAAATCTCACTTCACCTGTCAGTCCCGCCTGATCAGTTCCTTCACATCAATATTTAAACTTGCATGAATTTACCTAGTGATAGTGAAAGTCGCTCAGTCTTGGCCGACTCTTTGCAACCCCATGGACTATACAGTTCATGAAATTCTCTAGGCCAGAATACTGGAGTGGGTAGTCTTTCCTTTCTCCAGGGGATCTTCCCAACCCAGGGATCGAACCCAGGTCTCCCTCATTGCAGGCAGATTCTTTACCAGCTGAGCCACCAGGGAAGCCCAAGAATACCGGAGAGGGTAGCCTATCCCTTCTCCAGTGGATCTGCCCGGCCCAGGAATAGAACCGGAGTCTCTTGCATTGCTGGATCTTCCCAACCCAGGGATCGAACCCAGGTCTCCCTCATTGCAGGCAGATTCTTTACCAGCTGAGCCACCAGGGAAGCCCAAGAATACCGGAGAGGGTAGCCTATCCCTTCTCCAGTGGATCTGCCCGGCCCAGGAATAGAACCGGAGTCTCTTGCATTGCTGGCAGATTCTTTACCAACTAAGCTATCTGTGTTCAAAAACATCATTTTCTGACTACTGCTCTCTCCCGCTCTGTGTTACCAGATTCTCTCCCCAGTTTCCAGTTCCTCATCTCCCACTCCCTCCTCCAGCCACAGTGAGTAGGCTTCTGTCTCCCCCACTTTACTGTTCATACTCAAACAGCTGTATCTTTACTGTGACGTCCTGCAGACCCCATTGGGTCCCCAGCTTTCTTCTTTTCCGTACACACTTGATATGGTTGACTGCTCTGTCCTTCTGGAAATCCTGGCTTTCTGGGTACCACACACCCTTGATTTCCTCCTACATCTTTGACCATCTTTGTGGTATCTTCTTCCTTTTTTGCTTCCATAGACATAGTATCCCTTAGGAATTTGTCCTCAGCTCTTTTATCTTCTCAATTTCTCGATTTCTACCAATGGGTCTAGTCTTTTTTTTAACCTCTCAAACACATGAGTGACTGGGCACATCTCAGCTCACCTTCACAACACGCTCCCCTACCTGAGCCCTCACTCATCTCTCACCTGCGGCTTCTGACTGTTCCAGGTATGATCGAAACAAACTGTCCCTGAAGGAGGTCATGAATGTCCAGTATATTTCCTGTATGAACCCCACCGCGGGCAGCTTCACCATCAACCCCCGGCTTCAGGTATGGGGGGAACTGTGACCTTGGAGTCCTAAACATCACCTTCCAGACCAGATGTTACTGGTGTCTGTGGGATAATTGGCTCTCCACCCACCCAGCCTCTTTACATGGTAAATCATACAGGATGTGGACTTGCTTTTCCAGGGAGACAAAAAACACCTCAATCCAGACCCCTTGAAGCTTTTGTTTTCTTTTTTTTATAATTAACTTTCATTGGAGCATAGTTGATTTCCAGTGTTGTGTTAGTTTCTGCTGTACAGCAAAGGGAATCAATTATACACTCATCTCACACACTAGTAAAGTAATGCTCAAAATTCTCGAAGCCAGGCTTCAGCAATACGTGAACCGTGAACTTCCAGATTACACACACACACACACACACACACACATCCACTCTTTTTAAAATTCTTTTCCCATATAGGTCGTTACAGAGTATTGAGTAGATTTCCCTGTGCTATACAGTAGGTTCTTATTATCTGTTTTATATATTGGAGTCTGTATGTCAGTCCCAATCTTCCAATTTATACCTCCCTCCTGTTCTCCCCTTGGTGACCATGAGTTTGTTTTCTATATCTGTGACTCTTATTTCTGTTTTGTAAATAAGTTCATTTGTACCACTTTTTAAAAAAGCTTTTCAAGCCAGATGGAATCATTGGGTTAGTTTAATTCAACTTGGCCTTCAGAATGAGAGAACTTCAGAGAGGTGAATGACCCTGCCAAGGTCACATGCATTCTCAGTATCACGATCAGGTTTGGACCCAGAGTCCAGGTTCCCTTCTCTTTCTGCTACACCACACTGACATCTTTGATCAGAGGTCCAAAGCCCTTCATTCATTCTAGGCTCAACTAAGTTTGGGTCTAATGTGAGAAGTGTGGCCAGAATGTAGAATTCAAAGCCCTTCTAAGAATTCTTGGCCACCGTATCCAAATCCAGAAGAGGTGATTTCTGTTCCGTGACCACAGAGGGTAACTCGTGTCCTCTTCCCTGTGACTCTGTTTCCCCGAGCAGCGTCACTTCAACGTGTTCACCCTCTCCTTCCCGGGAGCAGATGCCCTGTCCTCCATCTACAGCGCCATCCTGACTCAGCACCTCAAGCTGGGCAGGTTCCCGGCAGCGCTGCACAACAGCATCCCCCAGCTTCTCCATCTCGCCCTCACCTTCCACCAGAAAATTGCCACCACATTCCTTCCCACAGCAATCAAATTCCACTACATCTTCAACCTCAGGGACTTCGCCAACATTTTCCAGGTGAGTCCGACCTCTCTGAGACACCTTCAGAGGCTTGACAATGACCCTGTTCTCTCCATCCTTGGCCAAACTCTTCAACAAAGGCATGGTTCTTATGGGGTGATGAACATATGAGTAAACAGAGTACCATGGGATCTGTGTGGGTCTCTTCAACAGAACAGAGTTCCGGGCCTTCCCTGCCCAGATTCCCTGGTGACTCAGTGGTAAAGAAGCCACCTGCCATTGCAGGAGACGTGCATTCGATCCCTGGTCTGGGAAGATCCCACGTCTGGGAAGATCCCACATGCCCCAGAGCAGCTAAGCCCATGCCCCACAACTGTTGAGCCCAGGTGCCACAGCTACTGAAGGCTGAGTGCCCTAGAGCCTGTGCTCCAAAACAAGAGAAGCCACCGCAATGAGAAGCCCAAGCAGCTCTACTAGAGAGTAGCCTCTACTCTCTGCAACTGGAGAAAAAGCCCTTGCAGTGACCAACATCCAGCACAGCCAAAAAATTTTAAAATATAGAATTCTATTAGTCGATTGAATTACTTCTCAGTAAGCTGGATGCATTTTTTGAGTTGGTTCCTTCAAGCTGAATATGGCTCAACATTTCAAAGATAATGTTAAGTAATGATTTCAGCCTAGGAAAAAAGAGAGTGGCACAGAAGAAAGATAAAAATATTTTGCAGACCCTGCTGGTCCACCCATCTTTCTTGAGATGTGAGAGAATGTCCCCCAAACCATGCAGGAGGGCTCTGCTTCCTATAGAAGCCATGTGGTGCTACTCCTAAGACACCATCCTCCAGCCCCTGGGATGCCTCAGTCCTAAAAACTCTGGGTACTTTCCCAGGTCAAAACCATTTCAGAATAGTGATGCTCTTCTAACTAGGGATGGCCTGTGCCTGCCTGGTGCTTCCACTTGCTTGGCCCCTCACTATCAAAACCTGCAGAGGGCAGCTCAGCAAACCTGGCCCCTTCTTCCCCTTGCTCAGGTAACCCATCCTCACAACATGGGTCCATAACCCTCCCATCCTGGAGGAGAATCTGCAGAAACTACTTCTCAGAGGGACCCTTCTCCAGGACAGCTCTGAGCCATTTTTGAGGGAAAGTGCCTTTTATACCAAGCAGAGGCCACACCTGTCAGGAAATGTCAACTTGACCAAGGAGCAAGGCTTGACCCTCCATGGGGAGCACATTGATAATTACCCAGGGTGAAGAGCCGACTCACTGGAAAAGACCCTGATGCTGGAAAGGATTGAAGGCAAAAGGAGAAGTGGGTGGCAGAGGATGAGATGGTTAGATAGCATCACCAACTCAGTGGACGTGAATTTGAGCAAACTCTGGGAGACAGTGGAAGACGGGAGAGCCTGGTGGGCTCTAGTCTACGAGGTTGCAAAGCGATGGACGTGCCTTAGTGACTGAGCAATGCAACACTCAGGACACTGCCTGTGCAGGTAGGACTCTGGAAACCTCAGACTAGCAAAGGTCCAGGCACTGAGGCCATAGGGCTTGCGGGTTCCATGGTCGTAAGGAGCAAAAACCCACTGAACGTTAGTTCAGTGATCTGAGAGCAGCGTTCCCAGAAGGCTCACCCAGAGGGTGGACCACTGAGCCCCACAGCCAGGCCAAGACTCAGAGCATGTGTGACCTGACCCAGGTGCCTCCAAACATTCACTTATTAACTTATAAGTGAGAGCTTACACTGATTTGCCTAAAAGCACACAGCCAGCCAGGGAAGGAACTGGACTAGAACCTAGGTCTTCCGGTCCCCCTTCCAATATGCCATTCTGTTCTCATCCATCCTTTTGATGAAACAGCCTAAGACAGTTAAGGCAACAAGAAGGACCCAGCTCCATGGCCCTCAGACCTAGACAGTGGCAATGTTTGTGCATCTCCACCCTCATCTCCCATTTATCAAGTATTAATTGAGAAAGACTTTTTAAATTTTTATTTATGTACGTATTTATTTTCGGCTACTCTGGGTCTTCATGGCTACACTCGAGCTTTCTCTAGTGACAAGCAGGGGCTACTCTCTAGCTGCGGTGCACGGCCTTCTCATTTCGGTGGCTTCTCTTGTTGCCAAGCACAGGCTCTAGAGCGCAGGCTCAGTAGTTGTGGCGCACGGGCTTAGTTGCCCCACAGCACAGGGGGTCTTCCTGGACCAAGGATTGGACTTGTGTCTTCTGCTTTGGGAGATGGATTCTTAACCACTGGACTACCAGGGAAGGCACTTTTTTTTTTTTTTTTTAATCACACAAGCCATCTCTTAAATCTCACTGAAGCGGGATGAGACACAGGTGTCACCGTCTGCATTTTCCAAATGAACAAAAAGGAGTTAGGTCGTTAGATCAAATTCCCATTGCTCGTAGTGGCAGAATGAAAGGGAAAAGAAGCATCAGGTCTCCCTCACACGATGCACTGAGCCGGCTCCTGCCTGGACAGCACCTTGTCACCTGTGCGACCTGAAATTCATACTCAACGACAGCCCTTTGGGATACACATTATTATCCCAATTTAACAAAGGCTGGGAGAAGTTGCCAGCTCATAGATGACAGTATGAATGCTTGGGGAGGTAGAAAAGTACACACGGTGTTGATGGAATAACGAGTAGGCGGGAACAGGCCTCGTAGATGTCGCCAAGCCACAAGATCGGGGAGGGAATTCTGAGATCAGAGAGGATCTTTGTAAAAGGTTCAGCTTCAGTCTGTAATAAAGCTGGCATTTATTGAGCCAGTCCTATGCCCTCTGCATCTATTAGTTAATGATTTCATCCTCAAGACAACCATTTCAGGTGCAACACTGATCACTTCCAATTTGGAAATGACAAAACTGTGTCACAAACAAGTCAGTAGCTCGAGTATGTTCACATAACTGCCAAGCGGAAGCCTCATACCCCAGATGAGTGGGGGGCTGGGAGGGGGGTCAGCTCTCTTGTGTGGGAATTCAGTCTGCCAAGGTGTCCTGAGGAAGGAGGGTCCCAGTCTAGCCTATGTTAGGTCCTCCCTAGTCAGGGAGGAACTAGGAGGAGAGGTGTGGTGTGGGGCTAAGTCTGTTTCTCTTTCAGACTCAGCCAGCCTGAGTAGCAACCCCTGGGCTCTGTGTCCCAGCCCGACCTCTGCAGCCTGTGGCTGTCAGCTCCCAGCCCCAGATATGGGAAGTGCACCCCCACTGGAGAACCTGCCTCTGTCCATCCACGCAGCCCCTCACCCTCCTCCTCCAGAACAGAGTTTTGAGCCCACAGCTTGGCTACAGCCTCCGCCTCTTTTCCTCCCACCCCTTTCCTAGCCTGCTTGCCTCAAGGCCTGACAGGAGAGCTGTAAGGAGGATTGAATGCCCCCAAGGAGACAGGTGCTGTCTAGAGAAGATGCCGTTTTCCTCCATCCAGCTTGATCCAAGGTTCCATCATTCAGCCCTTCTCTGCGCTTCACTCACTCTGTCCAGGATCCAGACGTCAGGACAGAACTTGATCATGCTCTGAGCAGAAATCATTAAGCATTCCCATCTCAGTGCTACACAAAACTTTCTGAGTTGGTGCAAAGTTTGCCCTTGACACGCTCTCATCGACTCAGCCCTTAATTGTCAGTCAGCCTGAGCATCTTGCTGTAACGGGGCTTGTAAAATTCACCCGATGGCTGTCCTCACTCCCAGAGTCGGCACTGGTGGTGGGGCCCCTCCTCGCCGTCCACACCTCACACAGGGCTGGTACCCAGGAGATCCAGGAAGCAGACAGGGGCCAAAGGGACCCAATGAGATTTCTTTCTTTCTCTAAAATAAACTCTTTTTAAAGTCTCACATCCAAGCCGAAAAGCGCCAAAGTCATGAACACACAGCTCAGTTAATTGTCACAAAATCATCACAGCTACATAACCATAACTGAAGTCAAGAACTACTTTCCCAATAAATACATTTTTAAAAAAAAGAAGTACGTTCCCAGCATCCCTGAAACCCCTCATTTTTCTTTCTTCTGTTCACTCTTTTAAAAAAAAAATGAAGCTTTTCTTTTACTTGTACTTGCCTGTGTATTTGGCTGCGTTGGGTCTTTGTTGCTGCATGAGTCTGTCTCTAGTTGTGGTGCAGCGACTTCTCATTGCGGTGGCTTCTCTCGTTGCAGTTCGTGAGCTCCAAGTCGTGCAGCTTCAGTAGTTGTGGCTCTTGAACTCTAGAGCATGGGGTCAGTAGTTGCGGCAAACCGCCTTAATTGACCCGTGGCATGTGGGATCTTCCCAGACCAGAGACAGAACCTGTGACTCCTGCTTTGGCAGATGGATTCTTAACCACGGGGCCACCAGGGAAGTCCCCCACTCACTCTTTTCTCCTCCTCTCAGAGCTAAAATACTGTCTGGACTTCTAGCCCCATATGTTATTTCAGCCTATTTTGGGACTTTTTTATATAAATGCAAATTGTATGGTAAATACACTTGTGTACTTTTGTTCAATATTATGTTTGCACCTATATACACAATCGTACCATTGGTAAAAATGAATCATAGTAACAATTTCTTTCCTTCTGACCCTTAAGTCTTCCCTTTGCTTTTTCTTACCTGCCACCTCAAGGAAGAGACGTAGTGAGAGTGACCTTTCACAGTATTCCTAATTTTAAGGGAAAGTGTTTACAATAGTTGGCTGTTAAGTGTGATGCTTACTATAGATTTTCATGGATGCTCTTTACCAGTTTAAGAAAATTTCTTTATAGTTTACTAAAAGTTTTTTATCATGAATATATGTTGAAACTGAAATGATTTTTCTATATCTGTTGAAATTACTGTATCTATTTTTTTCTCTTTTTTTTTTCTGGAAATGGGATAATTGATTATTTTTGAGTAATCAACCCAACTTAGTTGTTAACATGGTGAACTTACTTTATTTTTTGGATTCCATTCATTATTTTTTTCTCTATAATGTTTGCACCTATATTAATATGATTTTCCTATCATTTTTCTTTCTTCCAGTGTTCTAAGGTTATGAAGTCCTCATAAAATGCACTGGGAATCGTTTCCTCTATTTCTACTCTCAGGAAGATTTTTTTTAAGACACTGTATTGTGCCTTCCTTAAATGTCATAAGGATTTAATGATGAAACCACCTGGAGTTTTTTTGTGAAAGAGTTTCCATTATAAATTCCATTTTTTATTTAAATGGATTTTATTTAATATGGATTTATTTAAAATGGATTTTATTTAATATGTATTTACATATTAGGCAACTCACATTTTCTCCTTTTTGCATCAGTTGTGGTCAGATGTCAGTCTCATCAGCTTCTAATTTATTAGCATAAAATTGTTTATAGTATCCTGTTGTTATCTTTAAGTATCTGTTTTATCTGACATGTGCTCTCTTTTTTTGTTCTGGCTATTGATTATGTGTACCTTCTCTGTTTTTCTCCTTTTATCTTCAATCAGCCCTGCTAGAGAGTAGGGATGATTGTGCTAGCCTTTTCAAAAGAAACTGAAAAAGAGATGTTACGTGTTTGGGTTTTATTGGTTATCTCTATTTGATACATTTTTGTGTACAAATTTATTAAAATTTGCTCTTTTCTTTATAATCTCTTTCTTCCTACTTATTCTAGGATCGAAGTGAGTTTGTTCTTATTCTTCTATCTTCTTGACATGGCTACTTAGATCATTAATCACCAGCCTTTCACCTCTTGTTATGACCAGATCTTCATGCCATGCAGGTGAATCTGAGCATCATTCTGTCTGTAGCGAAAGCATTAGTTGCTCAGTTGTGTCTTGACTCTGTGACCCCATGGACTGTAGTCCACCAGGCTCCTCTGTCCATGGATTTCTCCAGACAAGAATACTGGAGTGGGTAGCCATTCCCTTCTCCAGGGGAATCTTCCCAACCCAGGGACTGAATCCAAGTTTCCCTCATTGCAGGCAGATTCTTTATTATCTGAGCCACCGGGGTAGCCCGTTCTGTCTGTAATGACGTACAATTAAAGGACTCCTTTTCTTGTAAGATAAGACAGAAGTCAGTGAGGGCAAACAAGGCATCGATGAGTTTTAAGTCATAGGATTTGAAATTGTCAAGAGGCTCTGATCTCAGGGGTCTCAATTTTTCCATAAAGATGGTTGGAGCATTGGCTAATAGTAACAGGGAAGTGATGGAAATTTGAAAAGAATAGTAAATATTTAGAATGATCCCTGAGGTATATAGGAAGGAGAACTTACTAGAGGTGAATAACTAGATTGCTGATCTGTAAAAGTTAGCTATATTCCTTCCAGCCTTCTGTTGTCCTTCTGATTTGAATTAACAGTCATCACCCAGATTAGCTTTCAAAATGGCACTTGTAGAGTTGAAATACAGCAGAGAAGCCACCTCACCCATTTCTGTGGTGATTTGGAAAGCAGTGGTTGAAATTCCAGGATCTCAGGTCGGGCAGACACTGGCTTCAAAGATGTGTGGTTTTGAATGAAGGCCACTTATTACCCTATACCATAGAGCACGCTTTCTTTCTTTCTGAATCGCACCCTTCACCTTATGCTGAATGACTATTGTAAAAATTACTTTGTAGGTTCATCCAGGTGGTTAAGTGGGCTTTGTCTGACAGAACATCTAGTTCAGTGTCTGTTGCATAACTGGCTTCCATCAATAGTAACTGTTGAAGTTTTAAGTTGCTCTTCATGTTATTTTTGTTGCTGTTTATTCTCCTTACAGGGTATTCTCTTCTCCTCTGTGGAATGTGTCAAGTCCACACAGGACCTAGTAAATCTCTATCTGCACGAATCGAATCGGGTTTATCGGGATAAGATGGTGGAAGAGAAGGACCTTGGTCTTTTTGATAAGATCCAGGTAGACGTGGTCAAGAAAATTTTTGATGTGAGTATTGCCCTGTGAATTTCTACTTACATCTGAAAAAGAATGGTGATTATGCAAGGATCACCCAAATGATAAAAATCTAGCCTTTAAATAGAAGAAAATCATATTTAGATAAAGAAAGAATGTCTGTCCTTAGTGTGACAAAGTGGAAAATTCTGGGTCAAGAAGAGATACAAATTAACCATAGAATCTCGGTGTTGTGAGGTCTGTGAAGACCATCTGACCATATCCTTGTCCTTTCCCCAAATTGGTCATCCCAGCTGACACACCAGCATCCTTGGAAATTCAGTCTCATCTCTGCAGAGGCAGCCACTTTGGAACTGCTATTGCCTGGAAATATGGAACAAGTTTGAAACTTGGAACATTTGGAACAACTCTTGAGACGGGAGATTTATTTAAATAGTGATTTAAAATTTATTTCCTGGGCTATGCCCCTGCTGTTGAACAGCATGCCGATCACCCTCTTCCCAAGTGAGTCCTCCAGTCTGAACCTTAGAAGGAAAGAGTGGCAGGTGGGAACAATTGCTCATGCTGACTCCTCCCGATGTATTAGAAAGCCTGTTCTTTCTTAGACTCACTTTCATAACAATTTCCACCTCCCCAAATCTCAAATATTTGGGTTTTGATAAGTAAAAAAATTCCTTTCTGGATTAAAAAAGAATAGCTGTCCCTTTGAAACTTCAAGGATAGCTTGGTAGTGACAAGACAAAGACTCCCTATCTTTTAAGTCAGTTGAGTTGTACTGGGTATTTTATTTTCTTATACATAATAAGGTTTGTCTCCACTTTGTGTGGAACCAGACCGAGGAGTCGGTCAGGAGTGTCCTTGCCCCTGTGTCTCATCACCAGGACCTCAAAGAGACTGTGGAGCAGACCCGAAGCCTGAACATCTATTGCCATTTTGCACACGGTATCGGGGAGCCCAAGTACATGCCTGTCCAGTCGTGGGAACTTCTGACCCAGACGCTGGTGGAGGCCCTGGAGAACCACAACGAAGTCAACACCGTGATGGACCTGGTGCTCTTCGAGGACGNCCGAAGCCTGAACATCTATTGCCATTTTGCACACGGTATCGGGGAGCCCAAGTACATGCCTGTCCAGTCGTGGGAACTTCTGACCCAGACGCTGGTGGAGGCCCTGGAGAACCACAACGAAGTCAACACCGTGATGGACCTGGTGCTCTTTGAGGACGCCGTGCGCCATGTGTAAGCGTGCTTCTCCTCTTGCCTTTCTTCAGCTGTCTCCCCTTCCCAGGGTCAGGTCTCACCGGGGCATTTGAGGACACCTAGATAAAATCGGGAAAGCAGTGACTGCTTCTGCCATGAAGGTCAAGATGGCAGCTGGTGGAGCAGCTTCTGCCACTGATCTTGGGGGGCAGTGTCGTGTTAAACTCTGGAGGAACGGGATTTGTTTACATGCTTGCCATTTACAATCCTGGTCCTGACCACAGTGACACCAGGGGAGAATGAAAGATCATCAAATAAGGCAGCAGAAGAGCTGAGGACCTGTGTTCCCAACCCACCCTAGTCCAGTGAGATCGAAAGTTTTACGTGCACACATTTCGAAAAATTAACTATCCTTTTAAGTCTTGCTCCTGTCAAGTGAATGGGCTTCCCAGGTGGCTCAGTGGTAAAGAATCACCTGCCAATGCAGGAGACACAGGTTCCATCCCTGGGTCGAGAAGATCCCCTGGAGAAGGAAATGCAACCCACTCCAGTATCTTTGCCTGGGGAATTTCACAGACAGGGGAGCCTGGTGGGCTACCGTCCATGGGGTCCCAGAGAGTCAGACATGACTTAGTGACTGAGCACGCCCTAAGCACGCAAGCTATCAAGTGAACCATGGAGAATGGTCTCCAAACCTCCCAGACAGTGTGTACTCACACCTGAGCTTCATTTACCACCCTTCCTGCCTTCTACAGTCACTCCACCCTGCCCCTTGCTGCCCAAGGTCTCCAACAGCAAAATCCTCTTGGTCTTCCACTTCCCTGAACTTCCTCACTGATGAATTCTTACTGAAACCTAACTGGTCCTTGGGTTGAGGAAAGTGTGTTTTTCTTCCCCCTTCTATATGCCCCAGGGCCTAGAAAGAGGTAGGGGCCCTCCTTCTCCCCTCACTCCATGCCGTGACATTTCTCTGCACCAAACAATATAGTGAGACGCACAGGTAACTAAGCTTACGGGCACCACTGCACACAGTGCCCAGGAGGGAGTCTGTACACACTTTCCCAGGAACCCACAGGCCCGGCTGAGAGCCAGGCCCCAATTCAGGTCCTCGTCCTGCCACTGAGGGGTAGTAGTACTGTGCAAAGGACACAACTGCCCCAAGCCTCGGTTTGCTCCTCCAGAAAGTAAGGACTTTTGAGGGTCCTGCCTGTCGAGGGCTTTGTGCTGCATAAGAGTCCCTGAGATTAGAGTCTTTGTCTTTCGATGTTGTTTTCTTTCCCTAAAAGCACCTTTTCTCTCCTACCAACTTCCTTCACCATTCCAGCACTTTCTCATTCTGCTTCCTCCGAAAGCTTCGCACTAGATCGTTCCTCCTGCTTTTGGCATAATCTTTGTCTTTTTCTTTGTTCTTTTGCTCCAAAGTATGTTTCTCTACATCCTCTTCTTCCTCTTAGAATCACTTCATGTTTATTAACAAAAAAAAAAGGAATTTCTCTCATGCCCCTTCTTTTGTGCATCTTATTGGTGCTCTCTCTCTCTCTCTCATATGTGCGTGTGTGTGTGTGTGTGTCCAGTCTTCAATAAGCCAGTTTCCTCCAGCTGTGCTGCGGTGCATCTTCAGCTTTTGTTTTTAATCTCCCAGAAGCTCAGTAATGGGCTTAACTCAGACTGCCTTGGTTTTCTAGCCCAGGCACCCTTTAGAATATTGATCTTCCTTTTAGATTTTGTGATTTAAATGCAGAGTCCTTTGCCCTCGTCAGAGGTTGTTAATGAATCCCCCAGCTGGTGTCCGATGCTGACAGTTGCAGACTTCACCGTTCTTCTTTGAAAGCTTCAGCTCTAATGATGCATTTCCATTTAGCTATAGAATAGCGTGGAGCATGCTGAGCTGACTTCAGGCCTTCCAGGATAGAGCTGGGTGTTGAGTGGCCCGCAGAACCTACTTGAGTTTCTCCTTCCCCTTGCCTGCCTCTCTCCTCATCAGTTCATCCTTTGCTGTAGCTCTAATGATGCATTTCCATTTAGCTATAGAATAGCGTGGAGCATGCTGAGCTGACTTCAGGCCTTCCAGGATAGAGCTGGGTGTTGAGTGGCCCGCAGAACCTACTTGAGTTTCTCCTTCCCCTTGCCTGCCTCTCTCCTCATCAGTTCATCCCTTGCTGCTGTTCAGTTGGTCAGTCGTGTCCGACTCTTTGCGACCCCATGGACTGCAGCACTCCAGGCCTCCCTGTCCATCACTGTCGCCCTGAGTTTGTTCAAATTCATGCCCATAGAGTCAGTGATGCCATCCAACCATGGCATCGTCCATGTTTGTCATCCTCTTCTCCTCCTGCCCTCAGTCTTTCCCAGCATCAAGGTCTTGTCCAATGAGTTGGCTCTTTGCATCAGGTGGACAAAGTATTGGAGCTTCAGCATCAGTCCTTCCAATGACTATTCAGCATAGATTTCCTTTAAGATTGACTGGTTTAATCTCCTTGCTGTCCAAGAGTCTCTCAAGAGTCTTCTCCAGCATCACAGTTTGAAAGAATCAGTTCTTCGAAGCTCAGTCTTCTTTAAGGTCCAACTCTCACATCCATACATAACTTCTGGAAAAACCATAGCTTTGACTATGCAGACCTTCATTGGCAAAGTGATGTCTCTGCTTTTGAATATGCTGTCTAGGTTTGTCATATCTTTTCTTCCAAGGAGCAAGCGTCTTTTAATTTCACGGCTGCAGTCACCATCTGCAGTGATTTTGGAACCCAAGAAAATGAAGTCTGTCACTGTTTCCATTTTTCATCATCTATTTACCATGAAGTGATGGGATCAGATGCCATGATCTTTGTTTTTTGAATATTGAGTTTTAAGCCAACTTTTTCACTCTCCTCTTTCACCTTCATCAGTTCATCCCTGCACCGCCCCCCGCCCCCGGACATTTTAGCACCATCGTTTCTCCTTTTGTCACCATAGGCTACCACTTTCTCATGTAGACACAAAGCAGATGATTCCTTGTAACTTCTTCACCCCCCAGATGTGATGCTTAGTATAAGGTCTTGGGTGTTCTGCTTCAATGTAACAAAAATTTCTTGGATCCCTTCAATGCGCTAGCACTATAGAGAAAGCAAGCTGGATATGCACACTCTTCAGATGTCTAGAAATTCTGGTTTAATAATGGATCAGGAGAAGTATACATCTGTCTGATACAAGACAGAGTATCAAAACTGAGTAATTATAAATAAAAAAGTGAAATCATAAAGTGAGCTAAAGTAGGTCAGTGAAAATCTCCTGAATATTTGTTGTGTTGTGTGCTCAGTCATGCCCAACTCTTTGCAACCCCATGGACTGTAGTATGCGAGGCTCTTCTGTCCGTGTGTGTGTGTGTGTGTGTGTGTGTCTATCTGTCTGTCCAGTCTTCAGTAAGCCAGATTCCTCCAGCTGTGCTGTGGTACATCTTCAGCTTTCGTTTTCTTGCCTGCAATTTTCCAGGCAAGAATAGTGGAATGGATTGCCATTTCCTTCTCTAGGGGATCTTCCTGATCCAGGGATTGAACTCCAGTCTCTTTCCTCTTCAGCATCAGCACACAGATTCTTTACCACTGGGGCACCTGGAAAGAATATTTAGGGGAATAAAATGTCACTAGATAAATTTAGTGATATACGACCCCTTCACAGTGGCTGCATCAATGTGCTATCCATCCCCAAATATATGGGCTTAACTTTCAAATTCAACTAACACAATCTGCCATATTCTTATGCTCCAATATAGTAGACTCAATTTTGACTGCTTCGACCTAAGAAGAAATTAGTGCCACCATAATGGGGTGGGGGACTGCAGTTTTTCAGCATTTATCAAAAGCCCTGAAAACTGTCTCACTAGGAATTCATCCTCTGGACATAATTAGAGATACAACCCCAGGCCCTTCCTGTTCCCATCACAAACCCCTCCTGGCTACCTTGGGCTCTTCCTCCACCACCTGTGCTTCACCAGAGGCTTTGGCTTAAAGCAGAGTAGGGAGACTTTACTCCACTCGGGCCAGAGGCGAGGCCAAGCTTGGGGACCATCGTCAACTACAAACTGGCGCTTGCCAAGGGCATTTGCTCTCTGCCTCTGCAGAGATTGAACCCTGTTTTTGCTACAGCTGTGGACCTTCAACACCCCCCGAAGAGAGTCCAGGTTGGAGAGTGAGGCACTCTGTGCTCCAGGAAACTGGTGGAACAGGTCTTTAGATAAATATTTTCAGAAACTGATTTCATGATCCCAATCCTTGCCTCACCGCATATCTAGAAAAGCACTAAATCCCTCCACGGTGACATCAGCTCCTCAAGACTAGCAGAAAATCTTTGACTGCTCTGAACTCCCTCTTTACCGAAATATTGCCTATCGATCTTTCCCCATGACCTCTTTGGAGCAGCCTCTCAGGGGTCTCTGAGCTGCTGTCCCCCAGAGTCCTCATTTTGCCCCAGATAAAACCTAACTTGCAGCTCTCACCTTCTACATCTTGTCTTAGTCGACACCTCTTAACTGAGTCTTCCCAAGCTCAGCCCAGGATGTGCCTGCAAGGGTTCCAGGTCCCCACAGACCGTTCCACCTGCCCCTGACGGAGGGGAATCTGACCGAAGCCCTGTGTCTACTTTGCTCTCAGCTGCCACATTAACCGCATCCTGGAGTCTCCTCGGGGAAACGCTCTGCTGGTCGGCGTTGGGGGGAGTGGCAAGCAGAGCCTGACCCGGCTGGCGGCTTTCGTCAGCTCTATGGACGTATTCCAGATCACATTGCGGAAAGGCTACCAGATCCCAGACTTCAAGGTAGGAGGGTCGGCGGCTACAGGAGGAGACCCAGCCTCTCCCGAGCTGCCCAGCTGCCCAGCTCCCTCCCTGTCACCCTGCGTTAGCTCTTCGGCTCCCTCGCCCAGAACCTCCCCTTCACGGTCTGTCTACCTTCTTCTTAGACTCTGGGCTGGTGCCTGGAGGGGCTCGTTAGACCCTGCCTGAGAACCTGGCCTTCTCAAGCTCTGTATCTGGGAGACCTCAGCTGCTTTAGTAACATCTGTAGAGCCTCAGCTCTCACCCAAATAGGAAGCATATCTATTAATACATCAAAGTCAACAACAACAAATTTCCTTCCAAATGATTGTGTGTGCATATGTGTGAGTGTGTTTGTGTCTTCCCCTGTATACATATATTTTTTGCAATACAAGTCTTTTCCTGGAGCTAGTCATAAAAACACAAAACTCTGCTATCATAACATATAGTCATCTACCCAGGCCTGGAGGCCCAGGTACGTGGTGACTCTTCTGTCAGGACTTAGAGCTTTTGCTTTCCTCCTGGGGCAAGTCATTCACTCGTGTGATGATTTAAGTTAACACAGGTGAATAGGGGACCATCTTTGTCTTTGGAAAGCTGTTGTCTCTTTGCACAAGGCAGGAGTCCTAGAAACTCATTCAGGAGCCACAGTGGTTGTGTGAACTAAAGATCATCACTATTTATTCTACTTTTCCATCTGTGGGATCAAGGCCTGGGAATGAGGCATATTTTTCTGCCTGTGAGTTCAAAATCACACTCCTCCTTCCCTCCCGTTGCCGTCTTTCCTTATTTCCTATGACAGCAAACAAGAAAACGGTCCCATTCCTAAAAAGTGGGTGGGGGTCCTTTTCAAGGAGGCCCTCTTCTCAGAGGGCTCTGACGTGGTTTCTGCAGGCGGACCTGGCCGGCTTGTGCCTGAAAGCCGGGGTCAAGAACCTCAGCACCGTGTTTCTCATGACCGATGCCCAAGTGGCTGACGAGAAGTTCCTCGTGTTCATCAACGACCTCTTGGCATCTGGTAAGAGACTTTTGCACTTGAATATCTCTAATGAATTCCTACTGGAGTCAGAGTCATTCCCAGGTGGAGGCTTGGTTCAAGGTCAGAAGAGCAAGGCCACGAGAGGGAGAAAACCGATGCAGGGGAGATTTGGTTCATGAAGGTCCTTTGAGAACTGGTGCTGGGCCTGCTGTCTTTCATTGTTCTTATGCTGCAAACAGACAGTAGTCTTGGGGCTTCCTTAGGTGGGACCAGATATGACAATAGGAAGAAGAGCAGCTTAAGGGCCGGCTGACCTGCTGAGTCCAGAGAGAAGGTGCTGTTCCTTCCTACGCCCAAGACAGAGAAAATGGAACATGTACAGTATTTCAGGGAGGTTAGGTGTTAGCTGCAAAATGCACAGAAAACATGCACCCACAAAACTTAGACAATAGGGCAAGGTTTGGTTGCCAGTTTAATTAATCAAGGACTCAGAACTTTATGCACACAAAGTAGAAGCAGGAATGGACAGAGGATGGTTTTCTTAGATTACAAAGAACTTGACAAAGGCTGTCTCAATGTCCCTGTGACAATGTGAATGCAAAATAGGACTTCACTGGGAAGTTCAATTCTTGATACTTTGCTGTCCTTATTTCTTTAGGGATTCAGGACTTAGGTCAGCCATTCAAGAAAAAAAGTTTATGTATACATATGTATGTATCTATAAACATATACTAATATATAAAAATATGTATATATGCATGCACAAGATATATATGTGCGTGTGTATATATATATATATATATATATTTAAGGACTTCTGTGGTAGTCTAGTAAGAATCTGCCTTACAAAGCAAGGGCTATAGGTTCAATCCCTGGTCGGGGAGCTAAGATCACACATGCCTTGGAGCAACTGACGGCAACTAAGTCCGGATGCAGCCAAATAAACAAATATTAAATGTTGGGGAAAAAAATTTTAAGGTATATGTATTTATATATGCATACCCAAGAAGATAAGACAATATAGTACAAAAATTATGCACTTTCAGAAATTTTGGAGGAGATGTATATATTAATTAAAAAGAGAATATTATTTCTTGACTCAGTCCAAATTTCACATCTACAAAGCCACCTCTTCGTCTAGACTGATAAAATAGTCTCTGCACAGGTGTTCTGAACACAGTTTCTGCCTCCAGATTTCCAGTGTTTCAGAAAGCCTGCTTCTCCCCACCTCCAGGCTCTCTGACTAAATCTTCCTTAGTTTATAAAGTCCAAGGACCAAGATCACAGTGTGATTCTCCAAAGTCTGTTCCATGTCATATAAAATATCTTTCAGGATGGCTCCTCCCATGCGGTCTCTAGGAACTTCACAGCTTCACAATCGTTGACTGCTTCAAATTTTGTTCCCTTGTACCCAGGGCCATTTTACTATCACTTCCATGATGAGCCACTGTCCCTGGTTTGGACCATCCACTATTTGCACTTGAATATCTCTAATGAATTCCTACTGGAGTCAGAGTCATTCCCAGGTGGAGGCTTGGTTCAAGGTCAGAAGAGCAAGGCCACGAGAGGGAGAAAACCGATGCAGGGGAGATTTGGTTCATGAAGGTCCTTTGAGAACTGGTGCTGGGCCTGCTGTCTTTCATTGTCCTTATGCTGCAAACAGACAGTAGTCTTGGGGCTTCCTTAGGTGGGACCAGATATGACAATAGGAAGAAGAGCAGCTTAAGGGCCGGCTGACCTGCTGAGTCCAGAGAGAAGGTGCTGTTCCTTCCTACGCCCAAGACAGAGAAAATGGAACATGTACAGTATTTCAGGGAGGTTAGGTGTTAGCTGCAAAATGCACAGAAAACATGCACCCACAAAACTTAGACAATAGGGCAAGGTTTGGTTGCCAGTTTAATTAATCAAGGACTCAGAACTTTATGCACACAAAGTAGAAGCAGGAATGGACAGAGGATGGTTTTCTTAGATTACAAAGAACTTGACAAAGGCTGTCTCAATGTCCCTGTGACAATGTGAATGCAAAATAGGACTTCACTGGGAAGTTCAATTCTTGATACTTTGCTGTCCTTATTTCTTTAGGGATTCAGGACTTAGGTCAGCCATTCAAGAAAAAAAGTTTATGTATACATATGTATGTATCTATAAACATATACTAATATATAAAAATATGTATATATGCATGCACAAGATATATATGTGCGTGTGTATATATATATATATATATATATTTAAGGACTTCTGTGGTAGTCTAGTAAGAATCTGCCTTACAAAGCAAGGGCTATAGGTTCAATCCCTGGTCGGGGAGCTAAGATCACACATGCCTTGGAGCAACTGACGGCAACTAAGTCCGGATGCAGCCAAATAAACAAATATTAAATGTTGGGGAAAAAAATTTTAAGGTATATGTATTTATATATGCATACCCAAGAAGATAAGACAATATAGTACAAAAATTATGCACTTTCAGAAATTTTGGAGGAGATGTATATATTAATTAAAAAGAGAATATTATTTCTTGACTCAGTCCAAATTTCACATCTACAAAGCCACCTCTTCGTCTAGACTGATAAAATAGTCTCTGCACAGGTGTTCTGAACACAGTTTCTGCCTCCAGATTTCCAGTGTTTCAGAAAGCCTGCTTCTCCCCACCTCCAGGCTCTCTGACTAAATCTTCCTTAGTTTATAAAGTCCAAGGACCAAGATCACAGTGTGATTCTCCAAAGTCTGTTCCATGTCATATAAAATATCTTTCAGGATGGCTCCTCCCATGCGGTCTCTAGGAACTTCACAGCTTCACAATCGTTGACTGCTTCAAATTTTGTTCCCTTGTACCCAGGGCCATTTTACTATCACTTCCATGATGAGCCACTGTCCCTGGTTTGGACCATCCACTAGCAGGCTCTGTGAGAAGACTTTGGCTTCTCTTTGATGAGGACCAGAGTCCCGGGTTCCTTAGTGTGCTGGTTCCAACCAGTACACTGACTCCACATTCTCATTTGTTTCCCAACCTGCCCGATTTAAGTTACCTTTCAGTCCAGGAATTTGCCTATTAACTCTTACACCTTTCCTCCTCCAATCCAATAAGTGGTTCTTTTCTCTCTTTTTTTATAATTTATTTTATTTATTTTTAGCTGTGCTGGGTCTTTGTTGCTGCTCGGGTTTTTCTCTAGTTGCAGTGCACAGGCTTCTCATTGCGATGCTTCTCTTGCTGTGAAGCACAGACTCTAGGGCTCGTGGGTTTCAATAGTTGCAGCATGTGGGCTCAGTAGCTGTGGCTCCCAGGCTCTAGAGCATAGGTGAGGTTCAATAGTTATGGTGCATGGGCTTAGTTGCTCCCAGGCATGTGGGATCTTCCCAGACCAGGGATCGAACCTGTGTCTCCCGCATGGGCAGGCAGATTCTTTACCACTGAACTACCAGAGAAAGTGAAAGGGAAAGTCACTCAGCCATGTCTGACTCTGCAATCCATGGACTGTATCAGTTCAGTTCAGTTCAGTTGCTCAGTCGTGTCTGACTCTTTGCGACCCCATGAACTGCATTCCGCCAGGCCTCTCTGTTCATCACCAACTACCAGAGTTTACCCANCTGACATATTGAGTACAGCACTTTTACAGCATCATCTTTTAGGATTTGAAATAGCTCAACTGGAATTCCATCACCTCCACTAGCTTTGTTAGTCCATGGACTTCTCCAAGCCAGAATGTGGAGTGTAGCCTTTCCCTTCTCCAGGGGATCTTCCTAACTAGGTCTCCCACATTGCAAGCAGATTCTTTACCAGCTGAGCCACAAGGGAAGCCCAGGAATACTGGAGTCGGTAGCCTATCCCTTCCCCAGTGGATCTTCCTGGCCCAGGAATCAAACTGGGGTCTCCTGCATTGTAGGCACATTTTTTACCATCTGAGCTATGAGGGAAGCCCTTGAAGCCCTGTCCTTTTCTTAAATACTGTCTTCTTAACATCCCACCACCTTCTACAAGAGTACTTCAGCTCCAACACTGCCTCACCTTTTATTATTTTACCAAATAATGAGATACGGGTCTAACTGCCCTTCCACCCTGAAGCTGTGTCCTAAAGTCTAATTTCTAAAACAATCAAAAATGTTGAATTGTGCTTCTTAAGACTTACAGCTTTGGAGATGCCAGGCAAGTTGCAGACTCACTCTGTATCTCATTTGGCTCCAGTCCAGCCAGGTCACCTTCTCCTATAATAACGTCTGAGACAGGAGACGTTATACTTTTACTAATTGAAATTTTATTCCTCAATGAAATATTTTTAATTTTGCATTTGGAAGAAAACTTGTTTCAAGTTCAAATGAATTTCTGAAACCCTGCCCAGTGAAAACTTACTGCAATCGATCTGCTCCAAAGTCATGGAATTTCAAGCTCATATTTCTTTTGTACGGCTTTTAGACAAAAACAGGATTTGCATTAAAGATGTCTATATGGAGATACAGTGAAAAGTAATACTTTTCTAATCTTCCTCCCTTTTTTCTTACTGTTTTGACAGGGAGAATTGAGCATATCTGAGTTATAATTTTCCCTGTCAGGTAGTTTCTGACTAGAAATTAACTTACTGCCAATCCAGGCAGCGTTACAGAGGTTCCTCAGGGCCTTGTCATCCCCCTTAGTTTTTTAATTTCGTGGGATTGTGCAATCACTCCATTCTTGGATAACACAGTGCATGTGTGTGCATGCTCAGTCATTAAGTTATGCCTGACTCTTTGTGACCCTATGGACTGTAGCCCACAGGGCTCCTCTGTCCATGGGATTTTTCCAGTAAGGATACTGAAGTGGGTTGCCATTTCCTAATCCAGGCTATCTTTCCGACCCAGGGATCAAACCTAAGTCTTCTGCATCTCTGCATTGGCAGGTGGGTTCTTTATCACTGAGCCACCTGGGAAGCCCAGATAACCTGTCTCTTATACACATCTATCTTTTAATTTCATGGCTGCAGTCACCATCTGTAGTGATTTTGGAGCCCCCCCCCCAAATAAAGTCAGCCACTCTTGCCACTGTTTCCCCATCTATTTCCCATGAAGTGATGGGACCGGATGCCATGATCTTAGTTTTCTGAATGTTGAGCTTTAAGCCAACTTTTTCACTCTCCTCTTTCACTTTCATCAAGAGGCTCTTTAGTTGTTCTTCACTTTCTGCTATAAGGGTTGTGTCATCTGCATATCTGAGGTTACTAATGTTTCTCCCGGAAATCCTGATTCCAGCTTGTGCTTCTTCCAGCCCAGTATTTCTCATGATGTACTCTGCATAGAAGTTAAATAAGCAGGGTGACAATATACAGCCTTGACGTACTCCTTTTCCTATTTGGAACCAGTCTGTTGTTCCATATCCAGTTCTAACTGTTGCTTCCTGACCTGCATATAGGTTTCTCAAGAGGCAGGTCAAGTGGTCTGGTATTCCCATATTTTTCAGAATTTTCCACAGTTTCTTGTGATCCACACAGTCAAAGGCTGTGGCATAGTCAATAAAGCAGAAATAGATGTTTTTCTGGGACTCTCTTGCTTTTTTGATGATTCAGCAGGTGTCGGCAATTTGATCTCTGATTCCTCTGCCTTTTCTAAAACCATCTTGAACATCTGGAAGTTCACAGTTCATGTATTGCTGAAGCCTGACTTGAAAAATTTTAAGCATTACATTACTAGTGTGTGAGATGAGTGCAATTGTGTGGTAGTTTGAACATTCTTTGGCATTGCCTTTCTTTGGGATTGGAGTGAAAACTGACCTTTTCCAGTCCTGTGGCCACTGCTGAGTTTTCCAAATTTGCTGACATATTGAGTACAGCACTTTTACAGCATCATCTTTTAGGATTTGAAATAGCTCAACTGGAATTCCATCACCTCCACTAGCTTTGTTAGTCCATGGACTTCTCCAAGCCAGAATGTGGAGTGTAGCCTTTCCCTTCTCCAGGGGATCTTCCTAACTAGGTCTCCCACATTGCAAGCAGATTCTTTACCAGCTGAGCCACAAGGGAAGCCCAGGAATACTGGAGTCGGTAGCCTATCCCTTCCCCAGTGGATCTTCCTGGCCCAGGAATCAAACTGGGGTCTCCTGCATTGTAGGCACATTTTTTACCATCTGAGCTATGAGGGAAGCCCTTGAAGCCCTGTCCTTTTCTTAAATACTGTCTTCTTAACATCCCACCACCTTCTACAAGAGTACTTCAGCTCCAACACTGCCTCACCTTTTATTATTTTACCAAATAATGAGATACGGGTCTAACTGCCCTTCCACCCTGAAGCTGTGTCCTAAAGTCTAATTTCTAAAACAATCAAAAATGTTGAATTGTGCTTCTTAAGACTTACAGCTTTGGAGATGCCAGGCAAGTTGCAGACTCACTCTGTATCTCATTTGGCTCCAGTCCAGCCAGGTCACCTTCTCCTATAATAACGTCTGAGACAGGAGACGTTATACTTTTACTAATTGAAATTTTATTCCTCAATGAAATATTTTTAATTTTGCATTTGGAAGAAAACTTGTTTCAAGTTCAAATGAATTTCTGAAACCCTGCCCAGTGAAAACTTACTGCAATCGATCTGCTCCAAAGTCATGGAATTTCAAGCTCATATTTCTTTTGTACGGCTTTTAGACAAAAACAGGATTTGCATTAAAGATGTCTATATGGAGATACAGTGAAAAGTAATACTTTTCTAATCTTCCTCCCTTTTTTCTTACTGTTTTGACAGGGAGAATTGAGCATATCTGAGTTATAATTTTCCCTGTCAGGTAGTTTCTGACTAGAAATTAACTTACTGCCAATCCAGGCAGCGTTACAGAGGTTCCTCAGGGCCTTGTCATCCCCCTTAGTTTTTTAATTTCGTGGGATTGTGCAATCACTCCATTCTTGGATAACACAGTGCATGTGTGTGCATGCTCAGTCATTAAGTTATGCCTGACTCTTTGTGACCCTATGGACTGTAGCCCACAGGGCTCCTCTGTCCATGGGATTTTTCCAGTAAGGATACTGAAGTGGGTTGCCATTTCCTAATCCAGGCTATCTTTCCGACCCAGGGATCAAACCTAAGTCTTCTGCATCTCTGCATTGGCAGGTGGGTTCTTTATCACTGAGCCACCTGGGAAGCCCAGATAACAGAGTGTTGTTTCTCAGTCGCTCAGTCATGTCCAACTGTTTGCAACCCCGTGGACTGCAGCATGCCAGGCTTCCCTGTCCTTCACCATCTCCTGGAGCTTGCTCAGACTCATGTCCATTGAATCATGATGCCATCCAACCATCTCGTCCTCTGCCGTCCCCCTTCTCCTCCTGCCTTCGATCTTTCCCAGCATCAGGGTCTTTTCTAATGAGTCAGCTCTTCACATCAGGTGGCCAACATATTGGCGCTTAAGCTTCAACATCAGTCCTTCAAATGAATACTCAGGATTGATTTCCTATAGGATCAACTGGTTTGATCTCCTTGCTGTATCTCAAGCAAGGGACTCTCAAGGGACTTGAGACTCTAAAGAGGGACTCTCAAGAGTCTTCTCCAACACCACAGTTCAAAAGCATCAGTTCTTCAGCACTCAGCCTTCTTTATGGTCTAACTCTCACATCCATACATGACTACTGGAAAAGCCATAGCTTTGACAATACAGACCTTCGTGGGCAAAGTAATACCTCTGCTTTTTAATATGCTATCTAGGTTTGTCATAGCTTTTCTTCCAAAAGATAACAAGTAGAGACAAGGAAACTACTAGAAAACTATGCATTGGGCTATCTTGTCATCAGCTCATCTCTCTCTAGTTATCTACAAATCCTGTTAGATTGAGGATAAGGTACAGTGAGTGAATTACACTGATTTAACACTCCAGTGATTCATCTTCCTCAGTGACTTAAAGTGGGCTCAGTGGGCTATCTGCTTTCCTCCCACACTTCTTTAGTTCACTCTTTCATCCCTTGGATTCCTGACACCATTTCTAAGATCAAACTGTATTTTTAATTCAGCACTTGATTGGTAAATCCCACTTCTGACACTAGCCAAACATTTCAGAACCCATCATTATGCCACTTGCATCTCAGATTGGTTGCAGACTGACAGTAAGAAATCCTACGCTCAAAGTTAAAATTTAAATCAAATTTCTGATTCAATTAGCAAAAGCCATATAATTGTATAAGAAGCAGGATGGCTACACAAATCAGAGTGAATGAAGCCTTTCAGTCTCTTTCTTTGGCTGCCAGAGTCCTTAACAGGGCTCTTGAAGCTGCTGGTGAAACAATGCATGAAATATTGGCCCTTGCTGAATCTGAAAAGTTCAATTCCTGCTATGTCCTTGTTGTCCTATATAATAATTCCTGAATAATGTACATTGACCATCAAATCCAGATATTTTAAAAGTCTACAAAATTTGTTCTCTCTTTGTCCTTGAACCAAACTCAGCATCAGCAAGGCCCCATCTTAATCTAAATGGAGAAAATAGCATCTTTTCCTGGCTTTTTGGGAGCATACACCTGCCTCCAGGTTTCCAGCAGTCCAGAAAGCCCATTCTACTGCAGCCCCAGCTAAGAGACCAGTCTGCACCAGGTGTGGTGTCTTTTCTGCTCCTTACTTTCCCAGATTTTGTACTTCATTTTGCTTCAGGATCTTATTTTGTAATTTCCCTTTTGCTTTTCAAAAGGTTTAATTGTTCACTCAAAAATTAATGCTTCTCTTCCATGGCTCAAATTAAATCACTTTGCATCTACTCACATAATCAAAAATCATTTTTTAAACGTCCATGTTCCAGTCAGTAGCCCCTATGTGGTCTATTGAAATAGTTTATGAACAATTGAATCCCCTGTCTTGTAAAGCCACGTGCCTCTTCATCCCTGTCCTTTGTACATGTAAAATTACATGTTCAAAAGGGCCAAATCTCCTCTTGGAATATATTGAGTTGGCCAAAAAGTTTGTTTGGGTATTTCTGTAACATCATATGCAAAACCCAAATGAACTTTTTGGCCAACCTGTTAAAACATGAAGAGATTCCCCTGGTCTTCCGGGTGGTCTAGGAATAGATGCCAGGTTGATGCATTAGTGATCTGCACACATCCCATGAGAATGTGGAGTCTGGAGGTTTTTGTAACGATATTGGCATTGAGTTCTTCTTCTCCCACAAGCAGTTGGAACTGGATTTCCTGATGGACCATCTGTGTTTTACACAAATCGTATTCTGACCCAATTTCCCTGGAAGGAACAAAGACAAACTATAGGGCAAAAGAGAAGCTGTCAAACATGCACCAGATCTTCTAAACATCCTTTGTGGTCTCAGTGGATCTATTTATAAGATGCATCCACCCCATAAACCATGGAAATCTAAACCAGCGCCTGGTTGGCTCCAGCTGCCAAACAAAAATGCCCAAAGGGTAATGCAAAAAGATGCTTGAGTAACCAACCTGTCTTTGATTCATGTGGTACTAAATCCTCATACACATTGAGACCAGGTCTCTGTGCATTCTCCTACACTACTAACCTCTCCCTCACCACCTGTACCCAACAGGTAAGCAGTTGCCATGAATTCCAACCCCTGTTTCTGAATCCATCCTTCTCTGTCATGGCTACCACTGGTTTTTTTCATCTTTGCTTCAACAAATGCAGACACGTCTTTTTCTTTTTAATTTATCTTATTGAAGTATAGTTGGGCTTCCCTGGTGGCTCTGTAGTAAAGAATCTGCCTGCCAATGCGGGGGGTCCTTCCTGGGTTGGGAAGATGCCCTGGAGGGAGAAAAGGCTACCCACTCCAGTATTCTTGCCTGGGAAACCCCATGGACAGAGGAGCCTGGTGGGCTGCAGTCCATGGGGTCTCAAAAAAGTCAGACACGAGTTAGAGACTAAACAACAACAAACAACAGAATAGTTGATTTACAATATTGTGTTAATTACCACAGTACAGCGGTAATTAGTGATCTAGATAGACATACATACTTCCCTGGTGGCTCAGATGGTAAAGCATCTGTCTACAATGTGGGAGACCCGGGTTCAATCCCTGGGTTGGGAAGATCCCCTGGAGAAGGAAATGGTAATCCACTCCAGTACTATTGCCTGGAAAATCCCATGAACAGAGAAGCCTGATAGGCTACAGTCCATAGGTTCACAGAGTCGGACACGACTGAGCGGCTTCGCTTCACTTTCGTATATATATATTATATTCTTTCCCATTATCATTAATCACAGGATACTGAATATAGTTCCCTGTGCTACACAATGAGTGTGTGTGCGCGTGCCCCTTCATGTCTGACTCTTTGCAACCCCACGAACTGTAGCCCATTAGGCTCCTCTGTCCCTGGGTTTTTCCTGCTAGAATACTGGAGTGGTTGCCATTTTCTCTTCCTGACCCAGGGATTGAACCAGTGCCTCCTGCACCTCCTGCAGTGGCAGGCAGTTTCTTTACCACTGAGCCACCTGGGAATCGCCTGTGCTATACAGTAGGACCTTATCTATCCATCCTATATATAAAAGCTTACATTGAAGACAATTCTTAACTCACTTCCCTACATCCCAGGGAGCTTCACTACAATCCATTCTCCTCAATGCTTCCGAAAAGGTCTGTTTAAACCATAATTCCTTCATTAATTCCTAAGTGAATGCAGGATAAGCTGTTTTGTACAGAAAAGCAAAAAACAAAACAAATCTGCCTTTGACCTGCTTCCTTCCTTCCTTGCTGGCTTACCTGCCCATTACAATCTAGCAGTTCCCACCTCCTTGAAATAACATACTCTACTATACCCTGACATCCTTACTGACTCACACTGTTCCTTTCGAACCTCGTTCCCTTCTCCTTTGTCTAGATTAACTTCTACCCATAGTTCAAGACTTCTCTTAGGTGTTCTAATATCTCTCTGGGAAATCTTCACTAATCCACTGTCGCCTCGAGATCGAGAAACATCCTTGTGTGTTTCCCTGGCACTCAGTGGTTGCACACACCACCATTGTATTGCAACAACATTGCAAACTTATGAAAGGCAGAGACGGTGATGTCTGTTATTGGTGCATTTTTTGTTATGAAATAATCCAGAGATACAAAATATAAGGATTAAATACCACTCAATTTAGGAAGTAAAACATGGCTGGTGTAATTATAACCCTCTGTAAAGACTGTTATTGTTATCATTTATATTGTCAGTTCTGAACAGAACTCCTGGCCCATAATTAGCATTCAAGGGGTATTTGTTGAACTAAGGTGTATGATCTCAGAAGGATGATGTGCCATGTTATGTATTACTTTTTATTTTTTGGCTCTGCTAAATCTTAGTTGTCCTGTAGCATGTAGGATCTTGGTTCCCCATCCATCATGTCTTCTGCATTGGAAGCACGGATTCTTAACCACTGGACCACCAGGGAAGTCCCTAGGTATTCTTTTTGGACATGTGCTTTGAGAAAGTTTCCAGCCACATAGACAGAGGGGCAAGGGTCCTGAGACAGTCACCACACCCCCTGTCTTTTCTCCCTTGAAACCAGGGAAATGTTTTAAAAACTATTATTCCTGGGTGGGGTCAAAGACCTTAAGCCAGTGCAAAGCTGACTGGTTCACAAAGAATAACCCCCAGCTTTGTCCTTTTTTATCACCAAACTCCAGACAAGATCCATCTTAAACTATCAGGATCTCGTCCCCCCAGAGCAGCTGTGGGCTCTCCAGACCACACAAAAATGATGATGAGTCTGACTTGCAAAATATCAGGACATGTTAATGACCGCATGGAGCCTTTCTGCACTTGGCGGCAGAAACAAGGCTTCCCAACTTTAGGTCTCAGGAGGAAACTTCTCAAATATTTGAATAGCCTCTGCCTCTGCTGACATCACAAAATCCCCTCTGGCAGTTCAGTCCCCTACTTCCAGCGTGACCACCTGCATCGCACAGTAAGTGACAGGAGCGTTGCCAGGAGAAATCGGAGGAACAAGCCTGAAAACGCAAACTTCGCTCCCAACTCAGAGGTGCTCAATTCCATCGGGTGCTCTTCTTAAGGGATTTTGGGAATCACGTGACAGTGGCCTGAGTGTTTTCAATATTTTGGCATTTAAAGATATCACAGAATACAAATGAACTTAATCTCCGAAACAAAAACAGACTCACAGACATAGAGAACAGACTGGCTGTCAAGGGGGGAGGCGAGGGGAGGGATGGACTAGGAATTTGGAATGAGCAGATGGAAACTATTATATACAGAATCAATAAACAACAAGGTCCTACTGTACAACGCAGAGAACCATATTCAATATCCTGAAATAAGCCATAATTTAAGAGAATATGAAAAAGTAAGTATATATATATGTATAACTGAACACTTTGCTATACAACAGAAACTAACACGACATTGTGAATCAACTATACATCAATAAATAAATTTTTTTAAAAAAGGTATCACATAAACCTGGGCGAGCCTTAAAGAAACACGTTTTCTATAAAGGGTCAAAAAGTTAACATTTTCAGCTTTGCAGACCATATGGCCTCTGTCACAAATACTCGACTCTGTCATTGTAGTGGGAAAATAGCCATAGACAATATATAAACGCAGGAGTATGGCTGTGACCAATAAAACTTTATTTATGGGCAGTAAAATTTGAACATCGTGTAATTTTCATGTCATTAAACATTATTATTTTAATTTTATCAACCATTAAAAATTGTAAAAACCATGCCCAGCTTGCGGGCAGAGACAGAGGGTCAGATTTAGCCTATAGATCATAGTTTACCGCCTCAGTACCCAACGTGAAGGGCTTTCCTGATGGCTCAGTGGCTAAGAATCCACCTTGCAACGCAGGGCACACAGGTTTGGTCCCTGCTCAAGGACGATCCCACATGCTGAAGGGTAACTAAGCCCATGCACCACAGCTACTGAAGCCCACGCACCTAGAGCGCATGCTCCACAGCAAGAGAAGCCACTGCAGTGAGCAGCCTGGGCACTAAACGGGAGAGGAGCCCCTGCTCCCCGCACCTGGAGAAAGCCCGTGCGCTGCAGTGAAGACCCAGCGCAGCCAAAAGTAAATAAATAGCTTTTTAAAATACCCAGCATGCTATCTATCCATAAAACACCAAAGGACATAAATTCTACCTGTGTTAAATAATGGAAAGGTGAAGAACGCACACCAAAGGGAATCCCAGTTCTCACTGGAGGACTATAACATATTTACAGGTAAGAAAATGCAGCCTCTCAGAGGGACACAGGAAAAGGAAATCCAGACCACCGCAGGCAGTCAGCCCCACAAGTAGGCGTACCCTCACATCGATTCCATTGAAGTATTTCTCTTTTTAAACCTTTCCTGGGCTCCTCGGCTCTCAGTCGCTTCAGTCGTATCCAATCCTTTGAGACCCCATGGACTAGCCTGCCAGGCTCTTCCATCCATGGGATTCTCCAGGCAAGAATAGTGGAATGGGTTGCCATGTCCTCCTCCAGGGGATCTTCCTGACCCAGGGATCGAACCTGAGTCTCTTAATGTCTCCTGTATTGGCAGGTGGGTTCTTTACTACACGCACAACTTGGGAAGTCCCCTTAACTCCCAACACTTGCTAAGTATCATTTCATTTCTCTAGCAGTTTTCTCTCACCCCATATTTTTATCAAATCAGGGTGAAATGGATTATTCCACTGATAAGACCTTGATTTTGACAAGTTATAGCACTGGGTATTTTATATGCATGCTATGAAATATCTTAATGACTGGAAATTAAATCAAATTTGTCCAATTAAGGGAAGAAAGTAAATGATCATTTTCATGATAATTCTTTTTTTTTAATTTTTCCCATTGATAAGACCTTGATTTTGACAAGTTATAGCACTGGGTATTTTATATGCATGCTATGAAATATCTTAATGACTGGAAATTAAATCAAATTTGTCCAATTAAGGGAAGAAAGTAAATGATCATTTTCATGATAATTCTTTTTTTTTAATTTTTCCCACTTAGATAATTAAGCTTAATTAGTATAAACTGCTACCCAACTCCTGGCTGGATTAGTGTTGTCAGACTCTAAAGACCAGAAATTTGTTAAAAAGTTGGCATGAGTTCCCTCCAGATACATTAGTTCAAGGAAGTGCAGCTGCATCCTGGTAAATATTCATAATTTCCGTCACTTAGAGAGGCTTCCCTGGTGACTCTTTGGTAAAGAATCCCCCTGTCCCCCTGCCAGTTCAGGAGACAGTAAGAGACATGGGTTCAATCCCTGGTCTGGGAAGATCCCCTGGAGAAGGAAATGGAAATCCCACTCCAGTATTCTTGCCTGGGAAGAATGGACTGAGGAGCCTGGTGGGCTACAGTCCATGGGGTTGCAGAGTCTGACAGGACTTAGCAATTCAACAACAGCGGGGAACTGGGATCCTACATGCCCTGAGGCGAGGCTGAGAAAATCTTAAAAAAAAAAAATTGCCAGTTGCCCTCCAGTGTAGTTGTACAAATTTACTTTCCACACAGTCACCTGTTTCTTCCCAACCTCTTTCGTTGGTTCATCTGACACCAGTTTTTGCCAGGGAGCATAAAATGGAATCTTGGTCTTGTCCGTTCACTTCCCACTTGTGGCACTGGAGCGTCTTTTCGAGTGTCTATTGGCCATTCATCTTGTTCCTCCCCTGTTTATGTAGTGTGCTCTTTGGATCTTTCTTTTTCTCATGGATTTGTGGGAGGCCTCTGTATTTTCTGGATACCTTTGTTCATTATATAGTTGGTAAATATCTTTTCGAAGTCTCCTTCTGACTTTTCTCATGCTGATTTAGTTTTAAATGTTGCAAAGCAGTCTTTTTATGTTTCATGCTTTTTGTACTGTTTCAGAAATCGCATCCTAGCCAACACCATAAAAATAATCTTTTGTGTTTCATCTTTAAAATACTACTGTTTCATATTCATGTCTTTAATCCACCCAGCGTGTATTTTTGCACAGTGTTCTAATTTTATTTTTTGTTATTAGTATTGAGTTATCCTAACATGTTTATTGATCTGCTCATCCCTTTTCAGCATACTGATTTTGAATATGAATGTCCTGTTTACATCTGGATCCATTTCTAAGTGTTTCACTCACAGTTCTATTTATTTACCCAAGAACCAATTTCACGTTTTTAACTAACATTACTTTGCTGCTGCTTCAGTCATGTCTGACTCTGTACGACCCCATGAACTGTAGCCTGCCAGGCTTCTCTGTCCATGGGATTCTCTAGGCAGTAGTTACTAGAGTGGGTTGCCATGCCCTCCTCCAGGGGATCTTCCCAACCCAGGGATCAAACCTGGGTCTCCTGCGTTGCAGGCTCTACCCAACTCCTGGCTGGATTAGTGTTGTCAGACTCTAAAGACCAGAAATTTGTTAAAAAGTTGGCATGAGTTCCCTCCAGATACATTAGTTCAAGGAAGTGCAGCTGCATCCTGGTAAATATTCATAATTTCCGTCACTTAGAGAGGCTTCCCTGGTGACTCTTTGGTAAAGAATCCCCCTGTCCCCCTGCCAGTTCAGGAGACAGTAAGAGACATGGGTTAATCCCTGGTCTGGGAAGATCCCCTGGAGAAGGAAATGGAAATCCTACTCCAGTATTCTTGCCTGGGAAATCCCATGGACCGAGGAGCCTGGTGGGCTACAGTCCATGGGGTTGCAGAGTATGACAGGACTTAGCAATTCAACAACAGTGGGGAACTAGGATTCTACATGCCCTGAGGCGAGGCTGAGAAAATCTTAAAAAAAAAAAAAAATTGCCAGTTGCCCTCCAGTGTAGTTGTACAAATTTACTTTCCACACAGACACCTGTTTCTTCCCAACCTCTTTCGTTGGTTCATCTGACACCAGTTTTTGCCAGGGAGCATAAAATGGGATCTCAGTCTTGTCCATTCACTTCCCACTTGTGGCACTGGAGCGTCTTTTCAAGTGTCTATTGGCCATTCATCTTGTTCCTTGCCTGTTTATGTAGTGTGCTCTTTGGGTCTTTCTTTTTCTCATGGATTTGTGGGAGGCCTCTGTATTTTCTGGATACCTTTGTTCATTATATAGAAAGAAAGAAAGAAAGTGAAGTCGCTCAGTCATGGCCGACTCTTTGCGACCGCATGGACTGTAGCCTATCAGGCTCCTCCCTCCATGGGATTCTCCAGGCAAGAGTACTGGAGTGGGGTGCCATTTCCTTCTCCAGGGGATCTTCCCAACCCAGGGATCGAACCCGGGTCTCCTGCATTCCAGGCAGACGCTTTAACCTCTGAGCCACCCTTTTTGAAGTCTCCTGACTTTTGTCATGCTGATTTAGTTTTAAATGTTGCAAAGCAGTCTTTTTATGTTTCATGCTTTTTGTACTGTTTCAGAAATCGCATCCTAGCCAACACCATAAAAATAATCTTTTGTGTTTCATCCTTAAAATACTACTGTTTCATATTCATGTCTTTAATTCACCCAGCGTGTATTTTTGCACAGTATTCTAATTTTATTTTTTGTTATTAGTACTGAGTTATCCTAACATGTTTATTGATCTGCTCATCCCTTTTCAGCATACTGATTTTGAATATGAATTTCCTGTTTACATCTGAGTCCATTTCTAAGTGTTTCACTCACAGTTCTATTTCCTGTTTACATCTGGGTCCATTTCTAAGTGTTTCACTCACAGTTCTATTTATTTACCCAAGAACCAATTTCACGTTTTTAACTAACATTACTTTGCTGCTGCTTCAGTCGTGTCTGACTCTGTACGACCCCATGAACTGTAGCCTGCCAGGCTTCTCTGTCCATGGGATTCTCTAGGCAGTAGTTACTAGAGTGGGTTGCCATGCCCTCCTCCAGGGGATCTTCCCAACCCAGGGATCAAACCTGGGTCTCCTGCGTTGCAGGCAGTCTTTACTGCTGAGTCATCAGGGAAGCCCTAAAATAGCTTTATCAGGAAACAATTTCTGATAGAACAAATAAATCCTTCCATCCTGTTCTTCACAATTATCTTTGCCACTCTTTACCCTTTGCTCTTCCATATAAATTTTAGAATATGATTGTCAGGATTGTAAAAGAAACCCATTTATTTATTTTGGAATTGCATCTTCAGGATATTGGTAATACAGAGTCATCCACTCATGAACACTACATTTGTTTGGGGTTTTATTTATGCCCTTTAGTAGTATGTTACAGTTTTCACATCAAGATTTTGCATATCTTATTTATTATTGCCTGTCTTATGATTGTTGTTGGTATTTTAAAGTAACTTTTAAAATAACTCTTTTTTATATGCTAAAGCACAGAAGTGCCGTTTTATTTCCAATGTTGGTTTTGTATCCAGCAAGCTTTTGTTTAACACACTAATGAGTTCTGTTATGTGTATAGTCTCTTCGATTTTCTATATGGAAACTTAGATTTTGATGATAATATCTTTATTGTTTCCTTAACTATCTGTATACAGTTTATCTGTTTTCCTTGACTTTTAGCCTTTGATGTTCAGTTGCTCAGTCATGTTCTACTGTTTGTGATCCCAGGGACTGCAGCATGCCAGGCTTCCCTGTCCTTCACCATGTCAAACTCATGTCCATTGAATCCATGATGCCATCCAACCATCTCATCATCTATCACCCCCTTCTCCTCTTGCCCTCAATCTTTCCCAGCATCAGGGTCTTTTCTAATGAGTCGGCTCTTCGCATCAGGTAGCCAAAGTATTGGAGTTTCAGCTTCAGCATCAGTCCTTCCAATGAATATTCAGGATTGATTTCCTTTGGGATGGACTGGCTGGATCTCCTTGCAGTCCAAGGGGCTCTCAAGAGTCTTCTCCAACACCACAGTTCAAAAGCATCAATTCTTCAGCATTCAACCTTCTTTACGGTCCAACTCTCACATCCAGAGATGACTACTAGAAAAACCATAGCTTTGACTATACTGACCTTTGTGGGCAAAGCAAGGTCTCTGTTTTTTAATATACTGTCTAGGTTTGTCATAGCTTTTCTTCCAAGGGCAAGTGTCTTTTGATTTCATGGCTACAGTCCCCATCTGAAGAGATTTTGGAGCCCAAGAAGACAAAACTTAGGACCTTTGTACACTATTGATTAGAAAACATGAATAGCAGTCATGCTTGTCTTGTTTTCTCTTTTTTTAAACTATCTACTTTATAGGACTATAGTGAGAATTTATTTATTTATTTACTGCACTGAATGGCATGTGGAATCTTAGTTCTCTGACCAGGGATCAAGCCTGGGCCCCGTATTTTGCAATCACAGAATCTTAATCACTGGCCTACCAGGGAAGTCCTCCTTGTCTTGTTCTTGATTTAAAAAGCATATTTTAGTATTTCACTAGTAGACAGATGTGATGTTTGCTTTGGTTCTGCTATAGGTACCTATGATCTGGTTAAAAGAAATCTCATTTATTTATAGTTTGCTAACAAACTAAGTTTTTGGAAATTTTGTGCAACTTTTTTGATGATTGTATTATTTTACTTCTTTAATCCATTAATGCAGTAAATTATTCTCACAGATTTTTCTAATATTTAACCATCCTTGCATTTCAAAGATAAAGATTTCTAATTGATTGAAATTCTAATTGAAACAATTCTAATTGCATTTCTAATTGATCATCATACATTTATCTTTATATATTAAATTCAGATTCTTTAAAAATATTTGTCCATTATATACTGCCTCACTAATAACACTAGTTTATCTACTTTTCAGAACTTAGTTAATCTGGTAAATGATAATAATAATTAGGCATCTGTGCTCCGACTCTTCCTAGGAGAGATCCCAGATCTCTACTCTGACGATGAGGTCGAAAACATCATAAGCAATGTGAGAAATGAGGTCAAGAGCCAAGGTCTGGTTGACAATAGAGAAAACTGCTGGAAGTTTTTCATAGAACGTGTCCGACGGCAGCTGAAGGTACGAGGGTCTGCTGCTCAGGGTGCAGAGGACAAGAGATGACTCCCAGGAGCCTCTGCGGACATGTTGGACACAGCAGTCCTTATTGGCCACCTTGGGAGTTTGGCGGGGGATGCAGTTCCCTTCTGATCCCGAGCACCTGTTTGAGGATGCTCTTCTCACCTGCTGCTTCAAGGGCAGCAACCTGCCTCCTGCAGTCCCAGCATTCCTTTTTCACTAAAGAATTTTAGATTGGAGTGTAATTGCTTTACAATGTTCTGTTAGTCCCTGCTGTTCAATGAAGTGAATCAACTGTATGTATACATATACCTCCTCCTTCTTGAGCGCCCCTCCCGCTCCACCCCCCATCGCAGCCCTCAGATCATCACAGAGCAGAGCTGAGCTCCCTGGGCTAGACAGCAGCTTCCCCCAGCTCTCTGTTTTATGCATGGTGTGGATATGTATCTCCCGCTCTGTCCCCTCCTCTCCTTCCCCTGCTGGCTCCATGTGTCCATTCTCTATGCCTGCATCTCTCTTCCTGCCCAGCAAACAGGCTCATCAGTGCCATTTTTTTAGCTTCCACATATATGCTTTAATACACAGTATTGATTTTTCTTTTTCTGACTTACTTCACTCTGGATGACAGACTCTAGTAGGTCCATCCACGTCACTACAGATGACTCAATTTCCTTTTTTATGGCTGAGCAACGTCCCATTGTGTATGTGTACCACATCTTCTTTATCCATTCATCTGCTGATGGATGTCTAGGTTGCTTCCATGTCCTGGCTGTTATAAATATTGCTTCACTGAATATTGGAGTGCATGTGTCTTTTTCAATTACGGTTTGCTCAGGTTATGTGCCCAGGAATGGGGATTGCTGAGTCACAACGTTCCTAATCCCTTGGCTAGAAAGGCTGGCTAAGAGTTTACAGATATTGTCTCTGTTGATATGCCTCCCAATGTCCTGGGAAATAAAGAATCCAAGGCTGTGTGGATCTCTCTCTAAGTACCTTCTGGCTTCTCCCCATCTTTCTGCCTTCTCAGGTGATTCTTTCCCAGCATCAGGGTCTTTTCTAATGAGTCAGCTCTTCGCATCAGGTAGCCAAAGTATTGGAGTTTCAGCTTCAGCATCAGTCCTTCCAATGAATATTCAGGATTGATTTCCTTTGGGATGGACTGGCTGGATCTCCTTGCAGTCCAAGGGGCTCTCAAGAGTCTTCTCCAACACCACAGTTCAAAAGCATCAATTCTTCAGCATTCAACCTTCTTTATGGTCCAACTCTCACATCCAGAGATGACTACTAGAAAAACCATAGCTTTGACTATACGGGCAAAGTCAAGTCTCTGTTTTTAAATATACTGTCTAGGTTTGTCATAGTTTTTCTTCCAAGGGCAAGTGTCTTTTGATTTCATGGCTACAGTCCCCATCTGCAGTGATTTTGGAGCCCAAGAAGACAAAACTTAGGACCTTTGCACAATATTGATTAGAAAACATGAATAGCAGTCATGCTTGTCTTGTTTTCTCTTTTTTAAAACTATCTACTTTATAGTACTATAGTGAGAATTTATTTATTTATTTACTGCACTGAATGGCATGTGGAATCTTAGTTCTCTGACCAGGGATCAAGCCTGGGCCCCCTATTTTGCAATCACAGAATCTTAATCACTGGACTACCAGGGAAGTCCTCTTTGTCTTGTTCTTGATTTAAAAAGCATATTTTAGTATTTCACTAGTAGACAGATGTGATGTTTGCTTTGGTTCTGCTATAGGTACCTATGATCTGGTTAAAAGAAATCTCATTTATTTATAGTTTGCTAACAAACTAAGTTTTTGGAAATTTTGTGCAACTTTTTTGGTGATTGTATTATTTTACTTCTTTAATCCATTAATGCAGTAAATTATTCTCACAGATTTTTCTAATATTTAACCATCCTTGCATTTCAAAGATAAAGATTTCAAAGATTTCTAATTGATTGAAATTCTAATTGAAACAATTCTAATTGCATTTCTAATTGATCATCATACATTTATCTTTATATATTAAATTCAGATTCTTTAAAAATATTTGTCCATTATATACTGCCTCACTAATAACACTAGTTTATCTACTTTTCAGAACTTAGTTAATCTGGTAAATGATAATAATAATTAGGCATCTGTGCTCCGACTCTTCCTAGGAGAGATCCCAGATCTCTACTCTGACGATGAGGTCGAAAACATCATAAGCAATGTGAGAAATGAGGTCAAGAGCCAAGGTCTGGTTGACAATAGAGAAAACTGCTGGAAGTTTTTCATAGAACGTGTCCGACGGCAGCTGAAGGTACGAGGGTCTGCTGCTCAGGGTGCAGAGGACAAGAGATGACTCCCAGGAGCCTCTGCGGACATGTTGGACACAGCAGTCCTTATTGGCCACCTTGGGAGTTTGGCGGGGGATGCAGTTCCCTTCTGATCCCGAGCACCTGTTTGAGGATGCTCTTCTCACCTGCTGCTTCAAGGGCAGCAACCTGCCTCCTGCAGTCCCAGCATTCCTTTTTCACTAAAGAATTTTAGATTGGAGTGTAATTGCTTTACAATGTTCTGTTAGTCCCTGCTGTTCAATGAAGTGAATCAACTGTATGTATACATATACCTCCTCCTTCTTGAGCGCCCCTCCCGCTCCACCCCCCATCGCAGCCCTCAGATCATCACAGAGCAGAGCTGAGCTCCCTGGGCTAGACAGCAGCTTCCCCCAGCTCTCTGTTTTATGCATGGTGTGGATATGTATCTCCCGCTCTGTCCCCTCCTCTCCTTCCCCTGCTGGCTCCATGTGTCCATTCTCTATGCCTGCATCTCTCTTCCTGCCCAGCAAACAGGCTCATCAGTGCCATTTTTTTAGCTTCCACATATATGCTTTAATACACAGTATTGATTTTTCTTTTTCTGACTTACTTCACTCTGGATGACAGACTCTAGTAGGTCCATCCACGTCACTACAGATGACTCAATTTCCTTTTTTATGGCTGAGCAACGTCCCATTGTGTATGTGTACCACATCTTCTTTATCCATTCATCTGCTGATGGATGTCTAGGTTGCTTCCATGTCCTGGCTGTTATAAATATTGCTTCACTGAATATTGGAGTGCATGTGTCTTTTTCAATTACGGTTTGCTCAGGTTATGTGCCCAGGAATGGGGATTGCTGAGTCGCAACGTTCCTAATCCCTTGGCTAGAAAGGCTGGCTAAGAGTTTACAGATATTGTCTCTGTTGATATGCCTCCCAATGTCCTGGGAAATAAAGAATCCAAGGCTGTGTGGATCTCTCTCTAAGTACCTTCTGGCTTCTCCCCATCTTTCTGCCTTCTCAGGTGACTCTCTGCTTCTCCCCGGTGGGGCCCAAGCTGAGGGTCCGCAGCAGGAAGTTCCCCGCCATCGTGAACTGCACGGCCATCGACTGGTTCCACGAGTGGCCAAAGCAGGCCCTGGAGTCCGTCAGCCTCCGCTTCCTGCAGAACACAGAAGGCATTGAGGTGAGAGGGCAAAGGATACACCCCTCATGCTCCACTCCACCTCAGGGAGCAAGGAGTCCCCCGTCCGGCCCACTGAGCCCAGTGGGCAGTCACCTGCCATCAACATGGCCAGGTGACCTCTTTATTTCCTGCCATTTGGTTCTAGACCACAGTCAAGCCATCAGTTAGCAAGTTCATGGCTTTCGTCCACACAAGTGTCAACCGCACCTCCCAGTCCTATCTGAGCAATGAGCAGCGCTACAATTACACAACGCCCAAATCATTCCTGGAGTTCATCAGACTCTACCAGAGCCTGCTGCGCAGGAACAGGCGGGAGCTCAGGTCCAAGATGGAGCGGCTGGAGAATGGGTTGCTGAAGCTCCACAGCACCTCTGCCCAGGTGAGCAGCGTCCTTCCAGTCCTCCTGTCCCCAGCGGGCTCGGGGGGAGGGAAGGGCCGCCCCTTCCCAGAGGATGGAGACCACAGTCACGCTCTGCAGACCAAGCACAGTTCTCCAGAGGCCCCAGTGTCATCAGAACAGTGCCTGCGGTGCCTGAAAAGCTTTATCAGAAGTCCAAGCTCTTGTTCTGGGCTATGTGCTAAGTCTCTTCAGTCGTGTCTGACTCTTTGCGACCCTATGGACTGCAGCCTGCCAGGCTCCTCTGTCCATGGGATTCTCCAGGCAAGAGTACTGGAGTTAGTGGGTTGCTGTACCCTCCTCCAGGGGATCTTCCCGACCCAGGGATCGAACCTGTGTCTCTTATGTTTCCTGCATTGGCAAGCGGGTTCTTTACCACTAACACCACCTGGGAAGCCCCAAAATCTTGTTCAACTCACCCAAAAGAATCTGGTTGAGGAACACAAAGGCACAACACATACACACACTGAGGAGCAAAGGGAACAAAGAAGCAGTTTGTTCAGGGCAGAAGCAGAAGTTATACACTCAAAGAAGAGTTCAGGCATGCTCAGAGTGAGGGGTACACCGCAGGGTTTGTTGATACCCCTTTTATTTTATTTTTAGCCCTTTGACTAAGTGGGGTCTTTCTGATTAGGGGTGGAACAGTCGTTGGGAGAAGGTCGAGGAGTGGCCTGGATTGCACCAGGTGGCATCAGCTACCATGGTCCTGTCCATTCATCTCCTGATGTCACTATGCCTACATTCAAGGAGATGTTTTCCCTTCAGTTCTACGTACTAGTCAAGCACCACACATAGACGGTCATACAGGGTCATCAGCAACCTGTGTGTGTTTTGATTGGAATATAATTGCTTTGCAATGTTGTGTTAGTTCTTGCTGTACAATGATGTGAATCAGCTGTATGTATACATATACCTCCTCCTTCTTGAACTTCCCTCCCACTCCATCCCCGATCCCAGCCCTCAGATCATTACAGAGCATCAAACTGAGCCCCCTGTGCTAGACAGCAGCTTCCCACTAGCTGTCTGTTTTATACGTGGTAGTGGATACATGCCAATGCTACTCTCTCAAGTAGTCCCAGACTCTCCTTCCCCCACTGTGTCCACAAATCCATTCTCTGTGTCTGCTTCTTTACTCCTGTCCTACATTTTTATTTGCATGTGTTCCACAGTTTTCCCGGTCGATTTCCTTGCTCAGATGCTCCAAGGTTTCTGTTTTAGATGCCACTCCTCCAAGCATCATGGCCTCATTAAAAGCAAAAGAAAGAGGTGACATTGTTGTTGTTCAGTCGCAAGGCTGTGCCCGACTCTTTGCAACCCCATGGACCGCAGCACACCAGGCTTCCCTGTCCTTCACTATCTCCCGGAGTTTGCTCAGACTCATGTCCATTGAGTCACTGATGCCATCCAACCATCTCATCCTCTGCCGTCCCCTTCTCCTCCTGCCCTCAATCTTTCCCAGCATCAGGGTCTTTTCCAATGAGCTAGTTCTTCACATCACCAAAGTGTTGGAGTTTCAGCTTCAGCATCAGTCCTTCCAATGAGTATTCAGGGGTGATTTCCTTTAGGATTGACTGGTTTGATCTCCTTGCAGCCCGAGGGGCTCTCAAGAGTCTTTTCCAGGTGACACTGACTCTGCCTAAATGCCTGGTCCTGTCTTTTCTGCCTCACCATGAGCCCGGGCTGAGCTCACTCTTGGTGGAAGTGCACACCCTCAGCTTCAATTTGGGAGGTTCCCTCTCACGGATACCAAAATCCCTGGAAACACTCCCTTTTTTTCTTTATCACATGTTCCTTTTCCTCTACTTTCTTTTAGTTTCCTACCCACAGTCTCTTCATCTTCAAAATCCAAAGAGTTGAATGGCTGGGAGCAGTGGTTACAGGGTTAGGCCAATTTTCTTTGGTTTCTTGCACCTTACGATGTTATCTATCAAAGAGCCTTGGAACCGAATTTCTTAAACAAACCCTGTCTCATGTCATGCATTTTCCTCTATGCTCCTAAGTGGTTATACCTCAGAAGAAGGCCCCTGTCATCCTGTCCTTGTTTTATTTTTCTACTTACTCTTCCAAATGGAACAAGTCCATTTCAGTTAGTTTACCGTTGGAGAACTGTGGATAACTCTGGCACCTCCTCTGCCCTGCTCATACCCACCAGATACTGCTGAGCCCTGATGGCCCTTCTTTATTCTCTGTTTACCAGCAGCAGACCCAGCCTCTCATTAAGGTGGTAGAATTCCATGCATTTTCACAATTAAACTAGCATTGTAATCAATTTAATTCTTGACCATGGCATGTTTTTGCAGATTTCTGAGCCTTTCATTTACTGTCATTTTTTTTAGAACTCTGCCTTTGGAATAGCTCTGTTGAACTTCCTCCTGACTTGTCCTTTTTCTCCACTTTTTTTAACTTTTTTAATTTTTATTTTTAAAAGTTGTACTTATTTATCTATTTATTTTTGGTTGCACTGGGTTTTCATTGCTGTGCACAGGCTTTCTCTAGTTGTGATGCACAGGCTTCTCATTGCAGTGGTTTCTCTTGTTGCAGAGCGAGGGCTCCAGAGCACAGCCTCCGTAGTTGTGTCGCACAGACTTAGTTGCTCTAAGGCACGTGAGATCTTCCCAGACCAGGGATCAAACTTGTGTCCCCTGCATTTTCAGGTGGATTCTTAACCACTGAGCCACCAGGGAAGCCTTCCACTTCACTTTCTCAATTCATATAAGTAATACATCCAAAGGATTGCAGTTTATTCAGTGGGATGCAGTCAGCCCTTGCAATCTGTACACACAGGATTTTTCCGCTCAGGAAATTTTCCTCCTGTGATGAGGTTTTGCTCATTTGGTCAGGCCTTTCCTGCAGGAGCAGTGATGAACTGGATGGGTTCTTTGCACTTCATGCCTATTGTCTTCTCCCTCATTGCTTTCCTTCCCTTTGGCCTTCTCCTCGACATTCTAGGAAGTTTATCCTCAATGATACTAATCTAATTGTGGGCAATATTGCTTCTGCTTCTTATGCCTCCAGCGAAGACTTTAATTATGCTATTACATTTTCGGTATCCCCACAGTATCCCCTCATCTCGTCCTTTTCCCTTTCTAACATTGCTTTTGTATTTCAGCCTATTTTTCTGCAACCGTATATCACAGGAACCATTCTACTGATGATGCCAAACAGCTTTCTTGATGTCTTCTCTAAATCCAGTCATGGGTCGTTTTTCAGTTGCATTTTTTCCTCTTAGTCTTCTAGATGCTATTCCTTCCCTTGCTCTGTACTTATGTAAAGACCTTCTTACCCCTTTGTTTACCTCCAGGCATGATGAGATCTATTCAGACTCAGTGTTTGTCAACAGATGTTGTGTGACAGTTATCTGCAATGCTGCTCTCTTTTTTCTAGTGTTCTTGTAACCAAAACTCCTTCTTAGAGCCACAGTTCAAAGTAGCTTGAGGTACACAGTATCCCCAGCAGCTTACTTGGTCATACCTTTGTTGCAGTCCTCTCACCCCTGTCACTTTCTTATTCTCTCCATCGCGGAGCCTCTAAAAAACAGAGTAAGACAGACTCCCAGAATGCAGTACTACCGGATTTGTTTTGCCATCTCTCACCTCTTCCTCTTCCTGTCTCCCCCCGCCCCACCTACAGGGCCCTCAGAACATCCTGTATCCCCACTCGCCCCTGCTCTGCAAAACACCCGTCTCTCCTCCGGGAATTGCTGATCAGTCTGCACAAAGGACCACCCTGGGGAACCATCAGTGGAACGTCCACAGAGCAGCACCCAGTGTTCCATCTTATACCAAGCCTGGGTGTCTGAGCAGACAATAGAGACAGTCTGTTCTCCTTCTTTAAGCAGTCTCTTTAATATGAAGAGGCCTGATTATACCATTAGGTGAATCCAGCTCTCTGCCTACCATCAGTGGAGAGTCCTCCCATGTCCTGGCATCCTCCCATGTCCTCCCACGTTTGTTTCTTCTCCTTCTATTTTCTCTACTTCAATGAATAATATGTCTATCTACCCAGTTACCTAGCTCAGAAACTCCAGTATTATTTTATACACCTCCTCTTCCCTCACTGCCCACATTTAAGCCTTAACAGCTTCTACAGGTTTTCTAAGTACCTCTCAAGGGCATGCCATTCGCTGTGTCCCCTATCTAAACACTTCTTACCTGGATTATTTTAATAAACTGAACCTTCAAGTCTCTTACCCACCCCAAGCCCACTTCACCCACATCCTCTTGTCTCAGCCAAAATCTTCAAAGTCACCCCCGACCCTGCTCATGTCTCTCTTTCTCTCACTATCCACACCTGGTGCATCAGAAAATCACGTTGGCTCTAGCTGCAAAGATGCCCAGAATGCCATTGCCTTGCACCTCTTGCTCCCCCCCTAATCTGAGCCACTGACCCCTTTTCTCCTGGGTAGCCACAATACCCTTTCACTGGTTGTCTGCTTCCCTCTAGTAGTCTGCCATCAGCTGAGCAGCCAGAGTGATCGATTGATTTGTTTGTCTGTGTCTTTTGGGTCTTCATTGCTGCATGCGCGCTTTCTCTAGTGAGTGAGCAGTGAGTAGGGGCGGCTCTCCAGTTGGGGTGCTTTGGCTCCTCATTGCGCTGTCTTCTCTTATCGTGGAACACGGGCTCTCGGGCGTGCAGGCTCAGTAGCTGCAGCTCCGAGGCTCTGGAACACATGCTCATTAGTTGTGGCCCCTTGGCTTGGTTGCCCTGCGGCATGTGGAGTCTTCCTAGACCAGGGGTCGAACCTGTGTCACCTGCATTAGCAGACAGATTCCCAACCACTGGACCACCAGGGAAGTCCCAGAGCGATCAGTTCAAAGCAGAGATATGTCACTTTTTCGCTCCACCACCTGAAGTAGCCCCTACTTCCCTCATTACACTGAGTCTCCTTCCCAGCCCTGTCCTGTTAACTCTGAGATCTCATCTCCTGCTGCCCCATCCCCGAGGCATGCCCCCTTAAACCTCACTGCGTCTTGTCCTTTTCTCAGACACTCCAGGCCGTTGCACCAGCTGTTCCCCTCCCTGGAATGCTCTTCCCTCTAACATCCCCAAGGCTTCCTCTCTCATCTGCTTCAATTCTTTATTTCAATGTCGCCTGCTCAAGGAGTCCAACTATGACCTCATTTAAAATTGCAGCCCCCACACCATTCCTGAGCCCCTTATTCTGCTCTACTGTATCTTTCCCCCATAGGGTTTACCCAAACGGCAACCCACTCCAGTATCTTGCCTGGGAAATCCCATGCACAGAGAAGCCTGGTGGGTTAAGAGTCCATGGGGGTCGCAAAAGAAACAACTTGGCAACTAAACAACAACAAACATGTTATATGGACTTCCCCAGTGGCTCAGTGGTAAGGAATCTGCCTGCCATTGCAGGAGACACAGATTTGATCCCTGGGTCAGGAAGATCCCCTGGAGATCCACCCCAAGCCCACTTCACCCACATCCTCTTGTCTCAGCCAAAATCTTCAAAGTCACCCCCGACCCTGCTCATGTCTCTCTTTCTCTCACTATCCACACCTGGTGCATCAGAAAATCACGTTGGCTCTAGCTGCAAAGATGCCCAGAATGCCATTGCCTTGCACCTCTTGCTCCCCCCCTAATCTGAGCCACTGACCCCTTTTCTCCTGGGTAGCCACAATACCCTTTCACTGGTTGTCTGCTTCCCTCTAGTAGTCTGCCATCAGCTGAGCAGCCAGAGTGATCGATTGATTTGTTTGTCTGTGTCTTTTGGGTCTTCATTGCTGCATGCGCGCTTTCTCTAGTGAGTGAGCAGTGAGTAGGGGCGGCTCTCCAGTTGGGGTGCTTTGGCTCCTCATTGCGCTGTCTTCTCTTATCGTGGAACACGGGCTCTCGGGCGTGCAGGCTCAGTAGCTGCAGCTCCGAGGCTCTGGAACACATGCTCATTAGTTGTGGCCCCTTGGCTTGGTTGCCCTGCGGCATGTGGAGTCTTCCTAGACCAGGGGTCGAACCTGTGTCACCTGCATTAGCAGACAGATTCCCAACCACTGGACCACCAGGGAAGTCCCAGAGCGATCAGTTCAAAGCAGAGATATGTCACTTTTTCGCTCCACCACCTGAAGTAGCCCCTACTTCCCTCATTACACTGAGTCTCCTTCCCAGCCCTGTCCTGTTAACTCTGAGATCTCATCTCCTGCTGCCCCATCCCCGAGGCATGCCCCCTTAAACCTCACTGCGTCTTGTCCTTTTCTCAGACACTCCAGGCCGTTGCACCAGCTGTTCCCCTCCCTGGAATGCTCTTCCCTCTAACATCCCCAAGGCTTCCTCTCTCATCTGCTTCAATTCTTTATTTCAATGTCGCCTGCTCAAGGAGTCCAACTATGACCTCATTTAAAATTGCAGCCCCCACACCATTCCTGAGCCCCTTATTCTGCTCTACTGTATCTTTCCCCCATAGGGTTTACCCAAACGGCAACCCACTCCAGTATCTTGCCTGGGAAATCCCATGCACAGAGAAGCCTGGTGGGTTAAGAGTCCATGGGGGTCGCAAAAGAAACAACTTGGCAACTAAACAACAACAAACATGTTATATGGACTTCCCCAGTGGCTCAGTGGTAAGGAATCTGCCTGCCATTGCAGGAGACACAGATTTGATCCCTGGGTCAGGAAGATCCCCTGGAGAAGGAAATGGCAGGATTCTTGCCTGGGAAATTATGGAAAGAGGAGCCTAGCAGGCTGCAGTACGGGGTCACGAAGAGTCGGATACAACTTAGTGACTAAACAAAGCAACGACTATTATATAATTTACTTATGTTTATATTTTGCTGTCTATCTCCACCTGTTGGATTCAAACTCTATAAGAAAAGGGATCCTTGTCTGTTTTGTTTGCTGATGTATTCCAAGCACCTGAAACAGTGCCTGGATGGAGCAGGTACTCAATAAATATTTGTTTAATGAATTAATAACATTCTACCTAGTCTCCCTAACTGTATTCTGGCAGCACTCTCTACCAGCACTACCCAATAGAAATAGCCTGCAAGTCAGAGTCACAAATCTAAATTTTCTAGGGAATTCCCTGATGTTCCAGTGGTTAAGACTCAGTGCTTTCACTGTTGTGGGCCCAGGGTTCAACTCCTGGTTGGGGAACTGAGATCCCACAAGCTGTGTAATACAGCCCCCCAAAGAAGTCCAAATTTGAATTTTCTAGTAGCTGCATCAATAAAAGTGTAAAAGAAGTGGATTTTATTTTATTTTAATCATATATTTTAATAGTATATAATATCACATAATTTAATAGCATTTTATTTAACCCAGTATATTCAAAATATTATCATTTTAACATGTAATCAATGTAAGAAAAATGTTGTTTAAAAAAGTTGCTCATAAAATCTTTTCCCTTTTTTTCTATAAGGCTTTAAAAGCTCATGTATACAATTACACTTACAGGGCATCTCGATTGAGACAAGCCATGTTTTAAATGCTTTCTGCCTGGAATGCTGCCAGAATACAGTCAGGGAGACTAAGGAGAGAGACCAGTAGAACGCTGTATTTTAAAGTACGTTTTAAGTGCTTATTAACCACGTGTGGCTGGTAGCTGCCCAACTAGACAGCACAGCTTCAGACCAACCTGTCTCCTGCTCTGAGAACTAATGGCAGTATTTCGCCATGTATGCAAGAGAAGTGATCTTCGTTCAAACCTCAAGTCTGTGTATTCACTTGAGTAAGCCTTAATGATCTTAGACATTGCCATTCAGATTCTCTAAACTTTTCCAGAACTTTTAAAGTTGCGAATAGCTCTATTCTCTTCTTCCTCTTTTTGATCACACTGCACCCTGAAGTCCAACAGCACTATTTGAAGTTCTCCCCAAATAGTTCTCTCTCTCTCTCGACGGCTTGTTCACGTCTCTGTGTCTTCACATATGTCCCTACCTTGTCAACTTATCACTGTCAGGACCTAAAAAAATTTCCTACCCCGCTGCCCACAAGCCCTCTCTAAGCTCTGAGCAGTGGACATTCCCTTCTCTATGTCCCTTGAATTACTCATCCTTTTTTAAAAAATTGAAGTATGGTTGATTTACACTGTCATGAATTCATTCTTACGTTTCTTGTCTTGCATACATCGTGAAATACTGCTAATAGTCCTTCAAGGGTAGAAATCAAGATTTATTGGCACATAGTAGGTGATCTATAAATGAATAGCTAAGTAGATGATAGATAAGTAGATTAATAGATAGGCAAATGAATGAACAGGTTCAAAAATCACCTACAAGCTCAGAGAGGAGATGGAGAATGGGTCTTTTGAATGGAATGATCTGAGGTGCCTAACTCTGATATAAACCCTTCATCTGGAACTATTCCTTTGATAGAAAAGGACTGAAGTATATATCACCATAATCTTGGTAAAAGAATGATGACTTGAATTATTAGTATATTCTATAGTATCTTCTGCTTGATTATTACAGCTTGTGGTGCACGTAATCTGGTAGGAGTAAGCTAAGTGGATCTCACAGCTTGGGCTCAGACAGATTTCCAGATTTGTTTAGCAGTTACTTCCCAGGTGACTCGGTGGAAAGAACCCGCCTGCCAAGGTAGGAGACAGTTCAACCCCTGGGTCAGGAGGATCCCCTAGAGAAGGAAATTGCAACCAATTCCAGTATTCTTGCCTGGAAAGCCCCTTGGACATAGGAACCTGGTGGACTACAGTCCATGTGGTTGCAAAGAGTCAGACACAACTTAATGACTCAAGAGCAACAAGTAGTATTAGAAGTGGTAGTAATGACAATAATTAGCATTTGGGTGGTAACCTAAAGTTAAACAGACTTTAGATTTATAATTTCATGCTTTGACTCAGCTAGTCAGAATATAACTTTCTTTTTCAGTAGCTGAATTTAACTTGGCCCTGGATCCATCTTTTTTCCTTTAAGAGTAGAAACCTCTTAACCTTGCATTTCAGGTTGAGTTGGTCGTATCATGTTACAAACTCAGTCTTTGGAGGGCAGTCAGTTCCGTCTTGACACAATCAGAGCTCTCCCCCCTCACTCCTCTTACTATCAACCTCAATTCTGTGTTTAACTCAGGTGCGATCATGAGAAAAAGGGACTGTTGGATTTAATCCACAAATCTATCAACCTGGAAACCTTTATTTAAAAAAATATTTTATTTAACTTTTTATTTTACATTACAGTATACCTGATTAACAATCTGTGATAGTTTTAGGTGAACAGTGAAGAGACTCAGCCAGTTGCCAGCAGGAAGGATACGGGAAAAGCATAGTTAGGGAGTTTCATCTCAGCTAGTCAGAATATAACTTTCTTTTTCAGTAGCTGAATTTAACTTGGCCCTGGATCCATCTTTTTTCCTTTAAGATTAGAAACCTCTTAACCTTGCATTTCAGGTTGAGTTGGTCATATCATGTTACAAACTCAGTCTGGAGGGCAGTCAGTTCCGTCTTGACACAATCAGAGCTCCCCCCACCCTGCCTGGGGTCTCACTCCTCTCAATATCAACCTCAATTCTGTATTTAACTCAAGTGCGATCATGAGAAAAAGGGACTGTTGGATTTAATCCACAAATCTGTCAATCTGGAAACCTTTATTTAAAAAAATATTTTATTTAACTTTTTATTTTATATTACAGTATACCTGATTAACAATGTGTGATAGTTTTAGGTGAACAGTGAAGAGACTCAGCCAGTTGCCAGCAGGAAGGATACGGGGAAAGCATAGTTAGGGAGTTTCGGATGGTCCTGTACACACAGCTATATTTAAAATGGATAACCTACAAGGACCTACTGTATAGCACAGGGAACTCTGCTCAA
>SJYT01001167.1:157193-169294 GCA_006410635.1 Cephalophus harveyi | reverse complement strand
AGACTTTATTTTGGGGGGCTCCAACCAGTCCATTCTAAAGGAGATCAGCCCTGGGATTTCTTTGGAAGGAATGAAGCTAAAGCTGAAACTCCAGTACTTTGGCCACCTCATGCGAAGATTTGACTCACTGGAAAAGACTTTGATGCTGGGAGGGATTGGGGGCAGGAGGAGAAGTGGACGACAGAGGAGGAGATGGCTGGATGGCATCACTGACTCAATGGATGTGAGTCTGAGTTAACTCCGGGAGTTGGTGATGGACAGGGAGGCCTGGCGTGCTGTGATTCATGGGGTCGCAAAGAGTCTGATATGACTGAGCGACTGAACTGAACTGAAAAATTATCACAACATTGTAAAACAACTATGCTGCTGCTGCTACTGCTAAGTCGCTTCAGTCATATCCGACTCTGTGCGACCCCATAGACGGAAGCCCACCAGGTTCCCCTGTCCCTGGGATTCTCCAGGCAAGAACACTGGAGTGGGTTGCCATTTCCTTCTCCAAAGCATGACAGGGAAAACTGAAAGTGAAGTCGCTCAGTTGTGTCTGATTCTTAGCGACCCCGTGGACTGCAGCCTACGAGGCTCCTCCATCCATGGGATTTTCCTGGCAAGAGTCTGGAGTGGGGTGCCATTGCCTTCTCCAAAACAACTATATTCCAATACAAACAAATTGAAATGCATGTACTGTTCTTCTTCTCTAAGTTACTTTCTATATCAACACTTTTTCTCATAATTATATTTCATGATCTTTTTCCTTGTTTACCCTTTTTTTTTTACTTCTTATAATATCAAGTTCATTAGAATAGTGATTGTGCCCATCTTTTAATCTCTGGTCCACTGATAGTTCGTCATCCATCCAGTATCCAGATTGGAGCCTACAGAAGCCCAGTCATTTTATTTAAGTATATTATTTTTTTCCCCAAGTTAAGATGAAAATGGCTTCCAATTTTAGTTCAGATTGAACTTCAAATTACTTATCCCAGCATTTAAGCTTCAACAAGTCTTTGCTTGGTTCTTTTTCCTCCTAAATCTATTCTAATCATTCTATAAACCAACACATCAAATTCATCCAATGTTTTCTTATCTGGATGTCTTTACTCTCAACATTCTTTTTCTTGAATGTCTTCTACTTTTTTAAATAGTGCAAATTTCAGCATAGGAAGTCTATCTTCCTTCCCCATTATTCTCTGTCCCCTATTAAGGAAAATTAGTTAACTATAATCTGAATTTCCTTTGGACTTTGAAATATTCTGTATATAGAGGAGTGCTTTAAGTACTGAAGCTAGCGAAACCTAGTTGCCCCCTCCTTACTCCATTTGCTATCTGGAAATCGTTGTTTCCTCACTTATTAAGTTAAAATAAAATTGATGTCTACAATAGCATTTTTAAGTTAAAAATCCCCAGGTACAGTGATTACTATCATATGCAAAGAACTCAATAAGTGTTCATTACTCCAAACACTGCAGAATTTACATTTATTTAGTATTACATTTATTTGGATATATGCCTTTGAACTACAAAGGGACTAAAAATTCTCTAAAAGTCTATGAAAATATATTATTCTGATCATGTTCCACAATCTCCTGTATAAAGAAGGTATTCGATTAATATCTGTTGACTTGACTGATTGCATTGATTAAAGTACACTTTTTCCAAAATGAAGCTTTGTCTGCAAGTGTATTTCTTTCCAAAACAGGAAAACTGTAATTAGCTCTTATTGTGCAGAAAATTCATAAACCTGAATTGCTATGCAGTTCTTTTTCTTTTACAAGTATACACTGTATACGATGCTTAAAAATAATTAGAAACCCTTTGGAGGTAATCAGCTTTCCTTCATACTCTGTGTAGACTATTTTAAATAGCATTTGACTGAGTCTTGTGGTTAGAATTTTATATGATGTCAGTCCTCACTGGAAACACATATCTGCTGGTTTTTCATTTAGAACGGTGGCTCCCACATGCCACAGACTGCCTAAATTGGAATCACCTGTGGTGATTATTAGCATCACAGCTTGCTGGCCTCCATGTTCAACTCGCTCCAGATTCTTGCGGGTGAGGCCCTGGAAATTATACTATATACAAACACCCTAGGAGATTCTGATGTGTGGCCAGGTGTAAGAAGCTCTCCTCTAAAAAAATCAGCGTAATGGTATCACCACATGAAAATACAGGGTTGTAGACTTTCATATTAGCTATCATGCCTATATGATCTGAAATAAAAGAAGTTTCAAGTTTTGGACTTTACTTTCCCACAGAAGCCTAAATGAATCTCCAGTACATTCTTTCTTATTGAAAATTAGTGATAAATTTAAACTTACAGTTTTCCATTTTTAAATTGATAAAGTCTTTTAAATATCTGGATGTGGCTATAAAATATGTGCACTCGATAGAACTAAAAGGGTGCCATTACAGGATAAATATCAATAAAATACATAAATAATGCATGATTTTAGGATCATGGTCTTTTAAGAGGCTACTTTTAGGATGTGATTGTGGCAGCAGATTTTAAAAGTAGATTTTAAACTACATATTCATTTTATTGCTGAGTGGTATTTCATTTTATGAATATACCACATTTGTTTCTCTACTCGCCATTGATGGGTATTTGCTTTCTACTTTTGATTATTATAAAAAACGTTGCTTAAACGTGTTTGTAGGGACGTTTGGTTATATTCCTCTAGAGTAGTTACACAGAAGTGAAATTGCTGATTTATATGATAATTTCATGTTTTTAAGGTTTTAAGAAAGTGTCAAAATGTGTTTTTCAAAGTGGCTTTACCAGTTACATTCCCACTAGAAACATATGAAGGTACCAGTTTGCCTGCATACTCACCAAAATTTATTATCACATGCTATAATGTTTATGAATCTCAAAAATATTATTTTACATGAATTCTCAGGTACAAAATACACATATTGTATGATTCCATTTAGAAAATATTCAGAAAAGACAAATCTATAGAGACAGAAAGTAAATCAGTGATTGCCTGAGAATGGAAATAAAGGTTTGCTGCAAATTGTTATGAGGTATATGGAATAATAAAGGTATTTTAAAAAATGGAACATAAAATTGGTTTCATAACTATGCAAATTTACTAAAAACTGTATGAGTTCAATGATTAATACTCAATTAAAGATATCTATAAAATGTATCTATTGATGTAAATGCCTGTGCAGATATCTGTGCATGTATATATAAATATACAGATGATGTCTGAATATATGTATTCAGTCCTATTTTTTCAAACTCCTTCTTATTCAAACTACCAAGAGACAGATTTCTCTATTATATTGAATATAGTAAATGAACATGAGAGCTCATGTAATTATCAACCAAGTTGGTGGTTACATCAGTTATAGATTTTTCTGTTATTAATTTTTTTTTAATTTGAGTATACTTGACTTACAATGTTGTGCCAGCCTCAGGTGTACAGCAAAGTGAATCAACCATACACACACATATATATTCACCCCCTTCCAGATTCCTCTCCCACATAGGCTCTCACAGAGCACCAAGTAGATTTCTTTGTGCCATATAGCATGTCTTTATTAGTTATCCATTTCACATACAGTAGTGTGTATACATCAGTTCCACTCTTCCAATTTATCCCTACTGCCCCTTACTCACTGGTAATCATGTTTGTTTTTTACATGTGTAACTCTATTTCTGTTTTGTATATAAGTTCATCTATACTCTTTCTATAGATTCCACATATAAGCAAAATCGTATGATATTTGTTTTCCTATGTCTGACTTACTTCACTTAGTGTAACAATCTCTAGGTCCATTTGTGTTTCTATAAATGACATTAGTTCATTTTTATGGCTGAGTAATATTCCATTGTACACACACGCATACATACCACATCTTCTTTATCCACTCTTCTGTTGATGGACATTTAGGTTGTTTCCATGGTTACCATCATTCTAGTCAACAGTCCTGGTTATTGTAAATAGTACTGCAATGAACATTGAGGTGGATGTATCTTTTCATATTATGATTTTCTTCGACTATATGGCCAGAAGTGGGATTGTTGGATCATGTGGTAGCTCTATTTTTAGTTTTATAAGAAATTTCCACCCTGTTTTCCATAGTGGTTGCACCATTTTACATTCCCACCAACAGTGTAGGAGGGTCCCCTTCTCTCCACACACTCTCCAGCATTTACTCTTTGTAGATTTTTTGATGATGACCATTATGATTGATGTGAGGTGATACCTCATTGCAATTTTGATTGCATTTCTCTAATAATGAGTGATGCTGAGCATCTTTTTATGTGTTGTTGGCCATCTGAATGTCTTCTGGGAAAATTGTCTGTTTAGGTCTTCCATCCACATTTTTTTGATTGGGATGTTTAGTTTTCTGATATTGAGCTTCATGAGCTCCTTGCATATTTTAGAGATTAACTCTTTGTCAGTTGCTTCACTAACAATTATTTTCTCCAATTCTGAGGGTTGTCTTTTCATTGTTAATAGTTTTCTTTGCTGTGAAAAATCTTTTAAGCTTAATTAGATCCCATTTGTTTATTTTTGGTTTTATTTCCATTACTCTAGGAGGTGGGTCAAAGAAGAACTTGCTGCAATTTATGTCAAAGAGTATTCTGCCTATGTTTTCCTCTAAGAGTTTTGTAGTATCAAGTGGTACATTTAGGTCTTTAATCCATTTGAGTTTATTTTTGTGTATGGTGTTAGGGAGTGTTCTAATTTCATTTGTTTACATTTAGTTGTCCAGTTTTCCCAGCACCACTTATTGAAGAGACTGTCTTTTCCCCATTGTATATTCTTGCCTCCTTTGTCACAGATTCAGTTCAGTTCAGTTCAGTTCAGCTGCTCAGTCATGTCCAACTCTTTGCGACCCCATGAACTGCAGCCTGCCAGGCCTCCTCATCCATCACCAACTCCTGGAGTTCACTCAGACTCACGTCCATTGAGTCAGTGATGCCATCCAGCCATCTCATCCTCGGTCGTCCCCTTCTCCTCCTGCCCCCAATCCCTCCCAGCATCACAGTCTTTTCCAATGAGTCAACTCTTCACATGAGGTGACCAAAGTACTGGAGTTTCAGCCTCAGCATCAATCCTTCCAATGAAATCCCAGGGTTGATCTCCTTCAGAATGGACTGGTTGGATCTCCTTGCAGTCCAAGGGACCCTCAAGAGTCTTCTCCAGCACCACAGTTCAAAAGCATCAATTCTTCAGCTCTCAGCCTTCTTCACAGTCCAACTCTCACATCCATACATGACCACAGGAAAAAAAAATAGCCTTGACTAGACGGACTTTAGTCGGCAAAGTAATGTCTCTGCTTTTGAATATGCTATCTAGGTTGGTCATAACTTTTCTTCCAAGGAGTAAGCGTTTTTTCATTTCATGGCTGCAGTCACCATCTGCAGTGATTTTGGAGCACCTCAAAATAAAGTCTGACACTGTTTCCACTGTTTCCCCATCTATTTCCCATAAAGTGATGGGACCAGATGCCATGATCGTTGTTTTCTGAATGTTGAGCTTTAAGCCAACTTTTTCACTCTCCATTTTCACTTTCATCAAGAGGCTTTTTAGTTCCTCTTCACTTTCTGCCATAAGGGTGGTGTCATCTGCATATCTGAGATGATTGATATTTCTCCCGGCAATCTTGATTCCAGCTTGTGTTTCTTCTAGTCCAGCGTTTCTCATGATGTACTCTGCATATAAGTTAAATAAACAGGGTGACAATATACAGCCTTGACGTACTCCTTTTCCTATTTGGAACCAGTCTGTTGTTCCATGTCCAGTTCTAACTGTTGCTTCCTGATTTGCATACAGATTTCTCAAGAGGCAGGTCAGGTGGTCTGGTATTCCCATCTCTTTCAGAATTTTCCACAGTTTATTGTGATCCACACAGTCAAAGGCTTTGGCATAGTCAATAACGCAGAAACAGATGTTTTTCTAGAACTCTCTTGCTTTTTTGATGATCCAGCAGATGTTGGCAATTTGATCTCTGGTTCCNATTTTCCACAGTTTATTGTGATCCACACAGTCAAAGGCTTTGGCATAGTCAATAAAGCAGAAGTAGATGTTTTTCTGGAACTCTCTTGCTTTTTTGATGATCCAGCAGATGTTGGCAATTTGATCTCTGGTTCCTCTGCCTTTTCTAAAACCAGCTTGAACATCAGGGAGTTCACGGTTCACGTATTGCTGAAGCCTGGCTTGGAGAATTTTGAGCATTACTTTACTAGCGTGTGAGATGAGTGCAATTGTGCGGTAGTTTGAGCATTCTTTGGCATTGCCTTTCTTTGGGATTGGAATGAAAACTGACATTTTCCAGTCCTGTGGCCTCTGCTGAGTTTTCCAAATTTGCTGGCATATTGAGTGCAGAACTTTCATAGCATCATGTATTGTTAGCCTGAAACAAATAGACTGCCAAATATTTCTTGGGTTTATTCTGGACTACCAGAAAACTTATTTTGGTGTCTGCAACCGTAGTGAGCCACATATAAGTCCCCACATGGCAAGAACACTTTTAAAGAGGAGAAAAGAAAGTGGGGAGTCACAAAGGTGACAGTAAACAAATAGATCATGGCTTTTCACTGGCTGAGAACTTGCCAGGAAATAAGCGGACTCTTCTCATCTGGCTCTGCTATCATTAGAGGGGGTGTGAACTCCCCCTTTCTCAAATGACTTTATTTAATCCAAGTTTGTATTTATTATTTTTTTTACAGTAGAAATATACAACTTTGTTTTNATCATGGCTTTTCACTGGCTGAGAACTTGCCAGGAAATAAGCGGACTCTTCTCATCTGGCTCTGCTATCATTAGAGGGGGTGTGAACTCCCCCTTTCTCAAATGACTTTATTTAATCCAAGTTTGTATTTATTATTTTTTTTACAGTAGAAATATACAACTTTGTTTTTAATCCATTCCTAGGTTGATATGCTATTGGTTATTTCCATGTTGGGACTAGGATAAGTGGTGCTGTGGAATGTTTTTATTTATCTTTTGGTGTTTATGCACATTTGTTCGGGGGGGATACATATTGAGAAGAAGAGGTGCTGGTTTAGAGTGTAGTCTTACGTTCAGCTTAATCAACATAATACAATAGAATTAGAGAAGGGCTGGGTCATTTAAGTCCCCACAGCAATGTATGAGAATTCTATTTGGTCCACATTCTTACCACTAGCATTTAGTATACTAGCTTTTTCAATTTTATGACTGTACATTGTGGTACTTCACTGTGGTTTTTCATTTGCATTCTCTTGAAGAATAATGATTGTTTGACCACCTTTACCTATATTACGTGCCCATCTGGATTCATATTTGCCATGCTTTTGTTCATCTGCAGTGCACAGGTTGATGCTTTCTTATTGTTATTTGTAGAAATTTTTTTTTTTGAGTAATAAAAGGATATTCTGAAGGGCAGTACTTTTTGCAATTTTGTAAATTATATTTCTCACTCTCTTAGTGTCTTTGGATGAACATAAGTCCTTAATTTTAATGAACTTCAAGATATCAATCTTTCATTTTGTAAAGTCCTTTTCTTCATGTTAAACCTTTGCTTAACACACATTTTTCAACATATGCTTTTAAGTTTTGTTCCATCAGAAAATTTCTATTGGACTTTCCAGTGGTCCAGTAGCTGTGAGTTCATGCTCCCAGTGCAGGGGGCCTAGGTTTGATTCCTGGTCAGGGAACTAGATCCACATACTACAACAAAGATCAAAGATCTTGCATGTTGTAACTAAGACACAGCACAGCCAAATGAATAATTTTTAAAATCTTTATTTTCTCATTAATTTTGTATTTAAAACTTATCTGGACTTAATTTTTGTGTATGGTATAAGATGAAGTGTATGTGTGTTAGTCACTCAGTCATGTCTCTTTGCAACCCCATGGACTGTATAGTCCACCAGGCTCCTCTGTTTATGGAATTCTCCAAGCAAGAATACTGGAGTGTGTTGCCATTCCCTTCTTCAGGGGATCTCCCCAACTCAGGGATGGAACCTGTGCTGGAGTCCAGCTCCAGCAGCCAGGGAATCAGCCTGAAGGGATGAGCAGTGTCGGTGGACAATGATGTAGCCTCTGACTCGAGGTACGGGACTACATGTTTATTTCAAGCTTCATGTTCTCTTTTATACTTTGACAAAAGCATTAGGTCAGAGGTTTGACATTTTAGTTTCCCCCACCCAAATTTATTGTCTCCAGAAATCATTGTTGCCCTACAAACAGAGTTCCTGCTTCAGTGATTCTCTCAGAATCTGCTTTACTATCTATTATCTACTTCCTCTTATGTGTCCTATACTTAACTTGTGATTACATTGTAACTCATGCTACATTCTTCAGTTTATTTCTTATCTTTCTAAATCCTGTTTGCCCCTAGCATCTTAAGATCACTACCTACTAAAAAGGCTTCTAGCTATTAATATCTCTAAAATTCCTAATCACTATAAGCTATAGTAAAATATGCTAACACTACAACAGTCCTTAAACTTTAAGTTAAGTTGCTTGGTCAGTCATGTCTGACTCTTTGCGATCCATGGGATTCTCCATGCAAGAATACTGGAGTGAGTTGCCATTTCCTTCTCCAGGGATCTTCCCGACCCAGGGATTGAACCCAGGTCTCCTGCATTGTGGGCAGACGCTTTAACCTCTGAGCCACCAGGGAAGCCCTTAGACTTTTAGCTTCTAACTATTCTTGCTGCTGCTGCTGCTAAGTCGTTTCAGTCGTGTCTGACTCTGTGCAACCCCATAGATGGTAGCCACCAGGCTCCCCCGTCCCTGGGATTCTCCAGGCAAAAACACTGGAATGGGTTGCCATTTTCTTCTCCAATGCATGAAAGTGAAAGTGAAGTCGCTCAGTCATGTCAGACTCTTAGTGACCCCATGGACTGCACTACAGCAGGCTCCTCTGTCCATGGGATTTTCCAGGCAAGAGTACTGGAATGGGGTGCCACTGCCTTCTCCTAAATTATTCCTGCTGCTTCTGCTAAGTCGCTTCAGTCGTGTCTGACTCTGTGCGACCCCATAGATGGCAGCCCATCAGGCTCCACCGTCCCTGGGATTCTCCTAAACCCTAAACTCAGCAAACTTCTTTTGCCATAAATATTTCCATCATAAACAGGTCTCAGATAACAATCCTTCCCATGGCCTCAAGCTGTGGCCTACATGCTCATCCTGGAATATTCTTTGTAAAGATCCTAGAACAAATGTCAATGGTTACTTTACAGATTATTTTCTGGGCACAACTGCAGAAGGCTTTGTGTTTTCTCGTGCTGCTCTCAAAAACAATAAGCACCTTAACATTCTTTCCAGCCAACTCAACCGAAGAAAGGAAAGAACAAGTCAGAATCACAAGACCTAACTCCTTCATCCCGGGACCGTGCCTGTGGGATGAGGAGAGGGGGTTGGGGCCATGCCTCCATTTTGTCAGTAATGCCTAACACGGCTCCCGACAAACCTGGGTCTCCCACATTGCAGACAGATTATTTACTGTCTGAGCCACTGGGGAAGCCCTCAGGTTAACAATTATTGACCCAACTGACTCATTTATTAAAAAGAATTATCCTTGTACCAACTGCATTTCAGTGGTAACTTTATCATGAATTAGGAAGATCATATAAAGGTCAGTCTTTTTACAACCTTCTTGAAGGAGAGATGTGGTTTATTAGTTATCAACCTTTTTCCCTTCAAAATACATTCCCTTTACAGCTGTAAAATCCCTGATAACACTGTTTAAACTGCATCTTACAAGTCTCAATGTGTTTTATTTTTTAGTTTAAAATATCCACTAATCTCCATTGTGATTTCTTCTTTGATCCATGGTTTATGAATACCAATTAGATTAAAAAAAAAAATTCGGAGAAGGCAATGGCACCCCACTCCAGTACTCTTGCCTGGAAAATCCCATGGATGGGGGAGCCTGGTGGGCTGCTGTCTATGGGGTCGCACAGAGTCGGACACAACTGAGGCGACTTAGCAGCAGCAAGATAAAATTAATTAATAGTTTTGTTTCGCTCTTTTGTATTCTTATTGATTTTTACTACTTTCCTATTAAATTCAGAAAAATATATTAAAATTATCAATTGTGTTTGTGAATTAGTCTTGTGTAAATTTTAGCTGTATGTTTTTCAAGTCTGTTATTAAATGCATTTAGGCTTCTTTTTCTTCTCAATAAATTAACCCTGTTTTCATTACGATGGTTCTCTAATTTAGCGTGTTAAACGCTTTCTAAAAAAGTATAGTGGGTTTTTATTTTTTTATACACAATTGTTTTAGTTTCCTATGGCTTAAAACAACACAGATTTATTTTACTATAGTTATACAGGGCAGAAGTCCAAAATCAGTTTATAAGGCTAAAATAAAGGTGCTGGAAGGGCTGGTTTCTTCTGGAGGCTTCAAAAGAGATTCTGTTCCTTGCTTTTTTCTGGGAACTAGAAAATCCCATGGTCGGAGGAGCCTGGTAGGCTGTAGTCAGTCCATGGGGTCGCTAAGAGTCAGACACTACTGAGCGGTTTCACTTTCACTTTTCACTTTCATGCACTGGAGAAGGAAATGGCAACCCACTCCAGTGTTCTTGCCTGGAGAATCCCAGGGATGGGGGAGCCTGGTGGGCTGCCGTCTATGGGGTCGCACAGAGTTGGACACGACTGAAGTGACTTGGCAGCAGCAGCAGCAGCAGAGGCTATGTTCATTCTATGACTCACGGCCTCATCCAACATCAGTTTTTCAACCTTGTATTGCTGCTTGGCTCTTTTCACTTCTGTAGTCAAATCTCCCACTGCCTCTTTCTGAGAAGGACAATGATGATTATATTAAGAGACCACCAGGATAATCTAGGGTAATCACCCCATCTAAAGATCCTCAACATCTACAAAGCCTCTTTGCCATATAAACTAATACTTACAGATTCCAGAAATTAAAATTCACTTGTGGGGTCATTACTTAAGCTACTATAGTAATCATTTATTTTTTTAAATCAGAAAGTAAAATTTCTATTTAATATTATCATTTACATTTTTGGGTTAAGTCTATCACCTTACTCTTTTATGTCTCATCATTTTGGTTCCTTTATTTCCCCTTTCTTTTTATCCCTTAGACTAGACAAATATTATTTTTCTGCTATATTGGCATAATATTTATGCACTCCAATATCACACTTTCAGTGGTTGCCCTAGAGATTACAATAAACCATCTGTAAAATCTGTACTATAAAACATCTGTAAAATCTATACTACAGGTTTTTGGAAATTACAGTCTATTAGTACTTACTTGCTTTATACACCTTACTTCTGATAGAATGGAGTGTATGCTATGACTACAACTTTTATACCCATTTTGGTAACTTAAACTAATTTTTTCACATTATATTGTTGCATTCCCTACTTCTTCAGTCAGTTTTTTTGTGCTTTTGCAATTTGTGATAACTTTGAATAACTGCTTAAAAACACCCCCAAATGGAAGCTGAATTTTTCCTCAGCAAAAGTAGTTTTGATTAGAACTTTATTACAAGCCACACACACACACACAAAAATTATGTAAACATACTAGGATCATGTAGCAGGAACTCAAATTTAACTCTCTAGCTTATGTAACACAAAATTTTTTTTTTTTTAAAAAAGGAGAGATGTGACTGCTTACAACTCCAGTCCCTGGCAATGTTTCAGAAGATGTAATTTTAAAATGCGTTTCTATGAACTGTTTAAATTTCTTTAATTAAACAACAACAAAAAAAAACACTGTAGAAACTTAATCAGTATTTTGAACCAGGTTAGCTTTTTATTTTGTACTTTAAATTCTGGCACTGACACTTTACAGGCTGAGTATAAAATGAAGTTTTTGTGTGCACAATTCAAGTGGACTGTAAGTTATTGGTATATTCAGTGATGCAGTTCTGAACTTGTATATGGCATGATGTATTTTTATCTTACAGAATAAACTGACTGTATATGTTTTTCTCAGGATAAATAGCTGTATGAAATTTGTTTCTTGAATATTTATCTTACCTTGTACAATATATTCTGACATCCTACCAGTGTTTGTCCTACTAGGTTTTTGTTTTGCTTTCTGTTATATATCTGTCTCTTATACACATCTTGCAGGGGGCCTAGGTTTGATTCCTGGTCAGGGAACTAGATCCAC
>SJYT01001167.1:96999-146265 GCA_006410635.1 Cephalophus harveyi | reverse complement strand
TAACCCAAAATAAAATGCTTATAAACAAATCTGACAAAATATTTACAGGTTCTGGATGCTAATAAATATAAAAGTTTGATTAAAGATAATAAAAATTGGAGAAGTATTTTGTACTCATAGGTTGGAAGAACCAATAATGTTAAATGTCAATTCTATACAGTTTGATACACAAATTCAATATGATCCCAATGAAAATGCCAGCGAGATATTTTCTACATATCAATAAACTGACTTGAAAATTTATATCAAAAGGCAAAGGACAAAGTACTAACATGATACTGAGTAAAATAAAGCTGGAATTCACCATGCAATTTCAAGGCATACTGTGTGTTCACAATAATCAAGACAGTATGGTAATGAAAGAATAGACTCATATATTAATGCAACTAAATTCTCCAGAAATAACCACACACATATAGCCAAATAACCTTTGATAAAGAAACAAAGGCAACTCAGAGAAAAATTATACTCCTTTCAAAAAAGGTATTCCAATAAACCTGTACAAATATTAACTTACATTAGGGATCTGAACATAAAATGAAAAATTATAAAACTGCTCAAAGAAAAATAGAATGCCTATACAACCTTGGCTTGGGTGAGGAGTTTTTAAATACAACACCACAAGAAAATCCATAACAAAAATTATTTCAAAGATGGCATTTATTAAAATTAAAACTTTACTTTGACATAGATACTGTTAAGAGAATAAAAGTGCATGCCAAAAGCTGATAGAAAATATTTTAAAATACATTTTCTAATAGAGAACTTGAATCCAAAAATATACAAACAATTCAAAATCAAACAAACAACCCAATAAGAAATTGGCAGTTAATCTGAGCAGAAATTTCACCAAGAATATATGCAGATAGCAAATGAACATGTGAATAGAGGTTTGTCATTTGGCATTAGAAAAATGCAAATTAAAACAATAATAAGATACTACTACATAGCTATTAGAATACCTAAAAGCCCTCCCCCAACTAAACACACACACACACACACAAACACACCCCAATATCAATTACTAGTGAAGATACAAAGCTGAAACAACATAGCAATACATTCATTGTTGGTGGGGATGTAAACTGTCAAAGCCATTACAGAAGCCAGTTTGGTGTTTTCTTTCATAGCTAAATATAGTCTTATCACAGGTGATAGCAATTACATTCCTAGATATATCCCACTGAATTTCACTTGAAAAATCTTGCACTTGAATAATCTTGCACTTGAATGCTTATAGAAGTTTTATTCATGATTTCTAGAAACCAGATGGAACCAAGATGACCTTCAATAGGTGAATGAATAAATAAACTGTGGTACATCCATTCAATAGAATAGTATTTAGCAATTTAAAAAATGAGCTTCAAAGCCAAGCAAGGAGATAAATCTCAATCACAAATTACTAAGTTAAAGATGACAATAGGAAAAATACTACATATATGTAATTCTATTTATATAAAATTATGAAAAGGCAAAACTCTAGAGATAATAAGTTGATCTGTAATTACCAGGAGTTTGGAAAGATGGAAGGTGATGTTTTATGGTGGTTAAGTTATTCTGTATGATTACTGTATATGACCATGCTACTGCTAAGTCACTTCAGTCATGTCTGACTCTGTGTGACTCCATAGATGGCAGCCCACCAGGCTACCCCGTCCCTGGGATTCTCCAGGCAAGAACACTGGAGTGGGTTGCCATTTCCTTCTCCAATGCATGAAAGTGAAAAGTGAAAGGAAAGTCGCTCAGTCGTGTCTGACTCTTTGTGACTCCATGGACTGCAGCCTACCAGGCTCCTCTGTCCATGGGATTTCATGCAGAAACCCTTAGAACTGTACAACATAAAGATTGAAACTCAAGTTATATATTTATTTTCTAAAAATCTTTTAAGAAATCAGGATATTTGGGAATGGAATAAAATTTTTGATAAAATAATCTGAATGCATTACATATGTATGATATAACCTAGTTGAAATGCATGGAATGATATGATGCTGAATTACATAATTCTGGAAATGAATTAATATTGTAAGACTAAAGCCATAAAGGGGCCTGCAGTGCAGTAGATGCAGGTTTGATCCCTGGGTTGAGAAGAACCCCTGGAGAAGGAAATGGCAACGCACTACAGTATTCTTATCTGGGAAATACCCTGGACAGAGGAGTCTAGTGGGCTACAGTCCATGGGTCACAAAAGAGTTGAACTCACCTTAGTGACTAAACAACAACAAAGCCAAAAAAGACTATAGAAAAACACTGTCCTATAGTCGATAAAGTTGTTTCCCATAATGTCAACAATTCTCAAATATTACACGTATATAATGGGTTTGAATAATTAAGAAATATGTGGAATATGAAGGGACTAGATTTTTCATTGTTGATATGTGATGTTACTGGCAAGTTGTGGGGAAAGGTATAATAATTAGTGGGGTGCTGATTTGCAGAAACATCAGTACAAATTTGTGTTTAACTTAATATAAATATAGATGTAAATACCCCAAAATATTTCTGGGTATGTATATACCCATGATTTAGTATATAAATGTAAGTTTTCTTGCTTTGTCAGAAAAGAGGGTCTAGATACATGACACCCCCTGAGCAGCTAGCTCTGTGGCCAAGTCTTGGTTTTCATTTTTTTTTTTTTTTTACACATTTTCCAATAAAAGGAACCAGAATTTCTCAGAGAAATGATTGATAATAAGGCTGGGAAAGGAAATATATAAGATGAGCTGGAGAAAAGAAAGTACTCAAAACGAAACCGAGAATACTGGGGATATGTATCAACAGGATATATAAACCAAATGAAAAAGTGCCTTATTATTAGAAGAAATTGAGATATAACACAGTGCTAAACATAAATGATTGGAAAAAAATAGCGTACAATAGAAAAATCTTTTACATAGAAAAAAATCCTAAAAATATATATAAGATACTGAAAAAGGAATAAAACTTTGCATCCCTTATGTGTGGACTGTGCAGAATGATTGTTTGAAAAATGAAAGGAAAATGGAGTAGTTTTACAGAGGAGAAACCTGACAAAATACCTAAGGTAGGTGGCAAAGTTCATCATTGATAGCAATAATCATGTTGTTAGCATGAACCCTTGAGAAAATTTGATGAGAATGGTACTTTACCTCTGTAGTCCTTCCCCAGACCCATAACCCGAGTCTAATCATAAAATACAGTGGACAAATCCCAATTGAAGGCTTTCTACAAAATACCTAAGAATTTTTCTAAAAACTGTCATGGATCTCACAAATAGTAACATCTAAGTAACCGTCACAGTCTAGAGAAACCTAAGGAGACATGATGACTATGTGTATCTTGGTATCACATATTGTTGTTGTTGTTCAGTTGCCCAGTTCTGTCTGACTCTTTGAGACCCCATGGATTGCAGCACACCAGTCTTCCCTCTTCTTCACTATCTCACAGAGTTTGCTCAAACTCATGTCCATTGAGTTGGTGATGCCATCCCAGAAATTTAAAAAGACATTAGGTTAAAAAAAAAATTAAACTTTGAATAGAGACTCTAATAATGTGTCAATGTTGGCTCATTAGTTGTGACTAATAAATGTTCTAATATAATAAGTTAAAATGAATAAGGAGTAGTAGAACTCTGTACTATCTTCACAACTTTCCTGTAAATCCAAAACTTCGAAAAAACAAACATTTAAAAGATTAGCTAGATACTTCCAAGTGATCCTTCCAAAAGGCAATGATAATTTATATTCTCACAGATTCTTAGAATACCTGTGTCTTGGTCATCTTTCCAACAATGAACATTATATCTTCAAGAATGTTGCCAGTCTTTCAGGAGAAATAATTATGCCTCACTGTTTTAATACATATTTCCCTGAATGCTAGTGAGGCTATTCACTAGCTTTTCAATAAACTTATAACCACTTCTTTTTATTATTCTATAGAGTGTCATTTATGTCCTCAGCCAAATTTTCATTACTTGGTCTTCTATTTGTGTTGAGTCCTTTACATAACCTGGATTGTCATTCTTTCTTTAAAGGTTTTTGGTGCGGACCATTTTTCTTTTTAAGTCTTGAATTTGTTACAACATTGCTTCTTCTGAATGTTTTTTGGCCATGAGACATGAGGATCTTAGTTCCCCAACCAAGGATCGAACTTGCACCCCCCGTGATGGAAGTTGAAGAATTAACCACTGGACCACAAGGGAAGTCCGTGGATAGTTATTCTTTTGTATCATAAATTTTGAAGCTATCTCTCAAAGTTTATCACTTGTAACTTGTCACTACAAACTCTAACTCATTTGCATAGTTTTAAATTTGCTTTTTGTTATTTGTTCAAGAAGTTTTTCCCTAACTCAGAACTAGAAAACTTCTTCTATGTTTTTATGTGGAAAACTTATTAGCATTTAATACACCTGAAATTTTTTTTGTGTGTATGATAAAAGGATGAGATCAAAATTATGAATTACAAAATGATACATTATTTCTTCATTAACATAAACCTAATAAATCAATAGAACAAGCTTGGTTTTGAATTTTTTGTTTCTTATCAGAGGCATATTTCTATATGCATTAAGTAACCTCATTATGTTTTAATGCTTATGACTGAATAATATATCTTTGTCTTAAAGATGAAGTCCTTTTTCACTGTATTATTTTAAAATATGTCATTGGGTATTATTGCAAATTTTCACATGGATTTTGAATTAACTTTTAATGTTTTATTGAAACATATTTGGGAGTTCTAATTAGGATGGCACTAGACATCATTTGGGCTTTCCTGGTAGCTCAGACAATAAAGAATCCGCCTGCAATGCAGGAGACCTGGGTTCCATCTCTTGGTTGGGATGATCCCCTGGAGGAGGGCATGGCAACCCACTCCAGTATTCTTACCTGGACAATCCCCATGACAGAGGGGCCTGGCAGCTACAGTCTATGGGGTCACAAAGAGTCAGATACAACGGAGCAACTAAAGCACAGCACAGCACAGACATCATTAGGGCGAACATGTATCACAATCCTTCATCCAAGGCTTACACAGTACATGAACCAAGAACTTCTAGATTTTCAAGCTGGATTTAGAAAAGACAGAAGAACCAGAGATCAAATGGCCAACATTCATTCGATCACAGCAAAAGCAAGGAGATTCCAGAAAAACCTCTATTTCTGCTTCATTGGCTATGCTAAAACCTTTGACTGTGTGGACCACAACAAAATTCATAAAGTGAGAGGAATACCAGACCACCCTACCTGCCTGCTGAGAAACCTGTGTGCACATCAAGAAGCCACAGTTAGAACCATACATGGAACAACAGACTGTTTCAAAATTGGGAACGGTGTAGGTCAAGACTGTATATTGTCACCCTGCTTATTTAACTTACACTGAGAGAACATCATGCAAAATGCTGGGCTAGATGAAGGACAAGCTGGAACCAAGATTTCCAGGAGAAATATCAATGACCTCAGATATGCAGATGATACCTCCCTAATGACAGAAAATGAACAGAAAATAAAGAGCCTCTTGACGAGGGTGAAAGAGAAGAGTGAAACAAAGATCATGGCATCCAGTCCCATCATTTCATGGCAAACAGATGGGGAAGCAATGGAAACAGTGACAGACTATTTTTTTTTCTTAGTATTTTCTGTTTGGTTGTTTTAATTATGCAGTATATATATTAATACAAAAAGCCTGTATATATCATATTACTGCACTATTTCATCACTTTTAATAATTCTATATTTGATTCTCCTGAAATGTCTCTAATTGTATAATTAGGTAGTATATATTATGTGTTTGCATGCTTATTGATACAAATAGTTGGTCTATGGCTTAAAATCATTAATCTGCTCAGGAAAGTAAAATTAGACACATTTATTTTTACTACCCACAAATATGAATTACACTTAGAAATCTGTTAAGTAATTAAGTACTTAAGAATACGGTTTTGTTAAAATTCTTTAGAGATTTTTATTCCTATTGAACTATAAATTCATTTGAGAATAACATTGATATATTTATTTGAATATCTTTCCCTGCATTTGTTTAAAATATTTTGTAGAGAATTTTGCACATTATTTTCTAATATAAATTTCAAGTTCCTTTATCACATTTTAATTAAAATTACATTTGTCCACACAGAAAACAAGAAGGTACTTGACATCTTTACTCACGGTATCTGACAGTATAAGATCTGGTGCACTTATCTTGAAAGAACTGGTCAGGGATGAGAAATCCCTAGATTGCAAATCTACATTCTGTTTGAATTCTGATTAAAATACAATTTGTGGGAGTTTCTTTGAAATCTAAACAGAGGCTATTATGATGAAGCCAGCTGTAGCTTTTGTAGGTTTTTATTCTTTATGACTGCTCTGTTCCCTACAGTGTATCTGTGAAGTACAAAAAGTTCACAGCACATGATTATACTGAGGCGACATAGCCACTGGAGTGTGAGATAATCTTCAGAGCTGAGAATTAGTGTCTTGAGCAACCAAGCGGGGAACCAAAGGGGAGTTATTCCCTCAGTCAAGTTTAGTGCCTAAGATACATCTGAATCTATATAGCTCTTTATTATTGCTCAGATCTATATTTTTGATCATTTGGTTACATGTGAGTAAAGGTTATATTTTTTTCTCTCCCTCACCTTGCTCAGTTAGTAGAATGTACATTACCAAGATACTGTGTAGAACATTTAATCAAAATGTTATAGTTTTCAACATTTGTAGTTTCATGCAAAGGTTAAGCAATTGAGATTATTTTTATGAAACCTGTGAAGTTCATAGAGTAGAATCAAATTGGACTTTAATTTTTTCACACTTCCAGACAAGATGCCATTAAAGAAAATTAATGTTTCACACAGAAACATCACAGGGTGTAAAAGAACTTTTAATGGGACAAGTAAGGAGATATTTATATAGGTTTTTGTTTTTATTTGAAGAGTCTATTGGTAGAGAAATTTATATAAACAGGATTAGAGTTCTATACATATTTCTTCTTGGTTGCAGTTTCAGGCATTAAAGCATCAAGAGATGTGTATAAGAGACAGGAGAGAAACATCACAGGGTGTAAAAGAACTTTTAATGGGACAAGTAAGGAGATATTTATATAGGTTTTTGTTTTTATTTGAAGAGTCTATTGGTAGAGAAATTTATATAAACAGGATTAGAGTTCTATACATATTTCTTCTTGGTATGGAGAACATTTTTCACTTTTATATAAATGTTATATTTTACTATATCTAAAGTGGAAGGATATTTCTGTGGTTTTTAAAAACTTTCAAATTATAATTTTTATATTTATTTTTATATTTTAATTAACCCACAATGAACTAATGGGCCATGCATTGATATTTTGTAAACTTATTGATTATTATATTTTATGTTTGTGAAGTCAGTGTAACTTTATCACTGTCAGGTCTAAGCCAACCCTAGTAAATATATCCAGAATGCATAATTAAGTAATTTATCAAGTATAATAAAATTCCACATTTATGTTTATGAATATTGACCTGAAGCAAATGTCTTCTGTCCCTTGCTTTGAAAGAATTCAAATCTGTTTGCAATAATTTTCACCATATAGACAGAGCCACCAAATATTTTACAACTAAGTTTTATATAAGTTGTTTACTCAATAAACATTGAATTTTACTCACTGAATAACTCTTTAAATGCATGTACTATGTTTAGTCGCTTAGTCGTGTCTGACTCTTTGCAACCCTATGAACTGTAGTCCACCAGTCTCCTCTGTCCATGGGGATAGTCCAGGCAAGAATACTGGAGTGGGTTGCCATGCCCTCCTTCAGGAGATCTTCCCAACCTGGGGATCAAACCCAGGTCTTCAACATTGTAGGCAGATTCTTTACCATCTGAGCCACTAGGGAAGCCCTTCTATATGCATACATGTGCCTATAAACCTGATCTTCTTACCTAATCTGTATTTCACATGCTCAGTGGCTCAGTCATGTCTGACTCTTTGCAACCCTGTGGAATGTAGCCCACCAGGCTCCTCTGTTCATGGGATTTCTCAGGCAAGAATACTATTCTTGCCTGAGAAGGAGTTGCCATTTCCTTCTCCAGGGAATCTTCCTGACCTAGGGATTAAAACTGAATCTCCTGAAATGGCACGTGGATTATTTACCACTGAGCCATCAGAGAAGTATGTTATCCTTTTAATGAGGATGTAATAGAACAACCTTTCCAAATATACAAAGTACCTTAAACACTGAAACAGAGATATCATATAGAAAATGATGGATTAAATTTCAAAAGAAAGAAACTAAAGACATCATATGAGAGAAGGAATAGCCTGAGGAATCTGAAGGCTTGAAAGTACACAGAACATTTCCCATGACTACACTAATCAAATTCACCATTATTGAGCACTCAATTTATTACAATGAAAATGAACATATTGACTTATCCTCCATAATTCAAAATATACATCGTTAGAAATCTGACATTAGAAGAGACAATTTAATTATTTTCTCTATTAATTATAGGGTAATAGGTTTCTCTTCAGAACTTTCCAATTTGTTCATCTTGCTACAAAATTATAGTTTAGGCAAGTCATTCAGAAATATGCTGATTTTTCCCACAATTTTCTGCTGTCTTTGCAAATATGCCTTTGCCTTCTAATGTCTCTGTGGCATTTTCACAACAGGAATTGTCATTATTTGTAGTTTCAGGCATTAAAGCATCAAGCCAAGAATTATTAGAGATGTTAGAAAGTAGTAAAACACCTGCCATTCCAAATTGTCTTCAGATAATACAAACCGAATGTGCTCTGTGTTTATAACTGACCCATTAATTATGTGCTGGAAATTCCAAGTAAAGTTCCTACTGTTTTCAGAATTGAGAAAGCAGTGCTAACTGGTCTTGCAAGAACTGCCAAGAGATAATAAGAGATGATTTAAAGGGATATAAAAACAAATTATTAATACTGTTTGAGGCTCTGTTTCAGAATGTGTGAGTAATGTATCGTGGCAGGAAATTCTTTAGCTTTAAATATCTGGAGAAGGAAATGGCAACCCACTCCAGTATTCTTGCGTGGAGAATCCCATGAACAGAAGAACCTGGCAAGCTACAGTCCATGGGGTTGCAAGAGTCGGACACAATTTAGTGACTAAACCACCACTACCATGCTGATTACCTGATTAAATATCAATTTTTCACTTAAAGCTTGATCTGGATTCTCTCTAGTACCAAAACTACTGACTTGCTAGAGGTATCTCTGAAAACAATTTTAATGTGCCTTCTAGACTAAAAAGCTTAATAAATGACATCTCTATCTTTTTAATGACCTGAAATACCCCAAGATTTTACGTGTTCTCCCAGCAGTTAAAATATTATAAATTTAGCAAGAATGTTTAGTATTTTTGGAAAAAAAAATCATAGAATTGTTTCTCCCATGGGAAATTCCACTTGTAAATATAATCTGATTAAACTTAAATGAGAATGATCCTAGGGGAAAATTACTGTGATGGACAAGGTGACTTGACGATTATATTTTGCTGCAAGTGGAATTTTTTTGCCTCAACTGATGGCAGTCTGGTCAGTAGACAGACCTGTTCTAAACCTTTTAGATAACTTCTAAGCTGCAGATGGTCATGTGATTTTGAGGTGAACATATCTCAAGAATGATCAAATAAGATTATAAAGCCCAGTCATTTTGACTCAATACACAGTAATTAGGAAGCGTGAAGAAAATCCTTCGAAGATACTAATGGGATAGTGCAAGTTTATAACCATTCAGGCCAGCAGTACAGAGCTCATATTCTCTCTTTGTGCAGTCTTCCTCCTTCCCACAGTTGTTGATTTCAAGAAGATTCCCTAAAAATACTATTTTACACCGTTATGGACTGAATTGTGTATCCCCTCCAATTCCTATGTTGAAGTTCTAACACTAGTACCTCAGAGGTAATTGCATTTGGATAAGGCCTTTAAAGAGCTAATTAAGTTTAAATGAGGCAATTAAGAGAGATCTTAAAACAGCATGATTGGTGCACTTATAATAGTAAGAGATTAGAACATAGAGTCACTAGCAGCATACATGCAAGAAGGATGACCACATGAAGAACTGGCAAGAAGTGTACAAGCCAAGGAGAGAGGCCTCAAAGGAAACCAATCCTTTCTGTATGCATGGTCAGAAAACTGACAACTTCTCAATTAAAAACTTTTTTTGTTTGAATAAATTTATTTTTACCTTTCCTCAAGTAGCTTTTAATATATATCCCCCCCAAATTATTACAATGATGAGCAGAGATAATTGGATTTTTCCAGTGTATTTTGATGCAATTAATTACTGGTACAAGATGTATGGTGCATGATATAAATATATATAACCCTATATAAATACATTAAAAATATATAAATATATATGACAATGAGTAAGTAAACAATGATTTTAACACATATAATACAAAACAAGGTGAAATAAAATGAGTGATTTAATGAATATTTTTCAAATACAAAAACTGAATGAAGAAATAAGAAAGCAGAGAAAAAACAGAAAGGAAATTTAGTAAAACAGAAAAAAAATTGAGTCCTTTTAAGAAGAAATCCTGTCTCTTATACACATCTTTTTAAAGTCTCCTACTATTATGTACTTAAAATTTTAAAATAATAAAATATTGGTTTGTTACAAAATGAATAGACCAAATAGGCAAAATAAATAAATGACTAGATTCCATATATAAACTTAGAAGTTATAGTAGAACATTTAATGGAAGATAATATTGCCCTATATTCTCTTTACTAATAGCAACCTAAAAGTTAAACAAACAACAAAAATAGACATAAATTCAAATGTACTACACAGCATCAAATAATTATAACTTCAAATTCAGAGTCTTTTTTCTTAAATATCAGAGTACTCAGGGATCTTGGTTTCAAGAGAGGTAATTATATTCTATCTAGATTAAACAAGAAAAATTTTTGGACAAATATCAGGGTCTTACTGATTAGGCTTAAGGTTGGGAGTTCTTGCCTAGACAAAAAGTTAGACACTAAAACAGTTCTGCTGGACCAAAGAATAAAATGCACATGGGATCTTTAGTATAAATCATCAGGAAGGGCTGTTGGGGCCAACAGTAGACACTGTAGCTACCACCAATTATAATAAAGAGCCTTATGTATTAAGCCTGGTAGCAGATTCAGTTTATAAATTTCTGAAACCATTACTTTTCTTAGATTGAAAGACTCCTAAACCTGCAAAGCCTAGAATTATGCTGACAGAAATAATGTTTTCTTTAATAATCGAAATATTCATTATGAAAGGTGCCATGCTGTTTCTACCCTTTGCCTAATTGGGAACAGTATTTTCTTTATGGGAGAGACAGCTCCATAGAGTTATTTCTGGTTCAAATTTCACATTATAATCTGAAGATCTGCACCCCATCCTGCAAAGAGCTTGCTTCTCAGTTGGCCAGATAGCTTTCTTCCATATCTGTCAGGGCTAAATCTCTCACTTCTTCCTGTTCTCTGATAAAATAGTAATGTGATGTCAGAAGTAAATATTGCCATCACCTTGTTCATGAAAAAAAATTGTCCCTATGTATGACTTTAAGAAACTATTAAAGTGATGCTATAATGGAGCTAGCCATACTTGTGATAGAATTTAAATAAATATATTTATAAGCTGATTATGTTGTTATATTAATATAGTGCCTGGTTGTCATCTAGGCCTAATCTTTGGGACATTACTTTTTGTAAAACACAACTGGACCTGCACAAACATGATGCATTACAACACAATCAAAATATTATTAATGGATCTAGCCCTCCTAGTCAGATTTATGTAGCTCAGAAAATAAAAAGAGAAGAGAAGAGTGAAAAAGCTGACTTAAAACTCAGTATTAAAAAAATGAAGATCATGGAATCTGGTCCCATCACTTCATGGCAAATGAATGGGGAAACAATGGAAACAGTGACACATTTTATTTCCTTGGGCTCCAAAATCACTTCAGATGGTGACTGCAGCCATGAAATTAAAAGATTCTTGCTCCTTGGAAGAAAAGCTATGATAAACCTAGACAGCATATTAAAAAGCAGAGACATTATTTTGCCGACAAAGGTACACCTAGTCAAAGCTATGGTTTTTCCAGTAGTCATGTATGGATGTGAGAACTGAACCATAAAAAAGGCTGAACACCAAAGAATTAATGCTATTGAATCATGCTGTTGGAGAGGTCTCTTGAGAGTCCCTTGGACAAGGAGATCAAAACAGTCAATCCTAAAGGAAATCAATCCTGAATATTTATTAGAAGAACCAATACTGAAACTGAAGCTACAAACTTTGGCTACCTGATGCAATGAGCCGACTCATTAGAAAAGACTCTGATGTTGGGAAAGTTTGAAGGCAGGAGGAGAAAGGGACCGCAGAAGATGAGATGATTGGATGGCAATACTGACTCGATGGACGTTGAGTCTGAGCAAGCTCTGGGAGTTGGTGATGGACAGGGAAGCCTAGTGATGGACAGGAAGCCTGGGGTCTCAAAGAGTCAGATACCACTGAGTGACTGAACAACAGCAAGTCTTAGAAACAAAAAGATATTTTTTCTTAATGGAAAATTTAATAATTTCTTAATAGAAATTTATTCTTCAATATAAGTTGATCTTATTGTAATGATTTTCTTGGGAATCATGGAGAAAAGAACTATATTTCTGCTGTCAAGGGTTCAGATTACCTTTGGATGTGGATGGATCCCAGTTATTTTAAGAATAAAATTTAATACAATGATTTGTAAGTATATGCATTTTTGTTGAATATAGTTGATATACATAAAACACGATGTTATTATTTTAACTAAATAGATGCATGTAGCTAAAGGACTAAAGGCATATTATCTACATCCAGATAAAAGTTACTGAAAGAATCCTTAACCTCTACTAAAAATAGCCATCAGGACTATTAGCTTCAGGGACTAATATTAGATCAAAGCTGGAGGTTTAGGGTAATGACTTTTTGCATAACGGCCATTCACCCTTCTCATTCTGCAAATTCTGTCTCTAAGGTACTCTTTGCAATTATTCTAAGCAGTGATTCTACTAAAAATAGCCATCAGGACTATTAGCTTCAGGGACTAATATTAGATCAAAGCTGGAGGTTTAGGGTAATGACTTTTTGCATAACGGCCATTCACCCTTCTCATTCTGCAAATTCTGTCTCTAAGGTACCCTTTGCAATTATTCCAAGCAGTGATGTTTCTTTAAAAAACAATTATACCCGTCATTAGCACCATGGAAACACAGCCCCAAACCAACACTGGTACTTCCAGAGTAGTTAAACTTGGAAACATGGAAAAAAAGGAATACCTTAAGGCTATGGTTACGAGTCATAAAAATTTCAAATGGAAATTGAACAATTCTTAAGAATTTAAAGTATTCTAGCCACAAAATTAAAAAAGATTACTGAAATTTAACCAAGATGCAGTGAAAAGAAGTATTTGTCTCAAGGATATTTAATGGACTATGGAAAGGGTGAAAATGCAGGTTTCACATGGAGTTTTACAAAGTGAAATACATACACATGAAAGTCTACCCTTAATATTGGGACTTTTCTGGCAGTCTAGTGGCTGAGACTTTGTACTTCTACTATAGGGAACATGGGTTCAATCCTTAGTTGTGTGGCATATATATATACACACACACACACACACACACATATATGTATATGTATATATGTATGTATGTGTGTGTGTATATATGTATACATATATGTGTGTGTATATATATATATATAATCTACTCTACTTCTAAGGTGTATCTGAATTAAAATACTAGCTCTTCCTTCTCAGTGCAGTGCAAGTTTAGTCAAGTAACTTCATTTCTCTGTGCTTCAGTCTCTTCATCTTTAAAATAGATAGGAATTTCTGTCTCCTTCATCCATTGCTCTATCCCAAGACTTCCATTTCTTTGAAAGGTGATAGGCAGTAAATCAACTTTTGTTTAAAGAATCAATTAGTTTAACTACTCAGCTAAAACTCTGTGAACTTTTTTTTCAGAATTTTTAAAGACTAGCAAAATTGATATTCCACCTGTGGTTAAAATTATGTAGTTGTTCTTAATATAAATTATGTTTATAAAAAGATATTAACTTTAGATTATATATGGCTAGTATATCTTCCTTCACTGGTTCAAAAATGGTTCCTTTTCATACATTTTATTTTTGAAACTGAATATTGTGACAACCACAATATAAAACATCATAGAAACCTGTGTGCTTTCATCCAAATTTACAGCAATCTTCCTGAACTCTAAAATATGTTATAAAGCATGTTTGTTTTTAGGTCTTCAGCAATGTTTTCTAGGCATCCTCTGACATTTCTAACAACGAAATTAACTTTATCTCAATCCCACATTGTTTTGTATATTTTATTTGAGCTATTTAACATGGCAAAGAGAACAAATGTTACTCCAATGGTATGCAGAATCAGAATTTCATTTTTAAAAGAAATTTCAGAAGAACCATCTTTACCATTAATAGTGTTTTACACAATACTGTGTTCAACATAGATGGATTTGCTGAAAAGTAATTGTAGAAATTCCTCTTCATATATTGGGCACAATTTTTAAGTGCTTTGATAATAATCTGTATGAAAACATGTATTTAATAGTTTATTATAATTCTACACTCTTAATTTTTTAAAATTCTATTATACTTTTATTATTTTATCTTGCTAAATTATGTACTTTTATTAAAAAAAGAAATAGTCAACTCTACCCATGTTCATAAATATAATTGAATAAGTTTGCATTTATTTAATCAAGTTTACAAAAGGCATATTATTTTACAATATTCTAAAGCAGAATGTGTTTGTTTATGAATTTATATATTAAATATACAAAATCTTGAGATCACTAGTTAATTGCATGTTAGAGATGATCATATAACATACAGAGCAAATAAGTATTAATCTGTGTATCAAAAGATAGAAAGTTTAGCATTCTGTTCATGTCATGTAAAAAATTCTCACAAACTACTTGGTAAAGAATATTTTCTACTACAGGGACCACTGTTTATGACTGTAGGCTTCAGAGGGAAAAATGCAGTCTCTCGTTTATTGGATCTGTCAGGGGAATTTGTAGTTTCCTCAGTTCTGTCTTGTCACAACAAAAACTTGAAGTGACGGAGCAGCGTTAACAGCCCTTGGATGGGCCAGTGTCACAGCTCTCAGTTGGACCAGTGTTACAGCTCCGTGTTACAGCTCAGTTTTATTTAGAAAATAAAGGAAAATACATCCTCGAGGCATGAGGGCATGCCGACCCAAAAGACACAGAGAGACCCCCTGCCCTTTGGTTCCTTTGGTTCATCTTTATATGTTTTTTCTCCTCCCCCTGGGCCTGCCCTATGTACACTGGCTAGCCAAGAGTGCTGTTTGTTCTACCTGAGGTCCCCACTCCCATCCTTGGACCTTCCTTTGTTCTATTTTTGCGGACTTTTCTGTTCCTTGTCTTTCAGCCACCACCATTCTAGACTCCTTTTTCCTACTCTAACTACCTAACATTCCCCCCTCAAGAGATGGGAGGCCCAATTCTTTGAGAATAGGGGCATTGAGGTCTTTCTGGCTATTTCCTGCTGAACTGGGATGGCGAGGAGCATTGGGCCTCCCCCTCTTGCTAGTCTCAGGCCTCAGAGTCCTTATACTGGTGTCCATCTAAGGGTGAGTGATATTTTCTGTGGTCAGCTGTTGTTTTATATATCTTTGTTAAACTGGCACCGCATGTTGTAGCTAGTTGACTCAGGCAGAGACAAAACAGGTTAGACAATCGATAATACATGGAACAGTCATAAGCAGCATCAATATGGTGATGACAAGGACTAGCAGGGCCATTAGCCAACTTCAAACTTCCATCACCAGGAGGATCCCCCAAAGAGAGATTGTAGCCACCCTAGAACTCTCCAGCTTGTTCTTTGAGATTCTCTAGGGTCTGAATGTTTTTCTTGAGGATTGTGAGACTTTCTTTAACTTGGCTTGAGATATTTACCCAGAAGCAACACATCTCATTCAAGATGACTCAAGTCCCTCCATGGAGAAGGCAATGGCACCCCACTCCAGTACTCTTGCCTGGAAAATCCCAAGGACTGAGAAGCCTGGTAGGCTGCAGTCCATGGGGTTGCTAAGAGTTGGACACAACTGAGCGACTTCACTTTCCTGCATTGGAGAAGGAAATGGCAACCCACTCCAGTGTTCTTGCCTGGAGAATCCCAGGGGCAGGGGAGCCTGGTGGACTGCTGTCTATGGGGTCACACAGAGTCGGACATGACTGAAGCAACTTAGTAGCAGCAGCGGCAACAAGTCCCTCCTTCTTCGGTGATTAGAAGATCTATCTCCTGTCTTTTTTGCAGTATAACCCATGCCAAGCTATGTTGGCTCTTTAGAGCTGTCCTGAGAAATCTTATCCCCAGAAATTGATTTTGGGGTGTTCATTAGAATGGCACTCATTTGTAGTCTGAATAGGTATCTGAAATCTCCCAGGGGCTCACAGGTGTATTGAGTGTCCTTTTCTGTTTTCTTCCAAGGCTTGACTCATGAGTAGTGAATCCAGGAGTCATGTCCTGGTACCTTGATTGCTGTGGGGGTAGAAAGTATTACAGGGTAGGGGCCCTTCCATGTGGGTAGGAGTTGAGCCTTTGGGGACCCATCTTTCCAGGCTTTAATTAGGACTTGAGTCCCTGGAACATATAGTGGTGACTCCTTAGAATATTTTGGGTCCTGGTTGATACCCCACAAGCATATATCCTGTTAGAATTGCCCAATGGTCATGGTATAAGACTGAAGGGTCTGAGCCTCTGGATCTAGGAAGAGGTCATTGACATAAACAAAAGGTCTCCCATATAGCATCTCATAAGGACTAAGACCAACCTGTTCCTTAGGGGCAATATGGGTGCTGAGGAGAGCCATTGGTAAAGCCTCCTTCCATCCCAGGGAGGTCTCCTAGGTTATTGTTTTTATCACCGAATTTAAGAATTGGTTGGCTCTTTCTACTTTTCCTGAAGATTGAGGCCTCCAGCAACAATGGAGATAAGTAATGCCCAATGCTTTAGAGATCCCTTGGGTGACCTTAGAAGTAAGCGATGTCTCCCTTTGTCACTTTGTAATGGCAGACCAAATCTCAGAATAATTTCATGGAGCAATTTTTTACCTCTTCAACTTTCTCAGTCCAGGTGGGAAAGCCTTCAATACATCCTGTGAATGTATCTATCATGATTAATTGGTATTTATACCTTTGAGAAACTGGCATCTGGGTGAAGTCCATCTGCTTGTCAGTCCTCTCCAGGGTAGGTCCCACATTGTTGGATGGGCTGGGCCAGCTGAGGTCTTTGAGCTCCTTGGGGGAGCTTGTTTAATTGTCAAGTGGGACAAGAGGAGGCCACTTGCCTTATAGTCGTTTGGAGACCTGTTCCTCTGAAGAACCTTTCTAGTAATCTTTGGAGGGCCTTTTCCCCTAGATGAGTGGTGGCATGTAAGGCATTAACCAACTTCCATTGGAGGTTCCCAGGTAGAAAAAGGAGTTCCTCCTTTTGGAACCACTCCATGTGATCTTGAAATCTCTTACTCTTAGTTTTAACAGTCTCACCTTCAGTATATGAAGGAGTTTCTGGCAATCCCGAGAGGGATTGTCAGAAGATCCTCTGACCAATCCTGAGGAAATCTGGTACACTAATGGAAGCAGCTTTGTCTTGGATGGAAAAAGAAGAGCTGGATATGCAGTAGTCTCCAATAAAATAAGTAGACAATAAAACAAGTTAAGTCCTGTTTTATTGTCTTAGCCTGTGGAACTAAGGTGGCAACCCCTTTTAGGTCATTGTTCTGTAATGCTGCTCTCTTGGCTTCCTGATCAGCTGCTTGGTTCCCTCATGCCACTTCTGTGTCCTTTACAGTGGGAGACTGAAACCTCAGTGGGCAGATGGTCTGCCTCCAAGAGTCTAAGGATTTGATCACCATATTTGATTGGGGACTCTTAGGTGGTCAAGGGGCCTCTTTCTTTCCCAATAGCAGCATCTGCATGTATCATCAGAAAGGCATATTTGGAGTCAGTGTAAATGGCTACTCTTTTTCCTTTTCCAAGCTCTAAATCTTGAGTCAGGCCTATAAGCTCAGCTAATTGGGCTGAAGTAGCTTCCCTGGTGGGTCAGAGGTTAAAGTGTCTGCCTGCAATGTGGGAGACCTGGGTTCAATCCCTGGGTCAGGAAGATCCCCTGGAGAAGGAAATGGCAATCCACTCCAGTATTCTTGCCTGGAGAATCCCATGGGCAGAGGAGCATGGTGGGCTACAGTCCACGGGGATGCAAAGAGTCGGACAGGACTGAGCTACTTCACTTTCACTTTCACCTGGTGGCAGAGGCTTAGCCTCTATGGTCTCAAAGTTGGAGACTGCATATCCAGCTCTTCTTTTTCCATCCAAGACAAAGCTGCTTCCATCAGTGTACCAAATTTCCTCAGGATTGGTCAGAGGATCTTCTGACAATCCCTCTCAGGGTTTTGTCCAGTGGTCCAAGGTTTCTAGGCAAGAATGAAAGAGGAGAGAGCCCTTGGGGGGTAGACAGGAGGGTGCCTGGGTTGAGAACCTCACAGGGGGATATAGTGAGGCCTGGATTTTCCATCAGCACTACTTATTATCTGAGGATTCTTTTATCAGACATCCATAAATGGCCTCTCCCATTTTGGAGTTGTTTTACTTGGTAAAAATAGTTTTCCCCCAAAAGAGTGTTTTAAAGCATCGCCTGTCAGGATTGCAACAGCTGCAAGATTTCAAAGGCAGGGAGGCCAGGCTTAGGTGGTTGGGTCGAGCCTCTTGAATAAGTAAGCTACAGGCTGGGGCTCAGATCCCAACCTTTGAGTTAACATTCCCAAGGCTATTCCCACTCTTTCATGGACATAAAGTTAAAATGCTTTCTCTGGGTCTGGAAATCTCAAGGCAGGTGCTTGAGTTAAGTCTTGTTTTATTGTAGCCTCTGCCTTCTTTTTGGAGAAGGCAATGGCACCCCACTCCAGTACTCTTGCCTGGAAAATCCCATGGATGGAGGAGCCTGGTAGGCTGCAGTCCATGGGGTCTCTGAGAGTCGGACACGACTGAGCAACTTCACTTTCACTTTTCACTTTCATGCATTGGAGAAGGAAATGGAACCCCACTCCAGTATTCTTGCCTGGAGAATCCCAGGGATGCAGGAGCCTGGTGGGCTGCCGTCTATTGGGTTGCACAGAGTCGGACACGACTGAAGCGACAGCAGCAGCAGCTGCCTTCTTTTGAGGAGTTCCCCACACCATTGGGATTGAATCACCCCATCCCTTCAATCTTTCATATAAGGGCTGGGCAATTAGACCATAGTTGGGTATCCATATTTTACAATACCCAGTTAACTCCAGGAAAGCTCGCAATTGTTTTCGAGTTGTTGGGGAGGGCAACTGGAGGATTCCTTATACCCAATCAGAGGACAGTCTTCTGGACTTGTGTGTAATCTGAAATCCCAGGTAAGTGACCTTTGTCTCAACCATCTGTGCCTTAGCATGGGAGACTTTATATCCCCTCTCTGCCGAAAAAGTTTAGAACCTGAATTACATGTAGTTGGGCATTTTCCTCATCTGGAGAACAGATTAGTAGGCCATCCTCATATTGTAATATTTTCCCATTAGATCCCAGGTCCAGATGTAGGAGATCCTGGCCAAAAGCCTGTCCAAACAGGTGGGGGCTATCTCTGAACCCCTGAGGTAATACTGTCCAAGTCATCTGTTGGTTTTTTTTTTTTTTTTTCCTGGAGCTCCCCACTCGAAGGCAAAAAGATATTGGGATTCTTTAGCCAGTGGTATGCAAAAGAATGCATCTTAGATCCAAGACTGTAAACCACTTGGTACTGGGTGGGATTTCTCCCAAGATTACAATAGGGATTGAATGTGGAATGGAGCAGGACTACAGCTTCATTTATGATCCGGAGATCTTGAACCATTCACCAGGTTCTGTCATTTTTCTTCACAGAGAGGAATGGGGTATGACACGGTGAATTGCTGGGGACCAATAGCCCACAGGCAAGGAATTTGTTTATTAGAGGCTGGAGTCCTTCCCAGGCCTCTCTTCTGAGGGGATATTGTTTCCGATCAAGTGGGATCTTGGAGGACAATGATGACCAGTTCAGCTTGGTGGGCTCATCCAGGAGTCCTCTGGTCCCACACCTGGGGGCTAATTTTGTTCTCCTATAGTTTTTGGGCCCTCTCTATTGGCGAGGTGTAATGGGTTCCTCAGTAGTAACCAGGAGCTGTAGGGCTCTAGGGGCTGAAAAGCTTCCCATCACAAGAGTGGTCCCCAGTTTAGTGAGTATATCTCTTCCCAATAAGGGAGTAGGACACTCAGGGACCACCAGAAACTGGTGGGAAAATATGTGTCCATCCCAGCAACAAAGAAATGCTTGGGTGAATCTTTTAGTAATTGTTTTTCCTGTAGCACCCAAAATGGTACAAGTTTGGGAGGAAAAGGCTCCAGAGTAGGAGGTCAGGACAGAGTAGGTAGCCCCTGTGTCAACCAAGAAATTCTCAGACCTACTTGCCACATCCAGTTGCACCGTTGACTTCAGCCCCGTGATGGTTATCTGTGACAGGCAGTCTGGCTGGAGCAGACTGCTTCAGGCCTGTTGAACCATCCTGAGGGAAGGCTTGGCACTTGACCTTAAAGCTCTTGGGTCCCAAGGGCAGAGTGCCGCCCAATGTCCGATGATGGCATTTGTAGCAAGCCGTTTCAGGAGACTTGTCAGGGTTTGGACACTCTTAGCCCCAAAGCCCTGCCTATCTACAAATTAGGCATTTGCCTGGTGTCTTGTCCTTCAAGGACTCAGGGTTTCCCACAGGGCTTCCTTGAAGGGCGGCCAGCATCTGGGCTTGCCTTGTCTCTTTCCTTTTCTCCCTCTCCTGGGCTGTGGCCTCCCTCTCCTGTTCTCTGTTATAAAAGGCATTGGTGGCTGTCTGGACCATCTCATCTAAAGAAGCAGCAGAGTCCTGCTGCTATAGCTGTTCTAACTTTATCCCGATGTCTGATATGCATTGGATGCACAGGGAGTTGTGCAAAGGAATTTGTCCTTTAAAACTACCAGTCCCTCATAAGAGTTTAAGTCTAGATTAGTAAACTTTTGGAGGGACTCTTTAAGCCTTTCCAGAAAGGTAATGGGGTTCTCATTGGACTCCTGACTTATTGCTGAGATTTAACACAGTCCCACAAGTAATAGGCTTTCTTCTATTTCCACGGTGGACTTCCTTAGGGGTGAGTCTTTCTGAAGCTTATCCTATGCAGTACTGTTGCAACCTGAGAGCCAGGTGTCCCAGGGTCAAGGTGCAGATCCCCAGGCAAGCTGAGGCCTGTCAGCCTCCCGAGAATTGTGTCCCTGGGCAGTTCGAGGCATGTTGACCTCCTGGGATGCCCAGGACTGGTGGATCCCTGAGCAGATTGAGGCATGACAATCTCCCAGGGACCAGATCTCTAGGCAGGTCGAGGCAGGTCGACTTCCTAGGATCCTGGGCTGATGGATCCCTGAGCAGGCTGAGGCTGCTTTCCAGGGACCAGATCCCTGGGCAGGTTGAGACAGGTTGACCTCCTGGGATCCCCGGGCTGGAGTTGGGTGTCCCCAAATCTCCAGCCGTGACTAGTGCTGGGTAGGATTAAGGGGTTTTAATTATAACTTATTGCCAGTTTGTTCATCACAGATGGGAATAGATATCATGATGTAAAGCAATCCAAGCCTGTGCCCTGAGACTGGGAACCTGGTGAAGAGGTCATAAGCCTTATCCTCTTACTGCTTTAAGGGATTGTGAGTCACTGATTTCCTCCCCTACTCCTCCAAAAGAGCAGTTTAGGGTGTTTCCAATGGTAAACAGTTCATTGTCATAGACCCTTTTTAGGTAAAAACAGAAGTAATGACAAAGGAGTGGGTTATCTGGCCCTGTTAGGGGCATTAAGAGTATTTTAATAGTAGGTGGGGTGGAGCAATGTTGCCCTCAAGGGGGCAGGGTCCTGGTTGTAGGAGTTAGTAATTGGCTTAAGAACAAATTGATAAGAGGCAACAGACCAGATGTTGCATAAAAGTGGAGTGGAGATTTGATCCAGGGGTGTATTGTAATTTTAGGAGAAGGGTGGTAAGGGTTTAGGCCCAAATGGCCTGCAGGGCTAACTCCCAAAGTGGCAAACATTATCCCTGGAAGCCCAGTTGCCTTTGAAGGAGGCCAACAGATGGACTTCTCGCAGGCATTGTGTGCCTGTCTCCCACCCTAGCAGGTTCACTGAGAGATGCTATTGTTGCTCATATTGTAGGAAACATGGAAGATGAAGGCCTGAATATCTAGAGGGAATGGATATTATACAGTATTTCCCTCCCAAGGGCCAGATATTTTCTGGTTGTCCCTCCAGAAGACTGTAGAGGCAACATTGTGGCCCCAGGTGGGGCTCAGGAAAAGAGAATGAAACAGGAGGAAAGGGGGCAGGGCACAACTTTTGAAAGAATGACATAGCACAAGGGCCTAATATACACTGATTAAAATCAATTGGGTCCAAGATGACAAGTCAAAAGTAAACCTTGATCTCCAATCTGCAAGCTAAAGACACACCCAGAGTTGGCAAGACAGTTCCAAGTCACTGTCCAAAGAAGGAGGAGTGGGTGGTTCCCCAATGGTTGGGATGATCCCCCCACTCATTAACATATGAATTCACCCAGCTGGCAAAACCTAGCCACACCACATTCCATGGCAGAAGCACTTGCCCTCTGCAATTGCCCACACCCCGCAGAGTGTGCTTTTCTCTGAATCTGAACAAATCCATCTCTTACCTATTGCTGTGTCTCTAACTGAATTTTTGCAATGAGACATCAGTGCCTGAGCTTCATTAGGTCCTGAAACCAGGCATCATGGATTTTGGCCAGGCTCAAGTCCCAGGAAAGAGGAGCTGAAGGACAGGGGGAAAAAGCAGTGGGCAAAACGTGCCAAGGAATCCCCTTCATAACCTGCCGGAAAATCTGCTAAATACCTGTGCTCACACTTTTCACTGACTTGATCCTTGGCCAAAGAAGATTAAGGACAGAACAACCCCCACTGGCCTGGGTAACAGCTACTGGGGCTCAGCAGATAGTGGAGCCTTTGGGGCACACTGAGAAGTAGGCCCTGTCAGAGTCCCTCAATTGCCCCCACTGCTACTCACCTGTTTGAGGGGGATTCGAGGAAACACGGAACGAGGGATTGTAAAGGAATTAAGATTTTGCTAGGCATACGTCCTTCCAGCCATAGGAGCGAGGAGGTCTTCTGGATTCTGAGACTGAGCCGTGTGAGCTTTCTGCTGAGTTCGTTTTTCACTGTCCCAGTTTCCAGCACACTGTGTTTCTTGTCACTTCCCCTCTGCTGGGTTTTCTTCGTGTTCAGCTTCCACCGCAGGAGCTTTCACCGAGTTGGGCTCCTGCTGTGCTTGGCCGCCTCCTTGTGGGGGGCTGTGCCAAGGTTGTTTCAGCCAGGTTAAATCTGAGTCATGGCACCACAGATGTCGGAGGAGTGTGTAATTTCCTTGGTTCCGTCTTATCACAACAAAAATATGAAGTGATGGACCAGCATTACAACTTTCAGACAGGCCAGTGTCACAGCTCTCAAACAGATCAGTGTCACAGCTCTTGGATGGACCAGTGTTACAGCTTCACGTTACAGCTCAGTTTTATTCAGAAAATAAAGGAAACTACATCCTCAAGGCGTGAGGGCATGTCAACCCAAAGGATGTGGAGAACCCTTTGGCTCCTCTTTATATGTTTTTTCTCCTCCCTCTGGGCCTGCCCCATGTAAATTGGGCTAGGCAGGAGTGCTGTTTGTTCTACCTGAGGTCCTCATTCCACTCCTTGGACCTTCCTTTGTTCTATTTTCACGGGCTTTCCCCTTCCTTTTCTTTTAGCCACTGCCATTCTGGACTCTTTATTCCTATTCTAACTACCTAACAGATCAAAAACACAGGATAAAATAACTGGCTTGTAATGATAGTAAACAGGTAATAATTATTTGCATAGCTCTTTAATTAATAAATTCTAAAAATAAGAAAATTCCAACTCAAAAATAAGGTAGTTAGCTTGCACAAGATCATATGCTATTTTACAAAGACATATTTTGAACCAATCAAGATGGAAACGGCAACCCACTCCAATATCCCTGCCTAGAGTATCCCATGGACAGAGGAACCTGGAGGGCTATAGTGCATCAGGTCACAGAGTCGGACATGACTGAGCACGCACACACTCTTTAAACCAAGATTTCCTGTTGTGTCAAGTATACTTTCTTATCCGTATATTTGCAATCATCTTTATTCTGCATCACTATGTTAAAAGCAACCTTATTCACAACAATCAAGACATAGAAGCTATCTAAGTGTTGATCAAAAAATGAATTTTAAAATGTCACATATATATATGTATGTATACACACATGCACACATACGTACATACATACAATAGAACATTATTCAGCCGTAAAAAGATAGGAAATCCATTTGCAACAATAGGGTTGGACCCTGAGGGCATTATGCTAAGTAAAAGAAGTCAGAGAGGGATAGATACTGTATGATCTCACCTTACATATGGAATTTTTAAAAAGCCAAACTCATGGAAGTAGAAGTGGAAAGGTGATTGCTGGGGCTTTGGAAGGTGGAGCTAATGAGGTGATACACTGTATCATTGGTCAAATGATACAAAATTCTAATTATTGAATAAGTTGTGAGGATCTAATATACAGTATGATGAGTATAGTTAACAATACTGTATTATATACTTGAAAGTTATAAGAGTAGATTTTAGATGTTCTCAACCACACGCACATACATACACATACACATACATATACAAGTAGTAATTATGTGAGACGAGGTTTTAAATAACCTTGTTTTGGTAATAATTTTGCAATATATAGGGTTTACCCGGTGACACTAGTGGTAAAGAACCTGCCTGCCAATGCAAGAGATGCAAGAGACTCAGGTTCAATCCCCAGGTCAGGAAGATCCACTGGAGGAGGACACGGCAACCCACTCCAGTATTCTTGCCTGGAGAATCCCATGGACAGAGAAGCCTGGCGGGCTATAGTCCATAGGGTCACAATAGGAGTGGGTGGTTCCCCAATGGTTGGGATGATCCCCCCACTCATTAACATATGAATTCACCCAGCTGGCAAAACCTAGCCACACCACATTCCATGGCAGAAGCACTTGCCCTCTGCAATTGCCCACACCCCGCAGAGTGTGCTTTTCTCTGAATCTGAACAAATCCATCTCTTACCTATTGCTGTGTCTCTAACTGAATTTTTGCAATGAGACATCAGTGCCTGAGCTTCATTAGGTCCTGAAACCAGGCATCATGGATTTTGGCCAGGCTCAAGTCCCAGGAAAGAGGAGCTGAAGGACAGGGGGAAAAAGCAGTGGGCAAAACGTGCCAAGGAATCCCCTTCATAACCTGCCGGAAAATCTGCTAAATACCTGTGCTCACACTTTTCACTGACTTGATCCTTGGCCAAAGAAGATTAAGGACAGAACAACCCCCACTGGCCTGGGTAACAGCTACTGGGGCTCAGCAGATAGTGGAGGCTCTGGGGCACACTGAGAAGTAGGCCCTGTCAGAGTCCCTCAATTGCCCCCACTGCTACTCACCTGTTTGAGGGGGATTCGAGGAAACACGGAACGAGGGATTGTAAAGGAATTAAGATTTTGCTAGGCATACGTCCTTCCAGCCATAGGAGCGAGGAGGTCTTCTGGATTCTGAGACTGAGCCGTGTGAGCTTTCTGCTGAGTTCGTTTTTCACTGTCCCAGTTTCCAGCACACTGTGTTTCTTGTCACTTCCCCTCTGCTGGGTTTTCTTCGTGTTCAGCTTCCACCGCAGGAGCTTTCACCGAGTTGGGCTCCTGCTGTGCTTGGCCGCCTCCTTGTGGGGGGCTGTGCCAAGGTTGTTTCAGCCAGGTTAAATCTGAGTCATGGCACCACAGATGTCGGAGGAGTGTGTAATTTCCTTGGTTCCGTCTTATCACAACAAAAATATGAAGTGATGGACCAGCATTACAACTTTCAGACAGGCCAGTGTCACAGCTCTCAAACAGATCAGTGTCACAGCTCTTGGATGGACCAGTGTTACAGCTTCACGTTACAGCTCAGTTTTATTCAGAAAATAAAGGAAACTACATCCTCAAGGCGTGAGGGCATGTCAACCCAAAGGATGTGGAGAACCCTTTGGCTCCTCTTTATATGTTTTTTCTCCTCCCTCTGGGCCTGCCCCATGTAAATTGGGCTAGGCAGGAGTGCTGTTTGTTCTACCTGAGGTCCTCATTCCACTCCTTGGACCTTCCTTTGTTCTATTTTCACGGGCTTTCCCCTTCCTTTTCTTTTAGCCACTGCCATTCTGGACTCTTTATTCCTATTCTAACTACCTAACAGATCAAAAACACAGGATAAAATAACTGGCTTGTAATGATAGTAAACAGGTAATAATTATTTGCATAGCTCTTTAATTAGTAAATTCTAAAAATAAGAAAATTCCAACTCAAAAATAAGGTAGTTAGCTTGCACAAGATCATATGCTATTTTACAAAGACATATTTTGAACCAATCAAGATGGAAACGGCAACCCACTCCAATATCCCTGCCTAGAGTATCCCATGGACAGAGGAACCTGGAGGGCTATAGTGCATCAGGTCGCAGAGTCGGACACGACTGAGCACGCACACACTCTTTAAACCAAGATTTCCTGTTGTATCAAGTATACTTTCTTATCCGTATATTTGCAATCATCTTTATTCTGCATCACTATGTTAAAAGCAACCTTATTCACAACAGTCAAGACATAGAAGCTATCTAAGTGTTGATCAAAAAATGAATTTTAAAATGTCACATATATATGTATGTATACACACATGCACACATACATACATACATACATACAATAGAACATTATTCAGCCATAAAAAGATAGGAAATCCATTTGCAACAATAGGGTTGGACTCTGAGGGCATTATGCTAAGTAAAAGAAGTCAGAGAGAGATAGATACTGTATGATCTCACCTTACATATGGAATTTTTAAAAAGCCAAACTCATGGAAGTAGAAGTGGAAAGGTGATTACTGGGGCTTTGGAAGGTGGAGCTAATGAGGTGATACACTGTATCATTGGTCAAATGATACAAAATTCTAATTATTGAATAAGCTTTTAGGATCTAATATACAGTATGATGAGTATAGTTAACAATACAGTATTATATACTTGAAAGTTATAAGAGTAGATTTTAGATGTTCTCAACCACACGCACATACATATACATACACATACACATACATACACAAGTAGTAATTATGTGAGATGAGATTTTAAATAACCTTGTTTTGGTAATAATTTTGCAATATATAGGGTTTACCCAATGGCACTAGTGGTAAAGAATTTGCCTGCCAATACAAGAGATGCAAGAGACTCAGGTTCAATCCCCAGGTCAGGAAGATCCACTAGAGGAGGGCATGGCAACCCACTCCAGTATTCTTGCCTGGAGAATCCCATGGACAGAGAAGCCTGGCGGGCTATAGTCCATAGGGTCACAAAGAGTTGGACACAACTGAAACGACTTAGCATGTATGCAAGTTGTGATATATGAGTGTATCAAATCATCACTTTGTACACCCTTAATGTTATTGTATCTCAATTGTATCTAAATAAAGCTAGGGGAGGAGGAAACCATCTAAGTGTTCTGCTGTAGCACTGAAGATCTGACTATATGCACAACGAGTAAAATTCTTCTTCTTAAACTAGAAAATTATTTGAATCCAATAAAAGTAGTTAACAACCAATCAATCAACAATAAATGTTTATTAATGCCTAATTATTGTAGATGTTTAAGCTAGGAAAATATTTTTCATTTTTATGAAAATAGAGAAATGCCATTATTAATTGCGTCTAAAACATCTACTCTAATTTTATATATTCTTAGCACTGTATAATTAGTTTTTTTCATACTTCAAATACTTGATCCTCTTGAGATATATAATCTGCACTGGCAGTTAAAGTCTTTTATTTATTGAACAGTAGGAAAGGGTGACATAGACAGAGTTTCCTGCCAATAAACTTCACTGCTGATATTATAAGCAGAGTGTATGGATAGAAAAGCATTCCAACATGGAACATCCCTTACTGTTTGCCAAGTTCCTCATAGGTTGCTAATCACTACCTGACAATGATTCAATGAAAAGTGAAGTCAGACCACCAAACTATTTCATATGTCATAGCCTATTGAGCAGCTGCCAAACGTTAAACACCAGATGTCTTCATTGACCTAGGCTGGACTGAAAGCAGAGAGTGAATAGCAATGACTCTATTTCATGTCCAAATTTCCTCAACAAGTTTAGAATTAAATACAACACATGCATGTATAAAAATCTGCTAAGCTGTAAGAACGAAATATTATAAATTCCATTTATATTTTATCTAAAACTGAAGCCATAAATATACACAGAGAATGTTTAGGGTCGTACAAATAAGTATCAGGGTCTTGTAAATGGCAATTAGAGCTAATTACTACTTTATATTAAACAAAAATAAAAAGGTAACTTAAAGCTTAAGGTGGTTATCATGACATATTTCATGAAATTAAATATTTATGTTTGGTATGTTAAGGTACTAAAAAAACTAAGAAATGATGCTTATGAATATATGTATGTATGCATACACACATTTCATAATATAAAAGGAGAAAGATTTCCATAATCCATAATGTTACAATTTTTATTAACTTTTTATAGATTGAAGTTCAATTTCTAGATGGTATAGGTAGTACCTACTGCTATATCCAACCCTACACCAAATTTCTGGAACTTATATAAAAACATGCTTATATAATTAGAGTTGCAGCAGAAACAAGAAAAGAGATAGGTGGGGGATCAAAGACTCATGAGCAGTCCATTATAAACAATAAACAAGTTTGACATCTTTGAAATAAAAATTGCAGCAAAAGAGAAGAAGCACTGACCCATAACTTGCTTATGTTGGTGGAGTAAGTAGCAGGTGACAATCAAGGGGCAATTTAGGGTGATTAATTGATGTGCAGGGGCAGGAGCAGTCAACAGGTTTATGTAGTCCATCCTTTTTATGAAAATAGAGAAATGCCATTATTAATTGCGTCTAAAACATCTACTCTAATTTTATATATTCTTAGCACTGTATAATTAGTTTTTTTCATACTTCAAATACTTGATCCTCTTGAGATATATAATCTGCACTGGCAGTTAAAGTCTTTTATTTATTGAACAGTAGGAAAGGGTGACATAGACAGAGTTTCCTGCCAATAAACTTCACTGCTGATATTATAAGCAGAGTGTATGGATAGAAAAGCATTCCAACATGGAACATCCCTTACTGTTTGCCAAGTTCCTCATAGGTTGCTAATCACTACCTGACAATGATTCAATGAAAAGTGAAGTCAGACCACCAAACTATTTCATATGTCATAGCCTATTGAGCAGCTGCCAAACGTTAAACACCAGATGTCTTCATTGACCTAGGCTGGACTGAAAGCAGAGAGTGAATAGCAATGACTCTATTTCATGTCCAAATTTCCTCAACAAGTTTAGAATTAAATACAACACATGCATGTATAAAAATCTGCTAAGCTGTAAGAACGAAATATTATAAATTCCATTTATATTTTATCTAAAACTGAAGCCATAAATACACACAGAGAATGTTTAGGGTCGTACAAATAAGTATCAGGGTCTTGTAAATGGCAATTAGAGCTAATTACTACTTTATATTAAACAAAAATAAAAAGGTAACTTAAAGCTTAAGGTGGTTATCATGACATATTTCATGAAATTAAATATTTATGTTTGGTATGTTAAGGTACTAAAAAAACTAAGAAATGATGCTTATGAATATATGTATGTATGCATACACACATTTCATAATATAAAAGGAGAAAGATTTCCATAATCCATAATGTTACAATTTTTATTAACTTTTTATAGATTGAAGTTCAATTTCTAGATGGTATAGGTAGTACCTACTGCTATATCCAACCGTACACCAAATTTCTGGAACTTATATAAAAACATGCTTATATAATTAGAGTTGCAGCAGAAACAAGAAAAGAGATAGGTGGGGGATCAAAGACTCATGAGCAGTCCATTATAAACAATAAACAAGTTTGACATCTTTGAAATAAAAATTGCAGCAAAAGAGAAGAAGCACTGACCCATAACTTGCTTATGTTGGTGGAGTAAGTAGCAGGTGACAATCAAGGGGCAATTTAGGGTGATTAATTGATGTGCAGGGGCAGGAGCAGTCAACAGGTTTATGTAGTCCATCCACATTAAGTGAGAAAGCAAGTAGTGGGGATTGCCTCTGGAATATGCCAAGAAAATGAGAGGTTTGGTTTGGGTGTAACAGCTGTGCTCCGGGAGTCTTAACAAAGAGAAAGGGATAGTTTTATATTCAGAATGACAGCTGCTGGGTAATCTTCAAATGGAAAGTGAGTAATATGTATCATAGGCAGAATTATAACAATGTCCTCCAGGATTCCTCTAGCTTGGTTATTCAAACATTAATGTAATATGTTGTCAATGGACTTTGTAAACGGAGGTAAGATTACTAATCACTTGATTTTAAAATGAGGAAATCATTCTGTAATATCCAGGTGAGCCATAATCACATGGACTTTAAAAAGAAAAAGGCAGAAGAGTCATTCAGAGATGTAGCAGCAGAAGAGATGAAGCAGAAGCAGAAGTCAAAAACATGTGGCGTGTGAGTGAGAAGGGCTTGATCCTCCACTGCTTATCCTGAAGGTGGAGTAAAAGTTCTACAAGCAGTAGAATGCAAGTGACATCTAGAGGCTGAGAATTACCCTTAGCCAAGAGCTAGAAAAGAATCAGGGGCCTCAGTCCTACAACTGTGCATGCTTGGTTGCTCAGTTGCATCCAACTCTTTGCAGCCCCATGGACTGTATCCCTCCTCTGTCCATGGGATTTTCCAGGCAAGAATACTTCAACTGATTGGTACTGAATTCTGCCAACAACCTGAAGAGGCTTGAAATAGATTCTCCTCTAAAACTTAACATGGAAAAACACAGACATACTTAAACGCTGATTTGTGAGACTCAGAGTAGAGAAGCCTCCCAAGCCCATCGGATTTCAGACTTAAAGGTTTGTGAGATAATAAATTTGTGCTATTTGCCACTGTTAATTTTATGGTGATTTGTCACAGCACTAACAGAAAACTAAAAGAATATCCCTTTTAAACTTCCACACCTCTTGCACGCCCAATTAGAATAACAAATGTGACAAAAGAATAGAGAAATTTAGCTTCAAAGTTGACCACACATTCAAAAACCACTAATTTACTTGAGGTCAGAAAATAAGATGACAGAAACTCAACAGATGGAAGAAATAAAACCCTATAAAAGAATTAATTGAAAAAGAATATTAAAATATTCATAATTGACATATCTAGAAATTAATAGAATGTGACATATGTGTATCATACAAGTGATTTGCTCATGATATACAAGAGAATAAAAAGTGTATAAACAAATTAAAATAAACTGCATATATTTTAATTTAAATATTATTTTTAAAAGTGTGTGTTTCTTACTATAAGTAAATTTGTATAGCAACTTGGATTAATTTTGGTTGCATATAACAAAAAGACAAAAATAGAGCAGTAACTTAAAAATGTAGAGGTTATTTTTTATCTTGGTGGTAGTTTAGTCAGTAAGTTGTGTCCAATTCTTGTGACCCCATGGACTGTAGCCTACCAGGTTTCTCTGTTCATGGAATTTCCCAGGCAAGAATACTCAAGTGGGTTGCCATGTCCTTCTCCATGGGACCTTCCCCACCCAGGGATCAAACACGAGTCTCCTGCATTGCAGGCAGACTCTTTACCACTGAGCCACCAGAGAAGCCCATTTTTTTAATCTTACTTATACTAAATGTGAGGTGTCTGAGATTACTATAAGAACTCCTGGTACATGAGGGCCCTATGGTATCATTATCTCTCATGCTCCAAGTCCCTTATTATGTTTCTCTGATCCTGTATTCTTAATGATCACAAAATGGCCATGGCAGCACTTGTGATCGCACCAATGTCCCAAGTGGTATAAAGGAAAAAATTGTAAGATGTTAAAGGGGTCACCTTCCATCTGTATTATCCCAACCCAGTTTTCTGCTTACATCTTAGTGGCCAGTTTTTCCAATGGAGAGATAAAAATATAGTTTATGTATGAGAATTGCTAACTCTTTCTAAGACATTTTGTATTGAAGGAAAAAGTGAAGACTGACTACTGGCTTGGCAAAAGAACAATCAGCTCTTTTAACATTAACCTTATGGTAACATTGTTTTAAGTGAGTTTTTACAAACCACAATTTTGAATGTCACATTCTCTCAGAAATCAGTGCAATTCTATATTTTCTAGATTAAAGCATACAATTGCAGTAAATATTTAACATCTAAATACCAGCTATACTTTGCTGAAAAATAATGCATGCATACTTCTTAAAGGCTATATTACAACCTGAAATCAAACATGGCCTGTATCTGTTACATAGTATTTTTTATTAAAAAGTTATTGTGGCAATTTAAATGTCTTGATGCTTTAAAAACTGAAAAGTATGACTAAATTTTAGGTACATTTTTGTAAAACACATATTCATGCTGAATCAGTCAGGATAGGCTAGATTTCATTGTACTAAGAAACAATCTCAATGAATTAATAAATGAGAATTTGCCATTCACACTACATGTAGCAGGGCTCTTTGTTAACTGAATTCTAGTAATGCAAAAAGCAAATGGAAGCTCTGTTATGACAGCTGCTTTCACAATCATCTAGATAATGTGAAAAGAGTATGTTTAATTTCACACTGGGTCTCAAAGATACAGACTAGAATTATTGTGAAGCATTTAAACATGCATTTAACTAGGTCAAAGTAAATCACATATTTATGTCTAACTTAACAGCAGGTCAGAAAGCACAATCTTTTACATGTGTTGGGAAAATAATTGAATAGGACTAATGGATTCTGTACTTACATTTGTGGGGAAAATGTTAATTGACTAAATTATTTGGAAAGCCATTTGATGATATGCATTAACAACCTTTAAAAATAATCATTATATTTAACCCTAATCTTGTTTTACAGAATACTAAGAAGGACAAAATATGCATATAGAAATGTTTGCACAATTTTTAATAATAATAATAATAAAACGTCCACTACTATGGAACCAACTATATAGAGGATGACATGTGTGCACATTAAAATACTACATTCTGATCCCCTGGGAAATTATCAGATTAAATAATGCATCTATTTTATATTCCAAAATACACACTAAATCCATGAAAAGTATAGAAAAGTGTTTTAATATGAAATTATATGAGAGTCTGATAGCTCACTTCCAAACCTAAGAAACCTGGATATAATATATCAATGGAGAATCAATTCTAATGACAGAATTCTTAAAAATCCCTCAAACCAAGAGTATTATGACCGAATGAAAACATGAAAAGTGGTTATATACCTAGTTTCCCTCTCTAATCTAAATCATATGGCAGGTGGCTTTCTTCCATTTAGAAAAAGATATGGAGAATTATTCTCTAGAGACAATAAAATGGACACTATTTGAACTGGTGAATGCCAAGAGAGTTGAGGGCATAGAGTGATTTACCAAAAATTAGGTGAAGACAAGAATTAATGCTATGAATGCAGAAATGTGAACATTCTCTCTCCATTTTCTCTCCAGAACACTTTGAGAAGGATATTCTAGAAGACTCTTCTGGAAAGTTCAAGAGCAAACACTTAGATACCAGCACCTAATCTTGGTGTAACCCCACAGCAATCCATTGAAATCACTCTCTTGGAAACTTAAAGCCAGCAAGTCCAATACACACACTTTGAGTGTGTATATGTGAGTGTGTGTGTATATATATATATATAAATCAGTTCAGTTCAGTTCAGTCGCTCAGTCGTGTCCGACTCTTTGTGACCCCATGAACCACAGCATGACAGGCCTCCCTGTTCATCACCATCTCTCGGAGTTCACTCAGACTCACGTCCATCGAGTCCGTGATGCCATCCAGCCATCTCATCCTCGGTCGTCCCCTTCTCCTCCTGCCCCCAATCTGTCCCAGCATCAGAGTCTTTTCCAATGAATCAACTCTTCGCATGAGGTGGCCAAAGTACTGGAGTTTCAGCTCTAGCATCATTCCTTCCAAAGAAATCCCAGGGTTGATCTCCTTCAGAATGGACTGGTTGGATCTCCTTGCAGTCCAAGGGACTCTCAAGAGTCTTCTCCAACACCACATATATATATATTTATATGCTTCCCTGCTGGTGCAGATAGTAAGGGAGACCAGGGTTCAATCCCTGGGTCAGGAAGATTCCCCTGAAGAAGGAAATGGCAATCTACTCCATACTCTTGCCTGGAAAATCCCATGGACAGAAGAGGCTGGTAGGCTACAGTCTATGGGGTTGCAAAGAGTGGGACATGACTGGGTGACTTTACTTTCTTTTTCACTTTGATATATATATCCACGCATATGACATGTATATGGGCTTCCCTCGTGGCTCAGCTGGTAAAGAAGCCACCTGCAATGTTGGAGACCTGGGTTCAATCCCTGGGTTGAGAAGATCCCCTGGAAAAGGGCAAGGCTATCCATTCCAGTATTCTGGCCTGGAGAATTCCATGGACTGTATAGTCCATGGGGTCGCAAAGAGTCGGACACAACTGAGAGACTTTCACTCATGCATGTATAAGTATAATCAGTCCTCCATTCTTATTTTCTTTTTTTTAAGAGTACCATTCTTAAAGTCTTTGTCGAATACTGCTTCTGTTTCATGTTTTGTTTTTCTGACCATGAGGCATATTCTTAGCTCCCTGACAAGGGATCAAACCTGCACTCCCTGCATTGGAAGGCAAAGTCTTAGCCATTGTACTGTGAGGGAAGTCCTAGCCCCCAATTCTTAATCACAGACATATACCAAGAAACATAAGATTTGCCAGAAATACCTTGCAACAAGGAAAAATTAAAGGTTCAAACAGAGGAAAAAAAAGGAACTGAGAGAAAATAAAGAAATTATGGAATAATTTTGAGTGAAATTCTTTTAAAGAAGTTTATAAGCTAGTAGTTGAAAAGCAATAAAGAAAATAAAAGCCCATTAATGAGCCATACAATACCATAATAAATTGATTTCTAATCAAATAGTGTAGCTAATGACTACACAATTACAGAAAGATCTATATGTTATGGGATGTGACTGGAAAAATTTGTAAAGAAGCATTCTCAAACTCAAAGCAGAGCTGTTGACCATTGGATGTGTCTTAAAAAGGGATGGGAATGTCCATAATTAAATGAAATTAACATTTCTCTATGATCTTATTGTTGCAAGATTCATCAATAATCTTCAAAAGAGGAATGTTTTATGCCACATTTCCCATAATCTGATAACAGTTTTTTTTTTTTTTTTATGTCTTCCTATGGGATACTTGCCTAAAGAGTGAGGAAAGACTCATGGTTAGTGGGATACATAGCTAGAAAAATGAGGATGGAGTAGTGATGAAGATGACTATGTCCCCATGTTCCAATGTAAGGCACTAGCTGGTAGCAACCAAGAGGATATTAAGTGATTTGGGCAAACTGCATAAGACTGTACAGTTTATATAATAAATAGTCTGTAAAGGGTTCTAGTGACTAGAGAAGCTAAAAACTTTTAAATATCCTAGAATACACAGTGAGTTTGAATAGATAATGAACACAAAGAATACAGTAGCTTTCTGCTTAAATACATAATCTGGCTCTTCTAAGTCAATGGTTACTTTTGTACAACAAAAACCCTATTGAACACTTATATTCTGTTTTCTTTCCTGTCTTAAGAAATACTGACCTAAAGCAAGAGTTGGGAAAATGTTTTCTAGTTGCTTATGCATTGGACCACACAATGCTGTAATTATTTCACAAAGTCTGTAGTTGCCTTTGGCAGGGAAGACCTTGTTCAGGTAGTTATGATTTTTTTCAGCGTCAGCATCCAACACCAATCACACTAGGTCTGATACACTGTCCAGCACACTGATGGGAAAGAATGAACTCAATTTGCTTCCCTAGACATATGTAGAGTACAGCTGGCACTGGACAAGGCTATGGGCAGCAACACTGCTCCACCAGAGCTGAGATAGCCTCTTGTTCAACCAACTTTTGAGTGCAGAAGTCAGCTATTAAATCCTGAAGCTTTTCACACTAGGTTTAATTTATATAGGGCTTCCTTGGTGGTTCAAACAGTAAAGAATCTGCCTCCAGTGTGGGAGACCCAGGTTTGATGCCTGGGTTGAGCAGATCTCCTAGAGAAGAAAATGGCTACCCACTCCAATATTCCTGCCAGGAGAACTCCATGGACCAGAGTCCATGGCGGCGAAAAGAGTTGGATGCAACTGAGTGACTACTCCTTTCACTTTCACTTTAATTTATATAAAACCACTTTGGATCTTTACCATATGTGAAATATGGTAAATATTATAAAGCCCTAATTTTAACATTTGCTTATTCAAAACTATTGATCATATGTCAGATTATATTTAACAAGCTATATTTTAAAAGGTATGTATTGTATTATCAACAGGCATTTTAAATCCATGAGTCAAAAACTATCTGAAAATTAGCCTACTGTAAAATGTTTTGTCCTTTCAAATTAATATCCATTTATTTCTCCTAACATATAGGGTCAAATATTACTGCATACATAAAAACATAAAAAAATAAGTAAAATAATTTTATACTTATGGAGAATCTTTTCATAAGATGCATTTTGGGTTTTTTTAAATCATAACTATATAAAATGACATCATAAGTTTGACCAGATTATCAGTTTCTTATTTTCTTATTGTTGACACCATTATTCTTATAAAGCATATTTTTGGTGGCTTGATATTACCCCTGATTGAATCATGCCCTCTCACTATGAGGTCTTTTGAGTTCCAGAGGCAATTTATTCCATGTTGGAATATACTTTCTCCAGGTTATAAACCCAACGGAATACATTAGGCAGTATGTTTGGAAGTGGGAAAGTGCTCGGTCTGTGTTAAAAGCAGTTCTGCCCCTTGGGAATACGGACTCAGTAGACTTTACCATTAGAGGTATCAGTGACTGGAAAAACCACCACATGGAGGTTATAGCAAGCCCCAGGAGGAAAGTCAAACATGGGCTTTTGAGAATCTGAAGTAAATCCAGACCATCTGTAGCACAGAATTATGTACTATTTGAAAAACAACTCTCAGCATGACCTAGAAGACATCAAACTCTTCAACATGGAACATCAAGTGACTTTCTCTCCAGAGCTGATGATCACAAACTGGATTCTGTCCTGGTCACTAAATCATAAGATCAAGCAGACTCAGAAGAAATTCATAGTATGTTGGCCACTGCGTGCCCATAATCAACAGGTGACCCATCAAGGTACTTGAGCATAATTCCCTGAACCTTTGCCACTCACTAATGTTTCAGTAGCACCAAAATCCTCCCTCACATTCATGCCTAAGGAACAGAAAATTTGGTCACCCATTGAAGTGAGACTTCCCACTGCGCAGAGGACAGCAAAGATCATAACAATACCAGCCATCAGAAGTAGAAGCCTATAGACCTGCACCTACTGCATCTTGCATGGGTTCAGAGTTGCTGAGGACTTAATATACATGCACTGGTTAGAATAATGGTTTAATTCATGCAAAGGAGAAGAACACAGCAAGATCAGCATCTATAATGCATACCAGTCTCTCATGCCAGCAGGTCCCTTTCAATAACTACTGAAGCTGATGGACTACATGCACCCCACTCTGGTCTTGCAGGTGAAGACCCCATTCCCTTGCTGTGGTTGGGGATTTGCTGCCCAGATATACTGGTGAGGCTGACCAGCTACCATACAATGTTCATCCTCAAATAATAGAAGAAAATTCACTGAGTACACAGGACAGGAGAATCCAGTAAGTTTTGAGAAAAATCTAGGGCCAGGTTACAGCTTTCAACTGGCTTCCATATAGGAGAATATTCCAGACAATGGCCTCTAATGGACAAATCTCTAAGAGGGCAGCAGCTTACTGGATAACTGCTTCACCCACAACGACCAGATGGTTCACTATTTCTAACAAGCTGATAGAGAAGATAAAACCCTTGGCACTGTTTACAGAAAGGTAGGCAGGTATGTGGATGCAGACTGAAAATGTACACAGCTGTCCCTGGACACCCCTAGGTGATGTCATTGAATAGCACAGAGAAGGGCGATCTGTGGTACATCCTGTGGTATATCTAGTCATTCATTTTACGCAGAACAAGAAGTGACCAAAGGTTAGAGTAAATGTGAATTCATGGGCTCTGTTAAATGGCCTGGTTGGATGGTCAGGGGCCTGGAAACACAAAAATGGAATATGGTAGAAGAAGATCCAAAATAGAGGCAAGTGGATAGATGCATAGAATTTTCAGTAAAGTGTGAAATCTTTGAATCACATATGAATTCCCACCAAAGAACATCCATGTCAGAACAGAGATAACAACTCTAGCTCTGCCTTTCCATCCTCATTCCTGTTTCCCTTTCCTTCCATAGATGTTCACTTCTAATAAATATCCTGAGTGCCAAGCCCCACCTTGGCTTCTTAATCTGGACAAATAAATATGTAACAATCTTAAAAAGATTGAAAGAAAGTAAGAGAGTGCTGAGTCATTTTATGTGTATAAATTTGATAATTTGCATGAAATGGATGAAATTCTTGGAAGACACAAGTCATCAAAATGGATTCACAAGATGTTAAAATCTCAATATACTTATATCAATTTTTATTACCAAACTAGAGAAAAGCATCCCAAGAAGACAAAGCTATAAACAAATACAAATACCCATCCTAAATATAGATGAAATAATCCTTAGTAAATATTAGCAACTCAAATCTAACAAAATGCTAAAAGGTAAATGCACCAAGATCAAGTGGAATGTAAAAAATGCAATTTTGGATCAATATTTGAAAATAAATGTAATTCACTGCAATAATAGAAAAATAATGATGTACATTTTAAAATCACTGTACTACCTACAGAAAAAGAGTTTGAGGAAATACAAAACCCACTTCTAATAATAAAGACAAGAATAATTCTCAAAAAAGTTGATACACAAAGTAACTTTCTCATCCTGATACAAGCATCTATTTAAAACCATAACCAGCATTACATTTATTAGTGAAAGACTTTTCCCTTAAAATCAGAAATAATCACAAGGTGTTCTCACTAATTCTTCCCAACTGTGTACAGGAGATTCTGTATTATGCAGAATGGCAAGGCAAATAATAAAATCCTACATATTAAAAAGATGCAAACATGGTCATGTACATAGAATATCCAAATAAAAAATTATCCTAAAAATTTTAAGTCAGTTTAATAATGTTACAGATTCTCACTAATTCTTCCCAACTGTGTACAGGAGATTCTGTATTATGCAGAATGGCAAGGCAAATAATAAAATCCTACATATTAAAAAGATGCAAACATGGTCATGTACATAGAATATCCAAATAAAAAATTATCCTAAAAATTTTAAGTCAGTTTAATAATGTTACAGAATATATAGGGTTAAGATCATGGCATCTGGTCCTATCACTTCGTGGCAAATAGATGGGGAAACAATGGAAAGAATGACAAACTTTATCTTCTTGGGCTCCAAAATCACTGCAAATGGTGACTGCAGCCATGAAATTAAAACATGCTTGCTCCTTGGAAGAAAAGCTATGATAAACTTAGACAGCAGTATTAAAAAGCAGAGACATTACTTTGCCGACAAAGGTCCTTATAGTCAAATATATGGTTTTTCCAGTAGTCATGTACGGATGTGAAATTTGGATGATAAAAAAGGTTGAATGCCAAAGAACTGATGCTTTTGAACTGGGGTGTTGGAGAAGACTCTTGAGAGTTCCTTGGGCTTCCAGGAGATCAAACCAGTCCATCCTAAAGGAAATCAACCCTGAATATTCATTGGAAGAACTGATGCTGAAACTGAAGCTCCAATACTTTGGCCACCTGATGTGAAGAGCTGACTTATTGGAAAAGACCCTGATGCTGGGAAAGATTGAAGGCCGGAGGAGAAGGGGATGATGGAGGATGAGATGGTTGGATGGCATTACTGATTCAATGGACATGAGTTTGAGCAATCTCCAGGAGATGGTGAAGGACTGGGAAGCCTGATGTGCTACAGTCCATGGGATCACAAAGAGTCAGATGTTACTGAGCAACTGAACAAGAAGGATTCAAAATTGATTTGTCTCTGGTAATACCTCTCTTTCAAAAAAAAAAAAAGAATCCCTAAATTCCTGTAGGTATATCTAAAGGAGGAGTGGTCATTTCTCTTGAACCTACATGGTCTCCACTGCCTTCAGCTAGAAATAATCTTCATGCCAAATTAGCAGATCTTGAGAAGGCCTGTTCTGAACCCTCACATCTTAACACATACCACACACGAACATCTCCTTACAATGGGTCATAGAAATTGTTGTAAAAAGTAAACCATTAAACTTCCAGACTTGAAAAGATGAGAAAAACATTTGTGACCTCAGTGTAGATTAAGAGTTCTCAAAAAGACAGAAAATATATAAACCACAAACACTTGGTTAGTTGGACATCATGAAAGTTAAACATACCTGCTCCTCTAAAAATGCCATGAAGAAAATGAAAAGAGAAAGAAAGAAAAAAAGAAAGAAAAGACTATATTATACATGAGCATGAAAAAAAATTGAAAAAGAGCAAATGCATATGTGTAATTAAATAATGTTGCTGTATACCTGATACTAACACAATAATATTAATCACCTATGCTCCAATGTAAAATAATTTTTTAAGGCCTCCCTTGACCATTCTATGATATCCCTTTCCTGACTGTAAAAAAAAATATATATATATATATTGGGAAAAATATTTGAGCAGTGTTTCACAAAAGAAGATATTCAAATGGCCAAAAATCCCATAAAAGATGCTTAACACTGCTATCAACCAGGTGCACACACCCTTACAGCACACTGAGATGCCTCTGACACAGAAATTATAATAGTTGTGTTATGAAGGTTTTATATTTTATAACAAGTGCTGGCCAGGATATGGAGCAACACTGCCAGTAGCAATATAGATATTAAAATCATTTCAGTAAACTCTTAGTTTCTCTTTACCATATGGCCCAGCAATTTTATTCCTAGGTATTTACTAAAATAAACAATAAAATGAATGTTTACAAAGAGACAAATATTTTTAGCAGCTTTCTTCATAACTGTCCCAGATTGGCTATGATCTATATGCCCCTTAACTGGAAAATGGCTAAACAATGGAATGCTACCTTGCAGTATAAAGGACTATACTGATACACAGAACAATAAATGTGAATCTCAAAAGCATCATGCTGAATGAAAGAATCTACACAGATAATATGGAGAAGAAAATGTCAACCCACTCCAGTATTCTTGCCTAGAGAATCCTGTGGACAGAGGAGCCTGGTGGGCTGCTGACCATAGGGTCACACAGACTTGGACATGACTGAAGTGTTTTAGCATGCATGCATGCATTGGAGAAGGAAATGGCAACTCACTCCAGTATTCTTGCCTGGAGAATCCCACAGACAGGGGAGCCTGGTGGGCTGCTGTCTATGGGGTCACACAGTTGGGCACGACTGAAGCGACTTAGCAGCTGCAGAAGCACACAGATAATATGTTATTTTGTGATTCCATTTATATAAAATTCTTAAATAACAATCAGATAGTAAATAGACAGTAAATATACATTTGTCTGAAATGTAGGATCATGATCAAACAAGGAGGGGCATGATACACGTGGTGAGGAAAATATATTAAACCTTTAATATATTGGTGCTTAATTAATTATATTCACTGTTACAACTCATTGAACAGTATCATGAAATTGGCTACATTTACCTGGCACTCATTATACCACAAATAAAGTTGATTTTATTAACCTGATGCACCCCAAGTTCCAACAGTTTTCTGGAAGAACTGACTTACTGAGAAATATATTGTAGACACAAATCACTTCTTTGTATAGTCCAGACAATGAATTCATAATAGGAGGATAACATTGTAAAATTTAATAGGATTGAGGAAATATTGTATTTTCCATTATTTAAAAGTATCTGTAAGGTTGAATTAAATACCTTATATCACGTATTCTAATAATTATATTTGTTTAGCAAGTGTGCTACTAAAACTGTCCAAAATTCCTTTTATAAAAGAGTGTATTTATCATATAGATATGCATACCTCTCCTTTTTCAAAAATGTGGTTTTGAATTATTTTGTATGTGATTATATAGTATATACAAAGTGATAAATGAAAATATAAGATCACTCTTCTATAAGAGCAACAGTGCAATGAAACAATCATTTGCTCAATATAGTTCAATTCTTTTAAATTATATATGCATCAATTAAAGTATCAAAAAAAGTTAAAGAACATCTTATAGGGCTTTCATGGTGGCTCAGTGGTAAATCATCTTCCTGCAATACAGGAGACCTGGGTTCAATCCCTGGTTTGGGAAGATAACCTGGAGAAGGGAATGGCAACCCACTCCAGTATTCTTGCCTGGAGAATTCCATGGACAGGGGAACCTGTCAAGCTACAGTCCATAGGGTTGCAAAGGGTGGATCATGACTGAGCTATTAACACTTTCACTTTCACTATTTACCAAAACCCACACTAGGCACCTGCAAATTCAAAGAGATAGTCTCATGAAATCTATATTCCTGGAGTTTATAGTCAATGTCAGATAATACATGAGTAACCAAGTAATTTTAATATAGTATGATATAAAGACAATATGGTATGAAATTAATGGAAGTTTACTTCTTGGAAGAAAAGCCACAACCAACCTAGACAGTGTATGAAAAAGCAAAGGCATCACTTTGCCAACAAATGTCCATATAGTCAAAGCTATGGTTTTTCCTCTAGTCAGGTATGGATGTGAGAATTAGACCATAAAGAAGGCTGAATGCTGAAGAATTGATGCTTTTGAACTGTGGTGTTGGAGAAGACTCTTGAGATCCCCTTGAACAGCAAGGATACCCAACCAGTCAATCCTAAAGGAAATCAACCCTGAATCACTGGAAGGACTGATGCTGAAGCTCCAATACTTTGGCCACCTGATGTGAAGAGTTGACTCATTAGAAAAGACCCTGACGCTGGGAAAGACTGAGAGCTGGAGGAGAAGTGACAATAGAGGATGAGATGGTTGGATGGCATCACTGACTCAATGGACATGAGTCTGAGCCATCTCCAGGAGATTGTGAAGGACAGGGAAGCCTGGAGTGCTGCAGTCTAGGGGGTCACAAATAGCTGGACATGACTTAGAGACTGAACAACAAAACAGTGGGATTTTGGTGGCTGGGAACCAAAGAGAGGAGGACTTAAACTTACCTCGGAAGTGTCAAGCTCAGTGCTAATGTACACATGCAAATTAATCAGATTATGACTAGGCAACAGAGTTTCCTGGTGAGAGGGAACTCCATGCTTAGGGGGGTGGTATCGCATGAATAAGAAGAAGTAGAGTTATATTATGCTCTAGTTTTGTGCATTGGCTGAAAAAGCTGATCCAACTTGAACCTAGCATTGTCTTTATGTATATATATTATATTTATATATATATCATATATATATTGTTTTCTTGTTAGAATCATAGGAAATGGTAATGGATAAAGTTTTCTTGACAATCCATTTATAGATACAAACGCATAATTGATAGGCACCCAGAGGTATTATTTTTCCACACAGAATTCAACTGGCTATGTAACAGAATCTACAATCCCATTTTAAATTCCTTTTGAGAATGTATTTCTGGAGGTCAGTTGAAAATTTTATACTGAAATTGTTTTTGTAAAACTTTCCAGAGGTCATATGTTACAAACTACCTTGAAATAAACAGTGAAGGAGAAAATTCTAAATCAAAATATCACCACAATTTGAAAATGAAGCCCCAGGATATAGTACATTTTTCAATTTAAGTACACTGAGATTATGGCAATAAGAAATAGTTAGTTTAAAGAGCTATGTTCTTAGGTATATGTTAGAACACATTAAGTTTAGCTTTTCTAAAACATAATTGCTATTTTATACTCACAAGCTATAATTTTTGTCAATATGCTAATATAAGAGCATAATAATCAAGTCATATGACAATACATATTTTTATGTGGTTATAAGTGTTAAATATTGAGGTGTCTAATCATTAAAATCTTGATATTTTATTTTACATATATAGCAACTATTATAAATAAACTTAACCACCCATTTTGGTCTCTGCTACTGCTAAATACCAAAGATATTTAAAACTCAACTATTTCAATAGCTAGCATCAATACTTCATGTTTTGTCTTCCTATCTTCTTATAATCCCAGCAACCACTGGTCCACTGGTACTACGCAAAAATATTTAGATGGTCAAAAGAGGCTTTAAAAAATAGCTTAGTGTGATTCTTGATTTTTTCCTTACTAGTGAAAGATTCAGTAGCCTATATTTTGAGAAGAGCATAAGGATATTTATAAAATATGTCCATTCATACACTGAGAGATTGGTATTTGGGTGCATAAAGCTGTGACATAGCTTTGAAAGACAGTTCTTATTTTAACTATTGTATTCTACACTGGAAGGAGCAGCAGAGCAATGCTTTCTATTATTTTTAAGTCCATCTGCAAACCTTTTACCCCTTAGTTAGGTGTGTCATCACCCTTAGCAATTGTGTAGAGTGTGCACTGGACTGGATAGTCTGATGTGAGCTTTCATCAGGTTTAGTTGAGCCAGAATTTACCTTTATTCTCCTTCTAAATCCAATTTAAAATATTCTCAACACTTTGAACAATTGTACACAGGCTTACCAGCCTTTTGGATTGTGCAATCTTCTGAGTCTTTTTTAAGACTTGACTTCATTCCAGCGTGTTATTGCCTTCTCCACCTGACTGGTTGCATCTTGCCACCCCTGCTTGTTGGATTCTCTAGGAATTGGACAGTGGGACCTTTCTTTATGATGTTCTACTGCTGATCTCTTAGTATATTTTTTCTTGCATCTTGTAGCTATGAACTCGTAATAATTCTTACAATAAAGGATACTGTAAACATAGTGTAACAAAACAATAAGGTTTATGTTCATGATAACCTAATTGATTTCACTTATAATATTAGCAAAATTATGCAAAACATAACTCCATGACACCATATAAAATATATGCTTCATACATTAACATTTGCTAGATTTCTAATTGTAAATACAGTAACATAATTCTGTGATTTCCTTATCAGTCTCTATACCACTGACTTCAGTTTGTGTTCAGAAGAAAAGGGTATTCTTGAGAAAATTACTGATTAGAAATAATGAGTTTGTAATAAAGGTAACTAAGATTTTTTAAAAAGTAGAAAAATTATCATCCGAAAACAGTGTGGCTCTCACTCTGTTATTAATGTGAATTTAGCCAAATTTTCTTCCCTTCTTTCTGGAATTCCTTAGAGTTGTTTATCTCCTCCTCTTGAACATCTTATCCTTTGAACCATGTATTTTACTGTTTCTCTCTTTTCCTCTTTCTTGTTTTATTTTAAATTGCCTTCAAGTTTTAAAAATTCTTTCCTTCCAGCAACCCTATCCATTCTTTTTTAGGTTTCCCTTTTTTGGCTTTTATGTGGGATTTGGGTTAGAGGTGCGCTGTTATGTTGCTTAATAGAATGTGTGCTGAGGTTGGACAAAGTCAGTTTTAAAATCAGGGTTACACCTAGAGTAGGAAATGGCAACCCACTCTAGTATTCTTGCCTGGAAAGTTCTAGGGACAGAGGAACCTGGTGTGCCACCGTTCATAGGGTCGCAAAGAGTCAGACATGACTGAACACAACACAGAAGCAGCACCCCTTATAAACTCTGATATGTTAGGTAAGTTAAATAATCATTCTGTACCTCACTTTCCTCATTTGTGAAATGTGGATTTTCATAATGACTACATAATAGTGTTTTTTTTGTGTGTGTAAAGATTAAATAATGCAACTAAATTATAAATGTATTACAATAATAATTAGCATAGAGTATTCTAAAAAATATTAATATTGTATATAAATAATTCTCTGACTTCTACAGCCTCTCTTTATTTGTGTAGATAGTGCTTCTTAAGAGAGGAATATTTTGCTCCTGGGAGGACATATTGTGAAATCTGGAGGCATTTTTGGCCTCCACAGCTTGGCTGGGGAGGGGGTGCCACTCTCATCTAGTGGGTAGAGGCCAAAAATGTTCCCTAAACATCCTTCTATCCCCAGGAGACAGATCCCCATAAAAAAGAATTATCCAACCTAAAATGTTAATAGTGCCAAGATTCAGATACTCTGGTCTAGTACGATGCTTAAAATTGAATCGACATAATCAGTTATTTCATAGAAGAATCCCAGAAAGAGACTGACTCATAAAATCACTAAAATTATTTAAAGTGCCTTTACAGATTTAAAAAACCAAGATGGTATAAGAGGATAAAGGACAGTAGGCAAAGGAGATATTGTGAATTATATATCTCCACAGAACATTGGAAATCATACAACTCAGAGAAAGGCATAGTGCAGCTTAATAAACAGTGAAATGAGGCTTTTTGATGTAGTGAGTATCTCATCTCTGGAAAAGTTTTCCAATAGAGCTTTCAAATAATGTCAAAAAAGAGACCACTGGATGTAATACTTTGACTATACCGAAAGAATAGTTTTAAGCAAATAAATTACAATTTATCATGTATAATTGCATTAAGTTGAAGAGTTATTTGGTGGGTTAAAATAGGTAGCTAATGAAAATATTTTCTGGGAATTTGATGGTCAAGGTAGAAAATTAAAGGAGCCGTATCCTGAGAAGATGATAGCTTAAGAAATGACTTTAAAATCATTGCAGTAGGAGGGAGGAGACTTAATCATTATTGCATATAAAGGGGAAGATGGTATCTGGTTGGTACATTTGAGATGTAAAATAGTAGGTACAACTGTTGAAGCAAAATTGAAGGGAACACAGTAGAGGAGAGAAAGGAGATGAAGGATGACTGCCTCAGGTCTTGAGAAAAGAAATGAGGACTCTTCTTCTGAGGCCAAGAGGAATGATGAAAGAAGCACCCATGCTTTTCAATGAGGAATAGAATTACAGTCAAATTGCAATAAAGCTGAAAAGTGTTATGAAATTGTGAACCCTCTATTGAAAGAACAGTGGAATAAATGACAAAGGAAAACATTAGAGGTAAGAAAACATCTTACAGAAGAGAAAGGATGTCATCTATATAGGTGGGCGGTTGTAGAATGACTATTTCTTTCATCCTAAGATTTATAATAGATCTATTCAGACCCTCATAGTTGGAAGTGAAATAGCAGCTGTCAGCCACAAACTACAGACACAAAACTCCACCTGGTTTGGCAGCCCTGAGTTGGGGTGCTGCACACCAAAACCTCCAATACTGGGGATCTGAAAAGAACGGAAGAAACAGATCAGGCCATGCACTGAATTCCTGTGGAGTCTTTGCTTTAACCTCCTTTATGGTTCTAACTCTGAACCTGTTTTAAAACTGAAAGAAAATTGTTAAGCAAATATCAACAAGGCATATTGTTTCCTTACGCTTAATATGTTTTATACTTACAATGATACAACTTTAAAGAAGAGCAAAAACTGGAGTTTTAAAATCTGATTAGAAAGTTGATTGATCAATCTAGCTGACTGTCAACTATTAAGATCCTAACTTTAGGACCAAGGTACTCGTTGCCCCAGAAGCTAACTGGTCATGATCAAGTCACTTCTCACGCATTTATTGAAGCCAAAGTTGCTTCATCCAAGTCTATGCCTTCCGCATGGCTGGCACTCATCCAGTGATTGCTCAGTTTAATGATATAAATGTTATCCTCCATGACACAATTCCAGGGAATTCAGAAACACCCCCCTAGTTCTAGAGTTCTGCTTTCGATAGACTGAGGATTTTGTGTGTGTGTGTGTGTTTTCGTTTTGGCAACTTCCTTGCTGTCAGCTTTTCATTATGCCCAACCCAGATTTCTTTACTTCTTCCCAATGGATGTTTCCAGGCATACCAACCAATAAACTTCCTGCAAGCAAGTCTCTATATCTCAAAGCCTATTTCCAAGAGAACTGGGTGAAAGATTGTGATTTTTTCTTAAAAATCCAAGAAGAATAAATAAAAATATTATGAAAAAAGTCAAGAAGCTCTATATTTGTATGATATGTTCCAACACACATGTTTTATTTCTTTTATATAATTTTTGTTATTGGTTTTACCATTGTCTTCAATAAGTCACAACATACTAATCATGTTTAGTATATTTCACTAGGAGACCATAGGAAAATGTTGGCACTCACCCAGTGGCATCATATTTAAAGACAAAATGATTTTTTTTAGAGTAAATAGATGAGATATTTCACTTTTGAGACAGCAAATCTAGCTTTGTAAATGCCAATGGGAGTGTCACAGAGTGTAACATTGATTATTTCTAAACTACTCTGAATATGTTCCCAATGATATAAAAACAAAGATTTATAACATTTCAAGATGTCATGCTATAAACGAATAATCCAGTGTAATTAGGATCCATTATACTGGGGATTCAGAAAAAGGTTGTTGAGCAAACTTTTGCCATAATGTTATGACAAGTTTTTTATGTTCCTATTATATTTTTTAATTGTATCACTCTAATTCCTAGAATACCTTTGAAATCCTGTGTGTATGTAGCTCATGCTTCCTTAGAATGGTAAAGGCAACAAAGTTGCATCAAAATAGCTCAAAGATAAAAATGACACAACCATTAGTGTGCTGTGATTCAGACAGACATTTAGAATTTAGAAAAATCACAATTACTCATATTGTAGCACAACTGCCTCCTTTCTCTAATAAAAAAAAATCCATAATTGAATTCCCATTAATATTTGTTCCTATGATTTTTATTACACAAGGGAACAGTTTTATTTTCTGTGTAGATGCTGCCTCTTTTCAAATACATATGCCCCTTAAGGTCAACATATTTTTGTAAGCATAAAATATACTATCAATCCTAGTCAGAAAGTGCATACTTCATTGAATTATTGCATTTTTAATATGTAGTTACTTGAATAAGGCATCTTAACACAATTAAAATTTGGAAAGAAATCACAATAGTACTTCTCAGACATCATAGCATATGAAAGTTAAAAATGCATTGGTTTATATGAATCAATCTCATGATTTATGATAAACACCAAAGACATAGAAGCATTTGCTTTGTTTTCCTTAAAAAAAA
>SJYT01001167.1:78793-96586 GCA_006410635.1 Cephalophus harveyi | reverse complement strand
GTAAAGTAAAATAAACAGTCACCATGTAATTCCTTTCATAAAATAAGAATTTAGTGTTAAAGAAAAAACACTGTTGAATTCTGAAAAATTAATTGCTTAATTTCAAAAATAGAAGAGTGTCTGGAGGCCTGAAATTTCAGGAAACAGAGAGTACTCCACCTTATTGTGTTCAGAGATGTTATCTTTACCAGGGACCAAAATTTGCAGAGACTATTGCTCTGAAAATAATATAGAAATTTCATAACTCTGTCTTGTTATGTCACTAACACACACACACACAGAATCTCAAACCTTAACAGCATGTTCTAACTAAGAACAGCAAAAACAGCAATAAAATACTGAGTTAAAGAGAATACTCCCAGCTGATGAAGCAGTTTGTAAGATTCACTAATATTTCTAATGTAAATTCTCTTAATTTTATATGCAAAAGAGCAAAGAACAAACCAACCAAATATTCTGAAATTTCACTGCTAACACTCCCTGCTACTAATAGTTTCTATAACCAGGTAGAGTAACTTTTGGTGCTAATATTTATTTTTCAATGATTCATGAATCAGGAAGCCTCCTAGCTAGCAGACAGAGAGTAGCTCCAAAGAGCTGCAGAAAAAGGAAAGGTTTTTAAAGGCTGAAAGGGGAGGGACAAGGAAGTCATAAATAAAGGAAGCAATTATTTCAGGAAAGGCCACTTTCCTTTGAGGTATGTGTTAGTTGCTCAGTTTTGTCCAGCTCTTTGTGACCCCATTGGCTGTAGCCCACCAGGCTACTCTGTCCATGTATTATCCAGGCAAGAATACTGGCATGAGTAGCCATTCTCTTCTCCAGGGCATCTTCCCCAACCAGGTATCAAATCCAGGTTTCCTGCACTGCTGGCAGATTCTTAACCATCTGAGCCATCAGGGAAACCCAATGAAAGGGGTCTATTAAGACATCATTTGAGCTAAGAATTTCCTGATTGACTAGTCAAGATACATGTATACCTGTGGCTGATTCATGCTGCATGCTCACTTGTGTCGAACTCTTTGCAACCCCATGGACTGTAGCCCACCAGCTCAATGAATAGCAAAAAAATTCACAATATTGTAAAGTAATTATCCTCCAATTAAAGCAAATAATTAAAAATGAAATTACATTCTTTGAAAAAGCTGAAACTATAATTAGTGTAGGTATAAAGTCTTAGTATGGAGACCTGGGATTGAGCTGATTCTCTCTCTTTTTTTTTTAACCCTAACCATCAACAAAGATCTGTCTAGTCAAAGCTATATTTTTTGCAATAGTCATGTATAGATGTGAGAGTTGGACTATAAAGAAAGCTGAGTGCTGAAGAACTGATGCTTATGAACTGTGGTGTTGGAGAAGACTCTTGAGAGTCCCTTAGATTCTAAAGGAAATCAGTCCTGAATATTCATTGGAAGGACTGATGTTGAAGCTGAAACTCCAATAATTTGGCCCTCTGATGTGAAGAACTGACTCACTGGAAAAGACCCTGATGCTGGGAAAGATTGAAGGCAGGAGGAGAAGAGGATGACAGAGGATGAGATTCTTGGGTGGCATCACAGACTCAATGGACATGAGTTTGAGTAAACTGGGATTTGGTGATGGACAGTGAGGCCTGGCATGCTGCAGTTCANGCCCTCTGATGTGAAGAACTGACTCACTGGAAAAGACCCTGATGCTGGGAAAGATTGAAGGCAGGAGGAGAAGAGGATGACAGAGGATGAGATTCTTGGGTGGCATCACAGACTCAATGGACATGAGTTTGAGTAAACTGGGATTTGGTGATGGACAGTGAGGCCTGGCATGCTGCAGTTCATGCGGTCGCAAATAGACAAGACTGAGCGACTGAACTGAACTGAAGTCATGTCCAACCTTTTTGTGACCCCATGGACTGTAGCCCACCAGACTCCTCTGTCCAAGGTTCTCCAGGCAAGAGTATTGGAACTGGTAGCTATTTCCTTCTCCAGTGGGCTTTTCCTGATCCAGGGAATGAACCCATGTCTCCTGCATTGGCAGGTGGATTCTTTACCACTGAACGACCAGGAAGCTCATGTATATATATATGACTAAGATAATAACATATTAGACTTTAAGAAAGTCTATGTGTGAAAATAGATTAGATAAATGATAGGTAGGGACATCGATGAATAGGTGGATGATAGATAGATAGCTCTGTCCCTAAGAAAGTCAAGAAGGAAGGAATAAGATTCTTGCACCAATGAACACATTTTAGGACCTACATACTGTTTACTATATACTATTTCATACTTAAAAGTACCATTGCTCCCTGTACCTGATTTTGAAAGTGAAAGTCGCTCAGTCCTGTCCAACTCTTTGTGACTCCAGGGACTATACAGTCCATGGAAATTTCCAGGCTAGAACAGTGGAGTGGGTAGCCTTTCCCTTCTCCAGGGAATCTTCCCAACCCAGGGATGGAGCCCAGGTCTCCCACAATGCAGGCAGATTCTTTACCATCTGAGCCTCAAGGGAAGCCCATACCTGATTTTACCCACTTTCACTTTAATGAGCACTGCTATTGAGTTATATAACAATCAAATACTTGGGTAATTTGAGCATCTCCAAATCAACATTTTCATAACTGACCTTTGGTTTCTTTCCCATTGTGTACCTTTTCCACTTCTCTCCATTATAGTACAATAAGCCTTCCTCTTCTCTCCTCCATTTTTTTTTTTTTCCCCCTCACTAACCACTTTCTGGTTGGCTTCTCTGGTGGCTCACGGTAGATTCAGCCTGCAGTATGGGAGACCCAAGTTTGATCCCTGGATTAGGAAGATCCCCTGGAGAAGGAAATGGCTACCCACTCCAGTATTCTTGCCTGGAAAATCCCATGGATGGAGGAGCCTGGCAGGCTACAGTCCATGGGGTTGCAAAGAGTCAGACACAACTGAATGACTTCACTGCTTCTACTTTCTGGTTAAGACAAATCCTTCAATGCATTCTCTAGTATACATTCAATCCAATTAGTGTTTCCAACCAAAACTGGTGTCGGGAGGCAGAGATATGAGTAAAATCCTCCAAGCCAAGAAGGAACTTTAAGTCGGGAAAATGAAGCAACGACTCCATAAAGTACAACAACGAAGTTTGCTCTAAGTAACTTACATATAATCAGGAAGAATGGGGCATATCAAAGATCAAGACGAATTTGAAGCTGCACTCCACACTACAGAAAGGGAGATAAGGGTACTTAAAAGGACCAAAACTAAAACCTGAATCTGACTACCAGGGAGAATCAAGTCCACAGTTATGGGAAACAGTTCTCATACTTTTTTTTCTCCCCACAGGAGTCTCAGAACCAATGATTATCTATGTCAGCAAACACATCCTTCCAGTTTTCATATCAGATGAAGCAAGATGAAAGTTAATAGAGAACTTATCTGGCTTGAGTACATTCCTTGTGAGTAAGGCTTAAGTTCAGTCAGGTCAAGAGGGTATGGGGTAGAACTTTGGGCTTAAAATGAGGCTGACAAAATAAAGTATGGTTAAGATACACACTCATATTACCCTAAACATAGTCCACGTTACTTCCTATGTAAACTACAACAATAGCTTAGTAATATATTGCCTCAATGTTAGTCTTGTAAAGTCACACTTCATTCAGCGTAAGCAACCATGAATGATATTTTAAAATAATGTTATTTTAATACTCTCATATTTTAAGTCTTTTCATGTCTTTTTATTATACATAAAGTAAAATACAAAATCTTTGACTGGCAGTATAGTACACTGATTAAGACAGCAGATTGAGTAGCTAGAATAAAAGCTTTCAAACCAATGTCCACCACTTCCCAGTTGTGCGGTCTTAAATACATCATTTCAAATCTTAAAAGATGATGCTGTGAAAGTGCTGCACTGAATATGCCAGCAAATTTGGAAAACTCAGTAGTGACCACAGGACTGGAAAAGTTCAGTTTTCATTCCAATCCCAAAGAAAGACAATGCCAAAGAATGGTCAAACTACCACACAATTGCATTCATCTCACATGATAGCAAAGTAATGCTCAAAATTCTCCAAGTGAGGCTTCAACAGTATGTGAACCATGAAATTTCAGATGTTCAAGCTAGATTTAGAAAAGGCAGAGGAACCAGAGATTAAATTGCCAACATCCACTGGATCATTGAAAAAGTGAGAGAGTTCCAGAAAAACAACTACTTTTGCTTTATTGACTATACCAAAGCCTTTGACTGTATAAATCACAGCAAACTGTGGAAAATTCTTAAAGAGATGGGAATATGAGACCACCTGACCTGCCTCCTGAGAAATCTGTATGCAGGACAAGAAGCAACAGTTAGAACTGTACATGGAACAACAGACTGGTTCCAAATCAGGAAAGGAGTATGCCAAGGCCGTATATTGTCAGTCTGCTTATTTAACTTTTATGCAGTGTACATCAAGTGAAATGCCAGACTTGATGAATCACAAACTGGAATCAAGATAGCCCGGAGAAATATCAATAACCTCAGATATGCAGATGACACTACCCTTATGGCAGAAAATGATGAAGAACTAAAGAGCCTCTTGATGAAAGTGAAAGAGGACAGTGAAAAAGTTGGCTTAAAACTCAACATTCAGAAAACTAAGACCATGGCATCCAGTCCTATCACTTCATGGCAAATAAATGGGGAAACAATGGAAACAGTGGTTGACTTTATTTTGGGGGGCTTTAAAATCACTGCAGATGGTGACTGCAGCCACACAATTAAAAGATCCTTGCTCCTTGGAAGAAAAGCTATGACCAACCTAGACAGCATGTTAAAAAAGAGAGACATTACTTTACCAACAAAGGTCCATCTAGCCAAAGCTATGATTTTTCCAGTATTCATGTATGGATGTGAGAGTTGGACTATAAAGAAAGCTGAGTGCGAAAGAATTGATGCTTTTGAACTGTGGTCTTTGAGATTTGTGAGAGCCCCTTGGACTGCAAGGAGATCCAATCAATCCATCATAAAGGAAATCAGTGTTGAATATTCATTGGAAGGACTCATGCTGAAGCTGAAACTCCAATACTTTGGTCCCCTGATGTGAAGAACTGACTCACTGGAAAAGACCCTGACGCTGGGAAAGGTTGAAGGCGGGAGAAGGGGACGACAGAGAATGAGATGGTTGGATGGCATCATTGACTCAATGGACATGAGTTTGAGTAAAGTCTGGGAGTTGGTGACGGCTAGAGAAAGCTTGACCTACTGTAGTCCATGGGGTCGCAAATAGTAGGACACAACTGAGCGACTGAACTGAACTGAAATACATCACTCAACATCTCGCTGGTGAAGAAGTTTTCTTATTTGTTAAATCAATGCTCATTTTACATAAATAGATTGCCAGTTATTTCTACAGAGAAAGAAGGGTTTATCTGGGATAACGAAGAAGTGTGATTCAGATTCTGCAAAAATACGCTATGTGCAAATCCAGGTCAACGAGTAGATATAGTAGGGAAAAGAAAGGAAGGCTAGAGTAAACAAAGGTTCTACTTGAGGAATTGAGAGTTCTAAGTACAGTGGTTTTTCATTGGCTAGCTTCTGACAGTTTCTCATTGGCTGAGTTGTTGCTGGGCAAGAAGAGGAAGTCTTTCTTCTTCCTTTTGCACTCTGTTATTATCATATGGTGTGAAAGCTTCTCTTTCTGGCCTCTCAAGCCTATTATAGTAGAGGTTTCAAATGATTAATTTGTACAGTACCTATGCTTTTGGATTATTTTAGGACTAAAGAATAAACGTGGAAGAATAGAGTATCATCTAGCAAACTGTAGTGATAGCAGTCATTACAAAGGCCTGCACATGTAAATAGGCAGTATATTTTTGCAGCATGAACAACTTCCCAACCTGTAACTCTCAATTTACTTCAATCACTGTAGCTTTTTTCAAACACATGGACCCTATAATAATCTTTTCCAACCTCTTCTCACATGATACTACATCTTCTTGAAATGCTCTCTTCACTACCTAATGTTTAACCAACTCCTATTTATCTTCCCATTCTGCAAATATCATTGTCTCAGGCAGGCTAGAAAAATTTTTCCTCAGAAGAACTGTCATAATAAATAATAACATACTTTTTTACATATAAATATTTATTTACATGATACCTAGCTCACATTTGGACTGTAAACTCTATAATAGGAATGCAATAGCTTTTTTCTAAAAAAACAACTTAGTGAATCCTAACACATCATAAGTACTTAATATATGTTTGCAAAATTACCAAAAGAATTAAGTGATGAAGATATTTGAAGAGAAATTACCCAGAAGCAAGGGAAAACTAAAAAAGAATTGTAAACAATCATATAAAACATGATGAAATTGGATATCATATAGGAATTTAAACATGACTATTATTCCAACCAGTCCATCCTAAAGAAAATCAGTCCTGAATATTCACTGGAAGGACTGATGCTAAAACTGAAACTCCAATACTTTGGCCACCTGATGCGAAGAACTGACTCACTGGAAAGGATCCTTACGCTGGGAAAGATTGAAGGCAGGGGGAGAAGAGGATGACAGAGAATGAGATGGTTAGATGGCATCACCAAGCTTCAGGAGTTGGTGATGGACAGGGAACCCAGGCATGCTACAGTCCATGGTGTTGCAAAGAGTCGGACATGACTGAGCATCTGAACTGACTGATTTAAGCATGATGAAAATGAAAAAAAAAAATAAATAAAAATATTTCAGATGTATAAAGAAAGTTTGGAATCTATAGATCTTAGAGACTACAATGTAAGAGCTAAAGGACTCTCAATCTAGCAGGGAAACATGATGAAAATGTAACACCATGAAAAACTGGCTGAAATACGATAAGCATAATTAAGAGCAAGATTAAGGAAATTTCTCTAATGAAAAGAAAGACCAAATTCTATACATGTTTACAGTGATGGGACCTGATGACAATAATAATAAAACTGTCAATATATCCACTTACATAAGAAAGCACTAGAAGGAAACAGTTAAAAAAAAATAAAACAGCAAACTAGGTTTTTTTCTTAGACTAAAGAGAAAAATTTTAAAATTATCTTATTACAGTAAAATGCACACACACAAAAAACAGAACTAGAATATAGCTATTTTTTAAAAAACTCATTTTTGTACACTTGGATTGAATAGATATATAAGCTATATAAAATTATATTACCAGTCAGCAATAATAAAAACATTCATAGTCAACATAGTCACTACCATAATTATATAAAGTTTTGCTCAGGGGAAAGTATCCTAAGAGAACATTTATATGATCATTTTAGTGTATGTGTGTATTTGTGTGTGCATGTATATGCATTGAAAGATACTACAAAATACATGCTAAATTTGTATAGCACTTATGGCTAGGAATTAAGATATTATATAAGATGTGTATAAGAGACAGCTGCAGATGGTGACTGCAGTTTTGCATGGACTGAAGCCAAACAACATTAAAACAAAAATTAATGTCTCAAGAAACTGAGAGAATAAGATTTTTTTCATGTAGACAAATCTCTACATTCAAAATATCCACATGGAGTAGAAATATTAAGTCCTGGTTTTTATTATAATCATCAATTTTTTTAGGTAAAAATAGAAAATCCTACAACCACTGAGAGAACACATTTACTATTTTTAGATTATTGATAGTCTTATAAAGATCAATTGCTTTTATAGTATTTTAGAAACACATAAGAATGCACTATTAAAGGGCCTTTTAAAAACAATTGCTTTGTTATAACATAGCTTCCTTTGTGGCTCAGCTGGTAAAGATCTGCCCGCAATGCGGGAGACCTGAGTTTGATCACTGGGTTGGGAAAATCCCCCAGAGAAGGGAAGGGCCACCCACTCCAGTATTCTGGCCTGGAGAATTCCATGGACTGTATAGTCCGTGGCATCACAAGAGTCAGACACAACTGAGCGACTTTCCCTTTTCATCATAACTTTAAAAAAATTGAACATGACAAAGAAACTTTCAGTTATGTATGTGAGAAGTTTTCAGAGTTTTATATGAAATAAATTTGTGTATGTGAGTATGATATGCTATGTGTGTAATATAAAAGCCTTGTGAAATATATTTTTGGGCTGTTTTTTTGAGTAGAGGGAGATCTGGAAACCCAATTTGTCTCGTCTACATTTACCACAAGAGGGTGGAGTGCTGGTGGACCATGGGCAGTTTAATATTACACGTTTTATGCCACATAATGGACTAACGGAATTAGATCATAAGTCTGCGTGTGTGTGCTCTGTCTGTCGTGTCAGACTCTAAGACACCATGGACTGTAGCCCACCATGTCTGTGAACTCACATCTCTTGCGTTTCCGGCATTGGCAGGTGAATTCTTTACCCACTGTGCCACTTGGGAAGCCTTAGATCATAAGTTTATAAACAGTAATAAAATGAAAAATAGATATTTTTAATTTCTAGAACTAAGATTAAGGGCTTGAATAAGATTAAGAATGAATATTAAGGGCTTAAATTATCTTCTGTCTTTAGTAGTATATAAAATTAACAACATGTCTCCGAATGAGTAATTCTATGATCAGTTCAGTTCAGTTCAGTCACTCAGCCATGTCTGACTCTTTGTGACCCCATGAATCTCAGCATGCCAGGCCTCCCTGTCCATCACCAACTCCCGGAGTTCACTCAGATTCACATCCATCGAGTCAGTGATGCCATCCAGCCATCTCATCCTCGGTCGTCCCCTTCTCCTCCTGCCCCCAATCCCTCCCAGCATCAGAGTCTTTTCCAATGAGTCAACTCTTCACATGAGGTGGCCAAAGTACTGGAGTTTCAGCTTTAGCATCATTCCTTCCAAAGAAATCCCAGGGCTGATCTCCTTCAGAATGGACTGGTTGGATCTCCTTGAAGTCCAAGGGACTCTCAAGGGTCTTCTCCAATACTACAGTTCAAAAGCATCAATTCTTTGGTTCTCAGCCTTCTTCACAGTCCAACTCTCACATCCATACACGACCACAGGAAAAACCACAGCCTTGACTAGACAGACATTAGTCAGCAAAGTAATGTCTCCACTTTTCAATGTGCTATCTAGGTTGGTCATAACTTTCCTTCCAAGGAATAAGCGTCTTTTAATTTCATGGCTGCAGTCACCATCTGCAGTGATTTTGGAGCCCAAAAAAATAAAGTCTGACACTGTTTCCCCATCTATTCCCCATGAAGTGATGGGACCAGATGCCATGATCTTCGTTTTCTGAATGTTGAGCTTTAAGCCAACTTTTTCACTCTCCTCTCTCACTTTCTTCAAGAGGCTTTTTAGCTCCTCTTCACTTTCTGCCATAAGGGTGGTGTCATCTGCATATCTGAGGTTATTGATATTTCTCCTGGCAATCTTGATTCCAGCTTGTGTTTCTTCCAGCCTAGCATTTCTCATGATGTACTCTGCATAGAAGTTAAATAAGCAGGGTGACAGTATACAGCCTTGATGTAGTCCTTTTTCCTATTTGGAACCAGTCTGTTCAATGTCCAGTTCTAACTGTTGCTTCCTGACCTACATACATATTTCTCAAGAGGCAGGTCAGGTGGTCTGGTATTCCCATCTCTTTCAGAATTTTCCACAATTTATTGTGATCCACACAGTCAAAGGCTTTGGCATAGTCAATAAAACAGAAGTAGATGTTTTTCTGGAACTCTCTTGCTTTTTCCATAGTATACCATTAATAATTCATCAGAATTATATTAGTATCTCTTTGGAAAATGTTTAAATTTTTTTAACATAGTGTCCTTAGGATTTAGTAGTCATCTGATTAAGGTCAATTGCCTACACTGCAGCCTTTTAGGGAATTAAAGGGGCTTCTCAGTTGGCACCTAGTTATTTTATGAGAAACTGGGCATCTCTTCAGGTAATGAAGCTTGCATAAGCAAGCCAAACATTGATTAAACAACAGAAGCAACAAACCTTTTACTTATTTCTACAGTACTGTCCTCTCTAAAAGGTCTGAATCTTTTTACAAAGCAGCTAGACATGGCTTGGGAATAGAAAATTTTTGAGAATTTCTTCCTCCATGTACTCCTCATCATTCATTTAGCCAGTCCACTTGGTTCTGTTTACCCCCAAATTTGTTATCACTCATTTCCTATAATTGACTTCAAAAATTTTGGTCCTTCATATCAAAGGTGGTTAAGCAGTTATGTCCTGGCTGAAAGACAATCCCATTCCTGGTGCAAATCTAAGATACCACCACCCATTAGATCATCAAATCAACTCACTGATAGATCCTACAGTATCAGCTTTTAATAATAATTTCAGGGACACAAGCAATGAAGTAGCATAAATGAAGAAGAGAAAGGACTGGGACACACTGATTCTTAAGGTACTTCCTATTCACAGCCAATTTGGGTACTGTATTCTAGAGTAATAGTTATAGATTGTAAGTAATGTCTGTGTTTCATCTCACGTGGTGGAGCTCATTTAGGTTTAATGAACCTCTCCATTTTATGACTAGAAAGTCACATTCCTTGCATTGCATTTTTCAGACTGTTTTGTCATAAATCCACAGAGTGTGTTTTGTGTTCTCAGAAGAGAAGCAAAAAGCAAAGGAGAAAAGAAAAGATATAAGCATCTGAATGCAGAGTTCCAAAGAATAGCAAGGAGAGATGAGAAAGCCTTCCTCAGTGATCAATGCAAAGAAATAGAGGAAAACAACAGATTGGGAAAGACTAGAGATCTCTTCAAGAAAATTAGAGATACCAAGGGAACATTTCATGCAAAGACAAGCTCAATAATGGACAGAAATGGTATAGACCTAACAGAAGCAGAAGATATTAAGAAGAGGTGACAAGAATACACAGAAGTATACAGCCTTGATGTACTCCTTTTCTTATTTGGAACCAGTCTCTTTGGTTATCTCTAATAATGTCCTCCCACTACTTCTTTTAATTCTGTAATTAAATGAAATTAAAAGAAAATGTAATTAAAAGAAAACTCAAATTCACTCCCCCCAAAATTATTTCACTGTGATCTGTTTGATATTCACTGTTTTTCATTATGATAACTGTTTTTGAGAGTTGGACTGTGAAGAAGGCTGAGGGCCGAAGAATTGATGCTTTTGAACTGTGGTGTTGGAGAAGACTCTTGAGAGTCCCCTGGACTGCAAGGAGATCCAACCAGTCCATTCTGAAGGAGATCAACCATGGGATTTCTTTGGAAGGAATGATGCTAAAGCTGAAACTCCAGTACTTTGGCCACCTCATGTGAAGAGTTGACTCATTGGAAAAGACTCTGATGCTGGGAGGGATTGGGGGCAGGAGGAGAAGGGGACGACCGAGGATGAGATGGCTGAATGGCATCACTGACTCGATGGATGTGAGTCTGAGTGAACTCCAAGAGATGGTGATGAATAGGGAGGCCTGGCGTGCTGTGATTCATGGGGTCGCAAAGATTCGGACACGACTGAGCGACTGAACTGAACTGAATCACTCAAAATCAAATATACTTGTCTATGAACAGAACCAAAGCTTTCTGAGTTTAACTGGCAAGAATATGCAAGGTTTTCACTATTTCAAAAGATCCAATAATTAATTTATACCTTTATTCTTTTTGCATTATCTGGAGAACACTAGCCATTTATGATAGTGTTTATAATTGAAAAAGGGATCCCCTAGTAGCTCAGCTGATAAAGAATATGCCTGCAATGTAGGAGACCCAGGTTCAATTATTGGGTGGGGAAATCCCCTGGGGAAGGGAAAGGCTACCCACTCCAGTATTCTGGCCTGGTGAATTCCATGGACTGTAAAGTCCATGCAGTCGCAAAGATTTGGACACGACTGAGCAACTTGCGCTTTCACTTTTCACTTTCACTTTATAATTGATACATATTTTTGTTGTCAGAGTAATATGATGATTGACTGCTATTATACTATTAACTTATTTTTATTCGTATTTTTTTATATGTGGATGGATTTATTTCCTTCTCTAAAATGTAAAGATATAATTTAGTATACAATGTGATGAAATTAATATCTTTCAGGCTTCATTTGATACTACAACTTATTTGATGTTTCATCTTCTCCCAGTGATAATCTGCAGTTTTCTAATTTCAGTTTGAAACTGTTGTAATTGCAATACACAACTCATATTTAAACGTTAATGGAGTGAAATTGCTCACATTCATATTTTAAGAGGTTTAAATATGTACAATTCACAAACTCCAGGAAAAATGGAGTTTTTAAAAGATAAGAAAAAATAATCAGGATATTTCAACTGAAAAATTAAGTATAAACAAGCCAGTAATGGAAATACTCAATCTTTATTTTTCTAGTGCATGTCAATTTGCAGTATAATGTGCCACCTGTTTGTAACGAATGTCAAAGAAGTATGATAATCACATGGAAGAAGTTTTATACATCTTATATGTTTCCATTTGCTAGCTAATTTTAACAAGTGTGTAGAATGACTTCAAATATTAAAAAAAAATAAAACTTAATGCAATTTTAATTGGGTTAATTTGCTCTAATGTTGTAACCTGTTGATATGTTTACTGGATAACATCTAATTTAATAAATCTTACTATGGTTTATGAAAGAAATAAACATCTGCTCTTTGGTTTCTGGCACACAGCTTCTAAAACCCTTGGAATTTCAAAGTGCTAAGAACAAAAAAGATATCTTAACATTCATAACAAACCCTTCAATCATATAAGAGTTGATATTAATAAGGTGATTTTAGGATTATACCTCAAGATGGGGGCTGGTCACCAGGGGAAAATAACCATGTGATTAGAGTATTGGAACTTTTAGTCTCATTTCCCTACCTCCAAAGAGAGGGGAGGAAAGGAGCTGAAGGTTGAAATCAACCCCAATGAACAATAATTTAATCAACTGTGGACTATGTAATGAAGCCTCCATAAAATCTTAGTGGCTCAAGGTTAGAGAGCTTCCAGGTTGGGGAACACCTGAAAGTGGGGAGAGTGGGCTTGGAGTGGGCATGGGAGATCCTGGCCCTTTCTCCCTTCTTGCCTAATGCATCTCTTCCATCTGGCTGCTCCTCAGTTATGTCTTTTTAAAATAAACCAGTAATCTAATCAGCTTCTCTGAGTTCTGTAAGCCACTCTAGCTAATTAATAGAAACTGAGGAGGGATTTGTTGGAATAGCCAATCTATAGTTGGATGGTCAAAACCAAAATCTAGTATTACAAAAATATCTCAAAGTTTTAAGAACTGTACAAAAAAGATAGTCACAACCCAGATAATCGTGATGATGTGATCGCTAATCTAGAGCCAGACATCTTGGAATGTGAAGTCAAGTGGGCCTTGGAAAGCATAGCTATGAACAAAGCTAGTGGAGGTGATGGAATTCCAGTTGAGCTGTTTCAAATCCTGAAAGATGATGCTGTGAAGGTGCTGCACTCAATATGCCAGCAAATTTGGAAAACTCAGCAGTGGCCACAGGACTGGAAAAGGTCAGTTTTCATTNTATTTAAAATTTTATTTTTCTGTTTTCTCTTATTGCTATCCTATTTCATGCATTTGAATTTTTTTTATTTTTTGAAGGACTCTAGGCGACCCCATGGACCACAACACACCAGGCCTCTCTGTCCATCACCAACTCCTGGAGTTCACCCAAACTCATGTCCATTGAGTCCGTGATGCCATCCAGCCATCTCATCCTCTGTTGTCCCCTTCTCCTCCTGCCCCCAATCCCTCCCAGCATCAGAGACTTTTCCAATGAGTCAACTCTTCTCATGGGGTGGCCAAAGCATTGGAGTTTCAGCTTCAGCATCAGTCCTTCCAATGAACACCCAGGACTGATGTTTAGGGTGGACTGGTTGGATCTCCTTGCAGTCCAAGGGACTCTCAAGAGTCTTCTCCAACACCACACTTCAAAAGCATCAATTCTTCAGCACCCAGCTTTCTTCACAGTCCAACACTCACATCCATGCATGACCACTGGAAAACCATAGCCTTGACTAGACAGACCTTTGTTGGCAAAGTAATGTCTCTGCTTTTGGATATGCTATCTAGGTTGGTCATAACTTTCCTTCCAAGGAGTAAGCATCTTTTAATTTCATGGCTGCAGTCACCATCTGCAGTGATTTTGGAGCCCCCCAAAAAATAAAGTCTGACACTGCTCCCACTGTTTCCCCATCTATTTCCCATGAAGTGATGGGACCAGATGCCATGATCTTTGTTTTCTGAATGTTGAGCTTTAAGCCAATTTTTTCACTCTCCACTTTCACTTTCATCAAGAGGCTTTTTAGTGCCTCTTCACTTTCTGCCATAAGGGTGGTGTCATCTGCATATCTGAGGTTATTGAGATTTCTCCCAGCAATCCTGATTCCAGCTTGTGCTTGTTCCAGCCCAGCGTTTCTCATGATGTACTCTGCATTTAAGTTAAATAAGTAGGGTGACAACATACAGTCTTGACGTACTCCTTTCCTATTTGAAACCAGTCTGTTGTTTCATGTCCAGTTCTAACTGTTGCTTTCTGACCTGCGTATAGGTTTCTCAAGAGGTAGGTCAGGTGGTCTGGTATTCCCATCTCCTTCAGAATTTTCCACAGTTCATTGTGGTTCACACAGTCAAAGGCTTTGGCATACTCAATAAAGCAGAAATAGATGTTTTTCTGGAACTCTCTTCCTTTTTCGATGATCCAGTGGATGTTGGCAATTTGATATCTGGTTTTCTGCCTTTTCTAAAACCAGCCTGAACATCCGGAAGTTCAAGATTCACATATTTCTGAAGCCTGGCTTAGAGAATTTTGATCATTACTTTGCTAGCGTGTAAAATGAGTGCAATTGTGTGGCAGTTTGAGCATTCTTTCACTTTGCNGGCAATTTGATATCTGGTTTTCTGCCTTTTCTAAAACCAGCCTGAACATCCGGAAGTTCATGATTCACATATTTCTGAAGCCTGGCTTAGAGAATTTTGATCATTACTTTGCTAGCGTGTAAAATGAGTGCAATTGTGTGGCAGTTTGAGCATTCTTTCACTTTGCCTTTCTCTGGGATTGGAATTAAAACTGACTTTTTCCAGTCCTGTGGCCACTGCTGAGTTTTCCAAATTTGCTGGCATATTGAGTGCAGCACTTTCACAGCTTCATCTTTCAAGATTTGAAATAGCTCAACCTGAATTCCATCACTTCCACTAGATTTGCTCGTAATGCTGCTTTCTAAGGCCCACTTGACTTCACATTTCAGGATGTCTGGCTCCAGGTGAGGGATCACACCATCATGATTTCTTGGTCATGAAGATCTTTTTTGTATACTTCTTCTGTGTATTCTTGCCACCTCTTCTTAATATCTTCTGCTTCTGTTAGGTGCATACCATTGCTGTCCTTTATTGAGCCCATCTTTGCATGAAATGTTCCCTTGGTATCTCTAATTTTCTTGACAGATCTCTAGTCTTTCCCATTCTGTTGTTTTCCTCTATTTCTTTGCATTAATCATTGAAGAAGACTTTCTTATCTCTCCTTGCTATTCTTTGGAACTCTGCATTCAGATGTTTCTATCTTTCCTTTTCTCCTTTGCTTTTCGCTTCTTTTCTTTTCACAGCTATTTGTAATGCCTCCCCAGACAGCCATTTTGCTTTTTTGCATTTCTTTCACATGGGGATGGTCTTGATCCCTGTCTCCTGTACAACGTCATGAACCTCAGTCCATAGTTCATCAGGCACTCTATCTATCAGATCTAGGCCCTTAAATCTATTCCTCACTTCCACTGTATACTCATAAGGGATTTGTAGGGCTGTCTCTTATACACATCTAGATGTGTATAAGAGACAGCCTGTACCCTGTACAATATCACGAACCTCAATCCATAGTTCATCAGGCACTCTATCTATCAGATCTAGGCCCTTAAATCTATTCCTCACTTCCACTGTATAATCATAAGGGATTTGATTTAGGTCATACCTGAATGTCCTAGTGCTTTTCCCTACTTTCTTCAATTTAAGTCTGAATTTGGCAAATGGAGTTCATGATCTGAGCCACAGTCAGCTTCTGGTCTTGTTGTTGCTTACTGTATAGAGCTTGTCCATCTTTGGCTGCAAAGAATGTAATCAATCTGATTTCAGTGTTGACCATCTGGTGATGTCCATGTGTAGAGTTTTCTCTTGTGTTGTTGGAAGAGGGTGTTTGCTTTGACCAGGGCATTCTCTAGGCAAAACTCTATTAGCCTTTGCCCTGCTTTATTCTGTATTCCAAGGCCAAATTTGCCTGTTACCCCAGGTGTTTCTTGACTTCCTACTTTTGCATTCCAGACCCCTATAATGAAAAGGACATCTTTTTTGGGTGTTAGTTCTAAAAGGTCTTGTAGGTTTTCATAGAACCATTCAACTTCAGCTTCTTCAGCATTACTGTTTGGGGCATAGGCTTGGATAACCATAATGTTGAATGGTTTGCCTTGGAAACGAACAGAGATCATTCTGTCCTTTTTGAGATTGCATCCAAGTACTGCATTTCGGACTTTTTTGTTGACAATGATGGCTATTCCATTTCTTCTAAGGGATTCTTGCCCACAGTAGTAGATATAATGGTCATCTGAGTTAAATTCAGCCATTCCAGTCCATTTTAGTTCGCTGATTTCTAGAATGTTGACGTTCACTCTTGCTATCTCCCGTTTGACCACTTCCAATTTGCCTTGATTCATGGACCTGACATTCCACATTCCTATGCAGTATTGCTCTTTACAGCATCAGACATTGCTTCTACCACCAGTCACATGCACAACTGGATATTGTTTTTGCTTTGGCTCCATCCCTTCATTCTTTCTGGAGTTATTTCTCCACTGATCTCCAGTAGCATATTGGGCACCTACCAACCTGGGAGTTCCTCTTTCAGTATCCTATCATTTTGCCTTTTCATACTGTTCATGGGGTTCTCAAGGCAAGAACACTGATGTCATTCCCTTCTCCAGTGGACCACATTCTGTCACATTCTCTCCACCATGACCCGCCCGTCTTGGGTAGCATCACATGGCATGGCTTAGTTTCATTGAGTTAGACAAGGCTGTGGATCATGTGATCAGATTGACTAGTTTTCTGTGATTATGGTTTCAGTGTGTCTGCCCTCTGATGCTTTCTTGCAACACCTACCATCTTACTTGGGTTTCTCTTACCTTGGACATGGGATATCTCTTCACGGCTGCTCCAGCAAAGCACAGCCGCTGCTCCTTACTTTTGACAAGGGTATCTCCTCATGGCTGCCCCTCCTGACCTTGAAGGTGGAGTAGCTCCTCTCAGCCTTCCCACACCCACACAGCCACCCGTCCTTGGACGTAGGGTTGCTCCTCTCAGCCACCACCCCTGACCTCAGGCGTGGGGTAGCTCCAGTACTATGCTCCCTGAAGGTGAATGGATGTTACTGGATAAGGAATAAACATTTAAACTATTTGTTCTGTTTCAGAAACTTTTTTACATAATTTAAATATGTTCTCATTTTATAGGAATCTATTAGGTGGAAAATTTTATTTGTATTTTATCGATGAAGAAAATGAGTATGTAAAAGGTTGATTATTTTCAGTCAAAATGAGTTTATCCCAGTGTGAGTCTTAGATGTGTGCTTCCTCATAGGTTTATAACTACTTGACCACATACTATACTGTATTTCAGGGCAAGCAACTAAATTAAAAATATTGCTGTCATAATCATTCTTCAGTTCAGTCGCTCAGTCGTGTCCAACTCTTTGCGACCCCATGAATCGCAGCATGCCAGGCCTCCCTGTTCATCACCATCTCCCGGAGTTCACCCAGACTCACATCCATCGAGTCAGTGATGCCATCCAGCCATCTCATCCCCTGTTTTCCCCTTCTCCTCCTGCCCCCAATCCCTCCCAGCATCAGAGTCTTTTCCAACTAGTCAACTCTTCGCATGAGGT
>SJYT01001167.1:49514-60649 GCA_006410635.1 Cephalophus harveyi | reverse complement strand
CCTCTTGATGAAAGTGAAAGAGGAGAGTGAAAAAGTTGGCTTAAAGCTCAACATTCAGAAGACGAAGATCATGGCATCCGGTCCCATCACTCCATGGGAAATAGATGGGGAAACAGTGTCAGACTTTATTTTTGGGGGCTCCAAAATCACTGCAGATGGTGACTGCAGCCATGAAATTAAAAGACTCTTACTCCTTGGAAGAAAAGTTATGACCAACCTTGATAGTATATTCAAAAGCAGAAACATTACTTTGCCGACTAAGGTCTGTCTAGTAAAAGCTATGGGTTTTCCAGTAGTCATGTATGGATGTGAGAGTTGGACTGTGAAGAAGGCTGAGCACCGAAGTATTGATGCTTTTGAACTGTGGTGTTGGAGAAGACTCTTGAGAGTCCCTTGAACTTCAAGGTGTTCCAACCAATCTATTCTGCAGGAGATCAGCCCTGGGATTTCTTTGGAAGGAATGATGCTAAAGCTGAAACTCCAGTACTTTAGCCAGCTCATGCGAATAGTTGATTTATTGGAAATTACTCTGAAGCTGGGAGGGAGTAGGGGCAGGAGAAGAAGGGGATGACAGAGGATGAGATGGCTGGATGGCATCACTGACTCAATGGATGCGAGTCTGATTGAACTCAAGGAGTTGGTGATGGACAGGGAGGCCTGGCGTGCTGCGATTTATGGGGTCGCAAATAGTCAGACACGACTGAGTGACTGAACTGACTGAACAAGTTATTTTAAAACTCTATCTGGAGAATAATCTGAATTTTGCAAGGTAGATTTTTTAATAGATTAAATATGGAGATATGGATAGTCCACAACTCAAAGACACCTGGAAATATTTTAGATCATTTTATTTAAGTAGAAAAGAAAGAATTATTAAGCAATTTCTTTCACAACACACACTAATGCAACTGTGGAAAGTCTATTTACTAAGCTAGTATTCTTTTCACTGCTTTCCAAATAAACTTGCAAATAAGGTGAAATCAATTAAAGTTAACAGAAATTTAAAGTGAGAAAAATGGGGAAGAGAGAAAAACAAATCACACAACAAAATATTAGTTGAAAGTGGCAGTAGGTTTTCCTTCTTAAATAGGATGCAAATGATATTCAATATATTCCTCAAATTATTTAAGATACAAGAGGGAAAATGCTAGCATGCATAGTGATGACTAGTCTTTTATTCTTTAAGTGTGATTTGCACTTTCATTCGACCTCTTAAGCAACCCAAGTCAACAGACCTGAATCAGGTTTTGTTTTTTCAATCAAAAGTTTTCATCCACTGTTTTTGTTATTATGCACTTTTGACTCTGCAGTACTGAGATTTCCCAGCCTCTCTTAAGAATGTCATTATAGTTTTAGATGGGAATACTCATCTGCAATTATACATAGGCTGTAACACAGAAAACAAAATCAAGGTAACTGATTAGTGCATAGAAAAACTGAAGGAACAAGAAAAGCTTGTGTATAGTTATAATTATAGTATCACATGGGCTTCCCTGGTGGCTTAGTCAGTAAAGAATCCACCTGCAGTGGGGGAGATCTGGGTTCCATCCTTCGGTTGGAAAGATCCCCTGAAGGAGGGCACGGCAACCCACTATACTACTCTGACCTGGAGAATCCCCATGGACAAAGGAAACTGGAGGGCTACAGTCCATGGGGTCACAAAGAGTTGGACACAACTGAGCAACTAAGCACAGAACATAGTATCACAAAATTAGGAAGTGCATTTTGAGTTATCTTCTATGGACTCTGAATCATTGAGTAAACAGTGACCATATCTGACAAATAAATATTTTCCATTCGATATTTTTACAACATTGAGAATGTGAATTTTACCGCTCTCAAGCTATGCTACTGCTAAGTCACTTCAGTCGTGTCCAACTCTGTGCGACCCCATAGATGGCAGCCCACCAGGCTCCCCCATCCTTGGGATTCTCCAGGCAAGAACACTGGAGTGGGTTGCCATTTCCTTCTCCAATGCATGTAAGTGAAAAGTGAAAGTGAAGTCACTCAGTCGTGTCTGACCCTCAGCGACCCCATGGACTGCAGCCCACCAGGCTCCTCTGTCCATGGGAATTTCCAGGCAAGAGTACTGGAGTGGGGTGCCATTGCCTTCTCCTCTCAAGCTATATATATATTTAAATTTATGGAGCTGTTTACAAACTGAGAACTGCCTCATGATTTGTGATTACTTAGAATAATACTTTTAATAATAAAATTGAAACAATACACTGGGGTTGAATTTGGACATTAAGAGTCAAGCCATTTATCTGTAGCAAACAAGGATATGTAACTAGGCATTTTAATGTATGTGATCCCTTGAGTTTATATTTACTAGACATTTTCTAAAATATCATCTTGAAAAAAATGAGGATAGAGGTAGAGAAGCAGGGCAGGGATAAAGGAGACAGAAGAAATGTAATCATTGGAATCATTAATCGCAGAATCAATATCTTTTGGGGTTTGTTGGTGATATCCTCTATGTGTCATTAAGGCTTCTCTGATGGTAAATATGGTAAAGAAGCTGCCTGCAATGCGGAGACCCAGGTTTGACCCCTGGGTTGGGAAGAACCCCTGGAGAAGGGAATGGCAGCCCACTCCAGTATTACTGCCTAGAGAATTCCGTGGACTGAGGAGCCTGGTGGGCTACAGTCCATGGGGTCGCAAAGAGCTGGATGGAGCAACTACCACTTTCACTTTCTATATGTTATTAGGTCCCTTACTAGAAAATACAATACCTTTCTTAGAATACATTAATTGGCTCTGTACTACTCATAATCAAAAATTTTAACTGTATTTATCAATATCAATATATATATAATTACATATATGCTAAATCCATGAATCAAATATAAAAACCACTTTCATTACATCATAATCCCAGTTTGTATACAAGCATCATTGACTGTACTTTGCTTTATTACAGATATCACATATTTTACAAATTGAAGGTCTGTGAGAAGCCCTGAATTAAGCAAGCCTATCAATGCCATTTTTCCAATATCATTTGCTCACTTCAGGTCTCTATGTCACATTTTGTTAATTCTTGCAATATTTCAAACATTTTCATTATTATTATATTTACTATATGACTAAACTTTTTACACTAGTGCAGAGAAATCCAGGGTAATTTATTTTCCTAAATTTATATAAATTCATATAGCTTCAGTGCACTGATCAATCTGTGTATAAAAGTGCTTTGGAAAAATACATCTAAAACATATACTAGCATACAATATCTGGGGGCTTGACTGATTTAGGCTGGTTTTAGCTAATCTTTGTTGGACTTATGTGTCTGCATTTGGCTTCTCATATGTTCTCTAACTCTTGGAACCAGCAGGTGAGCACAGGCAAGTCTTTCTCATGGCAACTGGAATATCACAAAATGCCAAGCAAAATCACTCAAATTACCTACATTTTCAATCTAAGCTACAAATCTGCACACTATCACTTTCACCTTGTTCTCGTGGCCAAAGCAATTCTCATGGTTGATCCTGCCATCAAAGGTGTAAAGCACTGAGAAACTGGCATTTTCCCTTTCCTGGAAGTGAGTAAAAGTATTACAGGAGATGAAAATGGAAAGAAAAAATAGAAGCTTTGCTCACAGAGGACCAATGGATCATGTTTGAACAGAAGAACTGTTCTCAAGAATAAAAAACAAAGAAATAGTGTTGGTGGTGTGAGGTAATAATAGACCCAGGATATTTGATTGCCTCTGACATTTGTGTTATAGGTACATATATGTGGTTATATCATTTATTCTTTTCAGACACATTTAACATCATACACCAAATTAGGTGTTTTGAAATGTTTAAAATGCAAGTAATTAGAATAAAAGCATCAAGATTCAAGAATGACTATATAAATGGCAATGGGCAGACCATTGCCATATATACACACACACACATATATATATATATATATATATATATATAACTCTGACCCACAACTTCACGGCAGCCAGTAGCCAGTCCAGAAAGCCAAACCACTACCTATGTATGCCGCAATCTGTGCCAGAGAACCTGTACCTGGTCAATAACTATGAGTCTCTCTTAGTTTTGCCTTCCTCTTCCCTTCGTTCCCACTTCCAACCAGAGAAAGACTATATATTGTGCTGACTAATCACACCTGCTTTCAGCTGGTCCACCTCTAGCTTTTCCATGCCAACAACTTTCAATCAGGGCACACCGGAAGCCTTCCGCTTTTTTCTATTGTAGAGTTTTACAATGCCCTGGCTGCCTTTTGAGTTTTGTCAAATGCAGGTGATGGTGGTTGACTCTCTTATAAGCTCTGTGAATATACAGCCTTGCTTATTCTTACTTGGGTGGTGTTCTTTCCACCAGCAAAAGACATATATATATTATCAAGACAGTCCCTTACTTTCTCCCCTTTGGAAATCAGCAGTTTGCTCTCTGTAAGTGTCTTTCTGTTCTGTTTTGTTCATTTTCTTTTTTAGATTCAACATATCAGTAGGATCCTATGGTATTTGTCTTTCTCTGTCTGACTGATTTTTCTTAAGAAAATATCCTTTGGGTCCATCCACATTGTCACAAATGTCAAGATATTACTCTTTCATGGCTGAGTAATATTCCATTGAATATGTATACCACATCTTCATTAACTATTCTTCTATCAATGGACATTTAGGTTGCTAAGTTGTCCCTGGCTACTCTAAATAAAGTTGCAATGAATTTAGCAGTGCACATATTTTTCAAATTAATGTTTCTGCTTCCCAGAATTATAATTATGTGATTGTGTGTTAGTTGTATTTTTACTCTCTGAGGAGTCTCCATCTGTTTTCCCAATGACTGCACCAATTTACATTTTCACCACAGGGCATGGGGCTTCCCTTCTGCACCAATTTACATTTTCACCACAGGGCATGGGGCTTCCCTTTTTCCACATCCTCTCCGGTACTTGTAATTTCTTGTCTTTTTGATGATAGCCATGATGACAGATGTGAGGTGATATCTCATTGTGGTTTTGATTTGCATTTCCTTAATGATGAGCGATGCTGAGAATCTTTACAGGCATCTGTTGGTCATTTGTATGTTTTCTTAGGACAAATGTCTGTTCAGGTTTGCTGCCCAGTTTTTAACCAGACTGTTTTTCTCATATTGAGTTATATGGTTTCTTCACATAATATGGATATTAACCCCCCCACTGGATATTTGAAAATATCTTTTCCCATTTAGTAGTTTGCCTTTTTGTTATGTTGATGATGTCCTTAATTGTACAAAAGTATTTTAGATTGATGTAGTCTGCAAGGCATATATTTTAAAGGGACAGCAAACATTCTCCTGCTTAGGAAAATCTAGGTTTAAAAATAGTTTTTCACCTTTAAAGAACAACAGATGAGAGTTATGCAAACATCTGATGAAATGGGAGTTTTAAATAGCATGTTACCTTCTAATATGTTATTCAGAATAAGTCTCTAATCTCATTCAATCAGACTTCACTGCAATTATACATTCTTGTGATTAAGTGGTTCTCTTAAATGGTTATAATACTTCAGTGACTTGGGAAATTTGATGTTTTCTTTACTCCCAAGTGTTAAGCCTTTTACTGATGATACCATCCAAAAAATAGTACAGTTCATGGGATATTTTCTCTGACATGTTTTAAGTATAGACTATATGAAATGAAGGACTTTCTCCAAATTTTTCATCATCTTTCACAACTGACCAGTTAGTGCACCACTCACCATAAGGGCTAAAATAAGACAGTTTAATATGTAATACCTTTCACTAATATGAAATAATTTCTTGTGAAATTCTCAGGGTATATAGGAACATGTTGACATTGAGTCTGACACAGTAATAGAGATAGGATAGACTTCTTTTTCTGTGCCATTATATGTGCCAACATTTATGAAGTTGTTAACTGTTTTTGTTTTCCCTGTTCATTCTTACAAATTTTACTTGCAAAAACGTTCTCCTTGGGTAATTATTTCTACTCTTTTAGTCTCATTTGGAATTCATTGTTTCTGTGAGTTTCTTGAATTTGTAAGCCTTAAAGAGACACAGTGACTTATAAATACCCCATTACAGGTTTAATAGAAATAGTCTATTTTGCACTTCAGTAGCATATTATTGAAGACTATTTCTGCATAACTTCTTAAAAATGCAATTTGATTAAAATATTTTCTTGTGGAAAAGACATATATTTACTAAAATTTTTCTCATTTTGTCATGTGCTCCTGGAATCAAATATAACATAGAACAGCTATCTGTGTTATGTTAATTGCAATTTATGTGATGAAACATTTTAAAAGCTGTGGTTGACAAAATAATATATATTGGAAAACAAATATTCTTTCAGAATTCAGTTTCAAAGATTACAAAAAGTAGATTTGTATATTAAAACCAATGATTTAATACTACAAAGTATTATAGTAATATAAAACCTAAACCTTAGAATTTGTCCTCTTAATTTTTTCTTTTAATTAGTTACATTTTTAAAATGAAGAATGATTCCATAATGCTTAAACATATGTGAAGTACTTAAAATAGTACCAAGTTTGTGTTGATACTCTATAAATACTTGCTACTTCTATTAATGTTGCTGCTGCTGCTAAGTCACTTCAGTCGTGTCCGACTCTGTGTGACCCCATAGACGGCAGCCCACCAGGCTCCCCCGTCCAAACAACTTCATAACTATAAAAATAAGACTAAATCCTTAATCACACTGGCAGTGGTCACTGTGCATTTAATTTTCCATGGTTGCTCTATGTTTTATCAACCACTTCAGAACTGAATTCTCATTTGAAAGTGAAATGATTCAAGTTGAGGTTATATTACTGGTTTGCACTCATCTATAGTTATAGGCTAGAAAATCTTACAAGAAAAGCAATCTTTTAGCAAAGAACAAGGGATATGATGTGCCTTGATGCCATAACTGATGACCTTCAAATTATTCTCCCTTTGTTTATCTGCTTGTGTTTTGAAGTATTTGTTAGTAACTGAGGAGTAGATGCTCTGGAACCTATTGGGTACTTTTATAGACATTTCCATTGGAAGAAAAATGCTGTCGACTCTGAATGCAATTTACTGTAATCATTTGCATGCCTATCCCAGTACTCTGTGAGAGTAAGGGAATTTATTAAAGCATACATATCCCAGTGAAAACAGGGTAGTGTCATGGATGGCAGATCTTGAAAATGCCATTTATAGTCTCCATGCCACTAAATTAGAAACAAATTTCCAAGCCTCAAGAAGAAAAGTGAGCATATGGCTAATAACTGAGCTCCTTCATCTCAGTAAAATCTTTGTCCACCTCACGCGAAGAGTTGACTCATTAGAAAAGACTCTGATGCTGGGAGGGATTGTGGGCAGGAGAAGAAGGGGACGACTGAGGAAGAGATGGCTGGATGGCATCACGGACTCGATGGACGTGAGTCTGAGTGAACTCCGGGAGTTGGTGATGGACAGGGAGGCCTGGCGTGCTGCGATTCATGGGGTCGCAAAGAGTCAGACACGACTGAGCGACTGAACTGAACTGAACTGAAACAGTATTTGAGCAGTCTAATTTACTGCCTTAGTCTTTCACCCCTCTTTCCTACAAGATAGGATCTAAACATTTCAAAGTAAATGAGGCTGATATTAATTTGGTCTTGTCGTCTTCTGTGGTAGTACTGTAACCAGGTTTTAATTCAATGCTAGAACCTGTTAACTACTTTATAAATACATCGAATGATCAGTCCTTTAAAAGGAAAGGTACTCTTTTATATGTTACCATGGTATTATTTACCTTGCCATGCTTAGTATAAAAGGTGTGACAATGAGGAGCCTGAGAATTGTGAAGTAGTAGACAATATAGGAATGAATATGACATGAAAGTGAAGGCATAATACTACTAAAACGATGGGCTAGTAAAATTATGTATAATTTTCTAGATAGGCAAATTGATCCTTAAGAGACAATATTATAAAATGTTTGGTTAGCAGACATAAGGTTATTTAGCTTCCTGGAAGTAGCTTAAAAATCCTCCTAGGAGGAAATTATTTCCAGTAAAACTATGAAAATAATAATGAGGAACTGCTCCAAGTTAGTGATTCATTCAGCTACTCTGGCAACACTGCATAAGCAGTAGGTTATAAATGTGTTTGGCTAAATAATGAAAGAAATGTGGGATACTAAGTAGGAGGGAAAAAAATAGGATAAGAGAAATACTATATTAAGAAGATTCCGGGAGACAGAAACCACCCAATTTAATAAATGAAGCAAATATGGTAACCAGCCTTGATAGTTTATCCACTAATTAAAGCACTCAGCTCTCAAACTGAATATAATAGCAAATTTAGTTGGACTGATTAAACTTTTGACACAAATAAACCTATAGCCACTAAACTGGATACTGTGAGATGGCAATAAAAGATTACAAACTAAAGCTTAATTATAATGTCATATCTTGTTTTTGTCTTTGTAAGGAGGTAGAACTTTCAGTTATGACCATGTGAGATGTCTTGACAAGTTCTTTCCCCATCAAATAGCTATAAAACCAGGGAAAAAATATGAAATAACAACCATTTTGTTCTGGTATTTGGCCAAAGGCATAAACCAAATTAACAAACATTTATACTTAAAAAAAAAAATTGCTGAACTGTGAGTAAGAACTATGGGAATCTGTGGCACTTGGCCTGAAGCTGCATACATTTTTTTTTTTTTTTTTTTAAGAAGGCTGAGCGCCGAAGAATTGATGCTTTTGAACTGTGGTGTTGGAGAAGACTCTTGAGAGTCCCTTGGACTTCAAGGAGATCCAACCAGTCCATTCTGAAGGAGATCGGCCCTGGGATTTCTTTGGAAGGAATGATGCTAAAGCTGAAACTCCAGTACTTTGGCCACCTCATGCGAAGAGTTGACTCATTGGAAAAGACTCTGATGCTGGGAGGGATTGGGGGCAGGAGGAGAAGGGGACGACCGAGGATGAGATGGCTGGATGGCATCATGGACTCGATGGATGTGAGTCTGAGTGAACTCCGGGAGATGGTGATGAACAGGGAGGCCTGGTGTGCTGAGATTCATGGGGTCGCAAAGAGTCGGACACGACTGAGCGACTGAACTGAACTGAACACTCATACTTATTCTTGGTTAGAAGGAGACTTTTGTCCAGGGTGAGGATAAATAGGCAGCTTCTCTGCTTTGTTTAGAGGGAATTCATTTGATTTGGAGCAGTGAGTACTGCCAATACCCAATATCATAATCAGGGTATGTGACTCTTCAGAGGCAACAGGGATATAAGCTCCTTCTATTACCTGAAATTGTGGTCATGGTTAGAGAAAGAATATCTCTGGCTGTGGTTTTTGCACTTGTGCAATTAGACAAGGGAGAGGACTCAACCTATTGACGCATTCCTGGTATACTTTATGGCTGTACACATATGCATAGAAGACACCAAAGAACACAGAAAGAAGAAATATCCAGTGATGACTTAAAAGTGGTTTGAACAAATTTGATCTCCATGCAAATACAGATCTATTGACAGAGTTGGAAGGATTATTGTCTAGATTGTCTACAATCTCTCTGTAGTTATTGCCTGATTACTACATTATATGGAAATAAGGAAAAAACATATTAAAGTTAGCCTTAAATATAAAAACAAGCATTTAAAATTAAATAAATATTTATGAAATTAAAAGATGCTTGCTCCTTGGAAGAAAAGTTGCTGCTGCTGCTGCTAAGTCGCTTCAGTCGTGTCCGACTCTGTGCGACCCCATAGATGGCAGCCCATCAGGCTCCCCCGTCCCTGGGATTCTCCAGGCAAGAACACTGGAGTGGGTTGCCATTTCCTTCTCCAATGTACGAAAGGAAAAGTGAAAGTGAAGTTTCTCAGTAGTGTCCAACCCTCAGCAACCCCATGGACTGCAGCCTACCAGGCTCCTCCATCCATGGGATTTTCCAGGCGAGAGTACTGGTGTGGGTTGCCATTGCCTTCTCTGGAAGAAAAGCAATGACCAACTTAAGACAGCATATCAAAAAGCAGAGATATTACTTTGTCAACAAACATCCATCCAGTCAAAGCTGTGGTTTTTACTGTAGCTATGTATGGATGTGAGTTGAACTATAAAGAAAGCTGAGTGCCAAAGAATTGATGCTTTTTAATTGTGGTGTTGGAGAAGACTCTTGAGAGTCCCTTGGACTGCAAGGAGATCCAACCAGTCCATCCTAAAAGAAATCAGTACTGAATATTCATTGGAGGGAATGATGCTGAAGCTGAAACTCCAATACTTTGGCCACCTGATGTGAAGAGCTGACTCATTGGAAAAGACCCTGATGTTGGGAAAGATTGAAGGTAGGAGAAGAAGGGGATGACAGGATGAGATGGTTGGGTGGCATCAATGGACATGAGTGAGAGTATACTCTGGGAGTTGGTGATGGACAGGGAAGCCTGGTGTGCTGCAGTCCATGGGATCGCAAAGAGCTAGACATGACTGAGGGACTGAACTGAACTAAGCAAAGACATCAGTAACGTCCACTCCAAGGAAAATAGAATTGTTAAACTTAGTCTGGAAAAATCATTTTACAAAGGAACTAAGAAGAAACAATAAACTGAAAGAAAAAGAAATCAATAAAAACATTTTTTGGGGGGGAGATATCAGAATTGAGAGTGGATATTACCAAAATACTCAAATTTCAACTCAAAATATTAAGAGATAAGCAAAAATATAGGAAATTGTGATCCATACTCAGCAAAATCAAAACCTTTTATAGAAATTACTCCTGTTTATACAGAGAATTATTTTACTTATTATGTCTGAAGAAAAAGAAAAGAAAGTCTAATAAATAAATAAAAATATGACAGAGGGTGGGATGATTTGGGAGAATGGCAATGAAACGTGTATACTATCATGTAAGAACGAAGCACCAGCCTGTGTTCGATGCAGGATACAGGATGCTTGGGGCTGGTGCACAAGGATGATCCAGAGAGAGGATATGGGGTGGGAGGTGGGAGGGGGATTCAAGATTGGGAGCTCGTGTACACCCGTGGTGGATTCATGTCAATGTATGGCAAAACCAATACGGTATTGTAAAGTAAAATAAAGTTAAAAAAAAATGACAATAATAAATTAATAAATAAAGATTTGTTGGGCATTAAAAGAACCAAAGTTAAATTATCAAATTAAAGACTGTGACTCATTT
>SJYT01001167.1:35860-49385 GCA_006410635.1 Cephalophus harveyi | reverse complement strand
GAATTAAAGACTGTGACTCATTTTTAAATCAGCTTAAGATTTGAGACAATATAATAATAATTGGTAAACTCAAATATAAATCAATAAAAGCCAATTTGATGAACAGAGAGGCAAAAAATCTTGAAGGAAAAAATAGAGATCCTAATAGGCCAGTGATAAAATATCAAATATCCTAACATATGTGCAAACAGAATCCCAAAAAAGTGAGGAGAAAAATAAATGGTAAGAATTGGTAGATTTTTATGAAAATTTACTCATTGCTAATAAGCATATGAATAGATGCTCGATACCATTAATCATTAAGAAAATTAAAACTAAAACTACAATGAGATAGTTCTGTTACTATTAGAATGGTTATAATAAAAAAAAGACAATACCATGTTGAAATATAAATGGTTCCACATTTTGCTCAACCTAAAGCCTTTCCATATAAGGCTAGCTTTTGCATTAAAAACAATATTAATGCATTTTATATTTAGGCTAAAAGCCCAGAATTCAGATGAACAGAAATCTAGTCTTTTCTGTGAGTTTTAGAATCTTCGTTTAAGTGCCTGGCATGCAGTAGGGGATCAATAAATAAAGTAAAATAAAATAAAATTAGATACATAAATCAAAGCTCTGAATCTATTGTTATCCATATTAGAGACTAGGACTTTGAACACCATGGCTCAATAGAATCATCTTGGTTCTCTGGGTTCCATGATGTACATCACATTTACCTCCTCATAACATGATTGCTTGTATTTACTTGAGAAATTTGCAGGAATGTTACATTTGAATCACAGAACTCTGAATTTCCCTAAAAAAAATTACATACAATGTATAACTCAATTTTTGGTTACTACATAATGCAATCAGTTCAGTTCAGTTGCTCAGTCATGTCCGACTCTTTTGGACCCCATGAATCTCAGCACACCAGGCCTCCCTGTCCATCACCAACTCCCGGAGTTCACTCAGACTCACGTCCATCAAGTCGGTGATGCCATCCAGCCATCTCATCCTCTGTCATCCCCGTCTCCTCCTGCCCCCAATCCCTACCAACATCAGGGTCTTTTCCAGTGAGTCAAATCTTCTCATGATGTGGCCAAAGCATTGGAGTTTCAGCTTCAGCATCAGTCCTTCCAAGGAATATTCAGGACTGATCTCCTTTAGGATGAACTGGTTGGATCTCCTTGCAGTCCAAGGGACTCTCAAGAGTCTTCTACAACACCACAGTTCAAAAGCATCAATTCTTTTGTGCTCAGCCTTCTTCACAGTCCAACTCTCACATCCATACATGACCACTGGAAAAACCATAGCCTTGACTAGAGGGACCTTTGCTGGCAAAGTAATGTCTCTGCTTTTTAATATGCTATCTAGTGTGGTCATAACTTTCTTTCCAAGGAGTAAGCATTTTTAATTTCATGGCTGCAGTCACCATCTGCAGTGATTTTGGGGCCCAGAAAAATAAAGTCTGACACTGTTTCCCCATCTATTTCCCATGAAGTGATGGGACCAGATGCCATGATCTTCGTTTTCTGAATGTTGAGCTTTAAGCCAACTTTTTCACTCTCCTCTTTCACTTTCATCAAGAGGCTCTTTAGTTTCTCTTCACTTTCTGCCGTAAGTGTGGTGAAATCTGCATATCTGATGTTATAGATTACTGCAATAATTTGCTGTGTATGAAATGCAAACCCTATTCTTAAATATCTTTATATAGCCAAAGTTTTTATTTAAAGACATCACAATGAAGCATATTAAATTACAAAACAAAAAAATGTGACCAAATGGCATTTTTTTAAGTTTAATCTACAGTCCTCACTTTCTGGGATTCCATTTGCAAGAATGTTAGAATATTTGATGTGTTGTCACTGGCCTATTAGGCCCTTTACTTTTTCCTTCAACCTTTTTTTGTCCTCACTGTTCATCAGATTGGTTAATTTTTATTGATTTATATTTAAGTTTACCAATTCTTGTTATAATGTCACAAATCTGAAGCTGATTTAAAAATATGAATCATATTCTTTAATTAGTTTTAAAATATTTGTTTTGACTTTCCCCCAACTATATCTCAAGTACAAGGTTTCTTTTTTATATGTTCTATAGATATATTATACCTGTCTCTTATACACATCTTTTGGAAGGAATGATGCTAAAGCTGAAACTCCAGTACTTTGGCCACCTTTACATTAAAATATTTTATGATCTTTCTGTAAATGAGAAAATAATTACTTTTTACATTATGCTTTAAGATGTCTTTACAAATTATAATATCTACATTAGAAATTAAAACTAATACTTGTTCCGAGCCATTTGGCAAATTACAAATTTACAGACTTGCTTTAATTCAGCCATGTACCTGTTTGGATAATTTATTGTTACATGCATGTTACTTTAAAAAACTAAAAGTTAAAAGTCAGAATATATAGAAATACAGTGACTCCTCCAGAATCATTATTTCAGAAGAATGGATCTTTTGTTTCAAGAGTTCTAAAGTTTATCAAATGTATCTGTATACCGTTGCTGAATAATACCAAATTGTAAATAATTTTATGTAATTTCAGGCCTAAAATTATAAGTTCTTAACTGTGTATGAACTCTGAAAACTCAGTGAGTAGAAAATAAATTTAATATCACCACCATTATATTCAGTACATCAGCTGATGCGGATGAAGCTTTAAAGTTTTGGCAATATGAATATAAAGTCAGAAGCGTTCCAATCAGCTAAATTCTTATGGTTTGTTATTCAGTTTAAGTTAATGGTTAAGCCTCTTCAAAATTAAAAAGTGACTTAATTTGATGCATAAAGAGGCCAGTAGATATCATTAGTTGGTTTTGAGTAGTCATATAATTTTAGTCCACACAGGGACAATTTTGAGTGTAAAGGATTGCTATTCATGGTTATGGTGGACAAAAGACAGACTAAACTGTTCTAATCAAACAGGATATAAATATTTTCTTAAATGGATGTTATTTGAGAAGTGCTGCACAAGCCTCATAAGACAGAGTTGTCTGTATTTTACAGAATTACCTTGTATGGTCATGCTGAAAGATATTTCAGATTTTGTTCCAGATGACCATAACAAAGTGAATACTGCAGTAAGATAGTCACATGAATTTGTTGGCTTCTCAATGCATATAAAAGTTGTTTATGCTACACTGTAGACTATTAAATGTATAATAATATTATGTCTAAAAATGTACATATTATGATTTTTCTTAAAATTCTTTATTGCTAAAAAATGCTAGTAACCATCTGAGCCTTCATCAAGTCATAATATTTTTGTAACAGTAATATCAAACATCACAGATGACAGATCACTGCAACAAATATAACAATAAAAAGACTGCATTATTGCAAGAATTAACAAAATATGAGAGAGACATGAAAGGAGTGAATGCTGTTGGAAAAGCAGAGGTGATAAACTTCTTTGATGCAGGATTGTCACAAACATCCAATTGGTAAAAAAATAAAATAAACAGTATGTATGAAGCACAGTACAGCAAAGCACAATAAAATGAGATATGCTTGCAAAGTTTTGTGCAGAGAATCTCTTTTTTCTGGTTTATTTATGTATAGTTGACAGAAATTTGTAATTTACTTAAAGTGTAGAAAGTGACAACTTGATATATATACATGTTGTACAATGATTACCACAATCAAAGTAATACATCCTTCACCTCATGTATTTGCTGCCCCTCCCCCCTTTTGGAGAGAATGCTGAAGAATTATTTTCTTGGCAAATTTTAAGTTTACAATAATACAATATTATTAAGTATAATCACTATGTTATATATTAGATCCTAAGAACTTGATACAAAAATATTTTTTTAATTTGCTGAGTCACCTTCAGGATGAAATTAGATTAATGTTAGTTGTTAATGTAATGGTTAGATGAAGTGATGCTTATCATTGCCACTGAATAGTTATGAGTCATGAAAAAATTTTTTTAGCATTATGACTTATTCAGTTAATTATTTTACATTTGGTCTCCATTTCTAGTTTCTAGCAAATTTTCTCTTCTAGTACTAGTTTCTTTAATAATTACCATGGCCATTTTACAAGAAACTTTTAATGCTTTTTATCCAATACAAGACTGATGGGAAAAATAAACTCTCGTGCGGATTTCCCCTTTTTGTTATGCTTTCTTCCTAATTACTCGTAATAAATCCTATCTTTTGGGAGATAATAAATTAACAGCTTTCTTGGGAAAAAAAATGACTGCTCATAAAATGAACATATTCTATTTCCTTAATTTGATGGCAAAATTTATTTTTAGTTGAGTTAAATTCAGTCTTTTAACACTCTAGATTTATAAATGAGTGTCTGTATAAGACAATGTATATTAGATTGCTTTTATATATGCATATCTATAAATTTTCTGTTGAAAATTTCTGTTAAAAATGTGTAAATGTACAGATAGCTAAATGAATTTGGTGAGACTGTGAAATAGCAAATAAACTGTGAAAAAGCAAATCACTATATCATGAAGAAGAATCTTAAACTAGATCCCCAAAGCTCCAACCCATACTTTTTCCCAATTGGAGTCTCTTCCCGAGTCCTCCATGGAAATGATTATGTTGACCGCTGAATGGTTATATTGTCATTGCTTTGAAAACTTAATTTTATATAAATGAAATTGTAAAGAATGTTTCTTTAGGTTTTTTTTTTCCACTAAATATTGTCTTTATAATTTATATGTGCAATATAGTTGTTTTTTAAATTATGCTGTCTTGATTCAGCCTTGAAGCCCTGGCTAGAGGTTGGTTAAAAAAAGAACAGGAAAGTGGCTAGCTTGGATTCATTACCCTATGTGACCCTGATTGGCAGCTTTCACTCATTCAGTTGTGTCCCACACATTGGGAACACCATAGACTGTAACCTCTGTCTATGGGATTCTCCAAGCAAGAATAGTGGAGTGGGTAGCCATTCCCTTCTCCAGGGTATCTGCCCAACCCAGGCATTGAATCCCGGTCTCCTGCATTGCAGGCAGATCCTTTACCATCTGAATCACCAGGGAAGCCCCAGAGGTTGGTTAGTTCCTCTTCAAAAGCAGCTGATTAAATCCACATCTTAATCAGTTTCCTTGTTTTCCTTAAGGAAATCAGTCCTGAATATTCACTGGAAGGACAGATGCCAAAGCTGAAACTCCAAAATTTTCAATGCAAAGAAATAGAGGAAAACAACAGAATGGGAAAGACTAGAGATCTCTTCAAGAAAATTAGAGATACAAAGGGAACATTTCATGCAAGGGTGGGCTCGATAAAGGACAGAAATGGTATGGACCTAACAGAAGCAGAAGATATTAAGAAGAGGTGGCAAGAATACATTCTTGCCTACAGCAGCAGCAATTTCTAGCGGGATGCACTGTGAACCGGATTCACAGCACCCTGAGTATCAGTCATCTCGATATCTTCTCCTGAAGAAAGGACAAAAGCGAAAGGCCAGCCAGACCCCCGCTGTGCTGGAGAGAAGGCCGTCGCCACCGCAGTCACAAGCTGGCGCTGCTCTCCGATCCCGCTCTCCTGATCCACCTTCTTCTGTATATCCTCTGTGGCTTACAAATCTCAAAGCAAGCGAATAAAATCCCAGTGCAAGAGTCTGGAGGCACTGCCCCTTCTAAAGCCACTGGAGCAAGGGCGAGCAGGGAGGGCAAGGCACGCGGGACTCGGGGAAGCACGGCCAGCACCGCCCCCGGGACTTGCCTTTTCTCTTTAAATCAACACCGTGATCAGCAACATGCAAGACATTCAGGAGAGAAACTGTTTTTTTAAATCTCCAAAAAATAAACTTTAGAAACTTCCTAATATATATCCTCATTATAACAGCTTTAAAATAAGACTTACTAACATATCTAATATATGTATAAAAACACGTCTACTGTCTTTTTAAGCACAGAGCCGCTTTCATAGTCTTGCAGAAGACCTGAGGGCTCTGTAGCAACTCTCCCAGTGGAGGCCACACCGCCCAGCTGCCCGGAGCCACCCGAGCCTGCATCACGGAGACACTGCGACGAGGTCGGGGACCCCACTGACCGTCTACATGAAGGGCCAGCTGCATTTTTAAATATCAAGAAAAAACACAGTTTAGTTATACTGCATAAATTCACAAAACTGCACATAAATTTGAAATATAGTTTATGCATGTATTCTGATGAGCTTGACTTGAAAAATATAGCCTTTTATGTTTTAAGACAATTGGATAAACATTTTTATTTCAGCAAGTAATTAACTTAATAATCTGCTCAATGTCTGAAATACTTAAAAGAGGAGATATTTAGCACCGCCTCTATGCTTAATCCCCTGGAGAAGGAAATGGCACCCCACTCCAGTACTCTTGCCTGGAAAATCCCATGGACAGAGAAGCCTGGTAGACTACAGTCCATGGGATCGCAAAGAGTCGGACAGGACTGAGCAACTGCTTGCTTGCCTTGCCTATGCTTGATGTTTTCCCTTGTAATAGAGCCACATGGTGATGGTTCAGATTAAGCCTTTCAGGTGTGACGTATCAATCTACGTTTTCAAAGAGAACCTGTGCCGCACAGCAGAGCGCCGCTTTCGGTCGTGCGACTGCGCAGGAAGCGCCTGCTCCCCTCTGCTCTAGAAGCGCTGGTCCGCCTCTGCTGGACCATGTGGCTGGGAAGTCCTAATGACGTGGCAGACGGATGCTCCCTGGAGTTACCAGACNGCTTTCGGTCGTGCGACTGCGCAGGAAGCGCCTGCTCCCCTCTGCTCTAGAAGCGCTGGTCCGCCTCTGCTGGACCATGTGGCTGGGAAGTCCTAATGACGTGGCAGACGGATGCTCCCTGGAGTTACCAGACAGAGTCAGCGTGTATTTTAAGACTTAAACTTGTTTTCAGAACAAAGGAAAAAACGCCTTTGAAGGCTACCTTTAAAAATCCTGTTTGAGGATGTCGGTAGGGGGTTAAACCAAAGGCTTTTCCTGACAGGAAACCTGAAGATTTAGTCTCATTTTGGCCCTATTTCATAGGGATTTTAAGAGACAAACGACACTTCTTATAAGGCGGTATAAGTTTTGGAAGAGAAGCCAAACAGTTAACCAGCCCAGGCTGGAAGAAACAGACTCGTCCACAGGCATTTGCGCTTAAAGACGATTCTTTAAAGCTGATCTTTATTTTTGCTCTTTCCCCATGTTTGTCTCCCCTTAGAAGATAGCGTGTGGGCTACAGAGGCAGGCCACGAGCAGCAGCAACGCGCTCCCCGGTGACCGGCTGGCCGTGCTGCGGGGCAGCGGTCGCCTCCTGTCTGAGACCTGGAGTGCACCATCAGGCGCCCTCACCAGGCTGGTCTGTGCATCCAGAGAAAGTGCTGCTGCAGCGTCCACAAGAACAGCACCCGGGGACCTACCTCCGCAGACAAAGCTTCACATGCAAACAGCCTGTCCTGGAAAAACGTGGCTTTTACGGAGGACTCAGCTCAGCTCGGTTATGTCTGACTCTCCGTCGGACTGCAGCACGCCAGGTTTCCCTGGCTCCAAACATCTACCACCATCTCTGCTCATGACCTTTTCTTGAAGACCACAAGACAAATACAATTGGCATTTTTAACACAAACCACCATGTAAAACTTTTTAAAAATTATATCAGGTTCCTTAAACTAATGCTTAAAAACCAGCTTTACCTACAAAGACATCGCCTCCTGTCTGAAGCATTCACACTCTATTTTTAAACCTGTAGCTTCACGTCACCAACACTGTCTCAGGTCGTAACCCTTGACACGACTGAGCAACTGAACTGAACTGAACTGATGTGGAGAACTGACTCATCAGAAAAGACCCTGATGATGGGAAGGATTGAAGGCCAGAGGAGAAGAGGACAACAGAGGATGAGATGGTTGGATGGCATCACCAACTCAATGGACATGAGTTTGAATAAACTTCGGGAGTTGGTGATGGACAGGGAAGCCTGGCGTGCTGCAGTCCATGGGGTCACAAAGAGTTGGACACAACTGAGCAATTGAACTGAACTGACTTGTCAGGCTCTCATACTTTGAACCATGGTGCTTATATTTTCATTTTCACATTTATAAATGATCAAAAAGTCTCCATTTTAATGTAGGCCAATTAGGTTTTGTTTAAAGCTTCCTTTTCTATTTCATTAAAAAAATATTTTCCTCTACCAAGATTCATTAAAATATTTTCATGAGTTATCTGCTAGAAGTTTTATTATTTTAATTTTCAGATTCACATCTCTGGGCTACCAGAAATTGTTTTTTGTTTATTATACTATGCAAGGCAGGGTTTTACTTTCTCTTTTCTTTCTCCATGTTGAAATTCAAACAACCCAGGACCATCATTGAAAGCACCCATCTTTTCTCTATTTCTATGCAATGGTATCACTGTCATAAAACAGGATTCCATATGTGGATTGTTTTATTTTTGGACTCCTTATTGATTTAGTTGCTCATGTTCATGTCGCTGTCATAGTACTTCATTATAATATCTTAAAATATGTTTTGACATCCAATAACATAAGTACATCAATATCCTTCTGCTTCACACTTTTTATTGTCCTTGTCTATTTCTAGTTGCAAAAAATATATTTAAATTGACTTGTCAATTTCTATGAAAACAACACTGGAGTTCTACTCAATCAAGAGATGAGTTTGAACATATCTGACATTTTTGCAATATCGAATATTAAAATCAAACTGCTTATATTAAATACATTATGATCTATTTGAGTAACATGTTATATGCTGCTGCTGTTAAGTCACTTCAGTCGTGTCCAACTCTGTGTGACCCCAGAGACGGCAGCCCACCTGGCTCCTCCATCCCTGGGATTCTCAAGGCAAGAATACTGGAGTGGGTTGCCATTTCCTTCTCCTATGCATGAAAGTGAAAAGTGAATGTGAAGTCGCTCAGTTGTGTCCGACTCCTAGTGACCCCATGGACTGCAGCCTACCAGGCTCCTCCATCCCTGGGATTTGGCAGACAAGAGTACCAGAGTGGGTTGCCATTGCTGGCTCAACCTAATAACTTCATTTGGACCTGCAATTTCTCACATATTTCTCACATAGACATCTCATATATTTCTTGCCTTGTTGCTCTAGTTACAGTTTTCAGGGCAAAGTTGAATAGAAGGGTTGACAGTGCCCATCCTAGTCTAGAGGCAAAACTTTCACAAATATTTCACATTAATATGTTGCTTAGTGTAAGTTTTTCTATAAATCTCCTTTATCAAATATATGTTGAATATAATAAAATGCCTTCTTCATACTTTGATCATTATGATCTTTTTTCTTCTAATTTGATTATATTTTAGTAAATAACATGCATTCCTATAATAAGCTTGCTTGTGAGATGCATTATTATATTTATACAGCTAGAGATTCATTTGCTGCTATATTATTAAGGATTTTGCATTGATGTTCATGGTCTTAAATGTTGTTCTGTGCTGTTTCTCACATGGCACTTACAATTTCCTCCTAAAACATTTTAAGAAATATTTCTATTTATCTATTTTTTTCTGGATGACCATATAAGACTGCTGCTGTTGTTGTTGTTGTTTTCCCTAACAGTTTAAGGAAAGTTATTAGCTTCAGTGATATCATTTGAACTTCATTATGTTTCTTTGTGGGAAGAGTGGGTTTTAACTTTAAATTTCCTTGCCAATTATAGGATATTTCACATTTCCTACATTTTCTTTTGTCAGTGTGATAGATTATTTTGTCCAAGATTTGACAATTTTGTCTAATTCTATCATCAGAAATATTGCAGTATGAGTTTTTTTTTTTTTTTTTACTGTATAAAGCCTGTCTCTTATACACATCTGGTGTTGGAGAAGACTCTTGAGAGTCCCTTGGACTTATAATAATAATATAAATTAAGCTAAAATCATGAGAAAAATTTGATAACAATGCTTTGATCAATTATCTCCTAACATGTGGATATCATATTCTTGTATTATGTGAACCTCAACATAGCCAATGTTAGTTCAATAATTCAAAGTCTTAAAATGTCATTGTTAAGTTAAAATAGTTAAATATTTCACTTTCATTTATTAATATATTTTATAATTTATAGGCTCACACTTTGATGTTATTAGCAGCTGTCTCTTATACACATCTCTGTATGATGATCTCCTTTTTACTCATAATGTTGGTTTATGTTCACTCTCTTTTCTTACTTTACTAAATTTTCTAATTCTTTTATCAATCTTTTTTTTTACAATAATCTAGATATAAAGTGATATCTAAAGTGGCATTTTATTATTATTTTTTTTAATCTGAAGGGTCATTTATTAAATTATTTCTTCTTTTTTTCATGTTTCTTTTTTGTTTTTCATTTTATTTTATTTTACTTTACAATACTGTATTGGTTTTGCCATATATCAACATGAATCCACCACGGGTGTACACGTGTTCCCAATCCTGAACCCCCCCTCCCTCCTTCCTCCCCATACCATCTCTCTGGGTCATCCCAGTGCACCAGTCCCAAGCATCCTGTATCCTGCATCAAACCTAGACTGGTAATTCGTTTTTTATATGATATTATACATGTTTCAATGCCATTCTCCCAAATCATCCCACCCTCTCCCTCTTTCACAGAGTCCAAAAGACTGTTCTATACATCTGCGTCTCTTTTGCTGTCTCACATACAGGGTTATTGTTACCATCTATCTAAATTCCATGTCTTTTATCAGTCTTAATTGTGCCTTAAACATTAAATTTTTATCATTCTATACATTCTGTGGCATATATTTTCTATTTCATTAATTTCCACTCTCCACTTTACAGCATCAGTTCACTTTCTCACATAGCTAAATAACGTACCTTCTTAAAGTTTTCCTCTTTTTCTCTCTTTTTCATTCTCATCTCTCTCTCTAGAATTTTTCATTGCCCTCTTAAATTCATCATCCACACTCTTCTCAAAGGATACTTTTAGTAATAATTAATCATGTGTGTCTTATTCTCTTCAAACTCATTTAATAGCTATTGTATGTTGAATGTTAGTATGACACCCAAAACTTTGAGCTATGCCTTAAGTCTCCAATACTCTTGTTTAATTTACCTTGTCTGGATGCTTAGCATCAATTACTTTAATCATTACTTCACATTATTTCATGTTTTCTTGCCTTTGCAAGTCCAGAAACCACTTTCCTCCTGCTTGGCCTAATAAATACTTGTTCTATTAGTCTGAGTTCTGAATTCTTTAAAATGAAGGTGTACCTTGCATCAGGCCTAGGTAGCATTCTATGGTTGTATATAATTTTAGTACTAACATGAAGCTGTTGTTTACTCACTAAGTTGTGCCCGACTCTTTTGCAACCCCATAGACTGTAGCCTGCCAGGTCCCTCTGTCCATGGGATTTTTCAGGCAGGAATATTGGAATGGGTTGCCATTTCCTTCTCCAGGTGATCTTCCTGACCCAGGGATTGAACCTGCGTCTCCTGAATTGGCAGGTGGATTCTTTACCATTGAGCAACTAGGGAAATCCCAAGACTAATACATTGTGCTATAATTCTTGATTTTTTTCCTCTGCATTTCTCATTAGGTGCTGAACTAAATCTCTCTGTCTCTAGCCCTAGCTTTTATAACAAAGAGCCTGGGAGATATGTCAGGCTCCTAAATATGTTAAGTGAATTAATAATTGAATGCAGACCCAGGTTGGATCCCTGGGTCAGGAAGATCCCCTGGAGGAGGAAATGGAAACCCACTTGGGAAATGCTAAATCCCATTTGTGCTTGCTCGGGAAATCCCATGGTCAATGAAACCTGGTGGAAAACAGTGCATGAGGTTTCAAGAGTTGGACATGACTTAGCGATTAAACCTACCTACTTTAGAATTAGAAAACAAGGAAAATACTGGTATTGCCTATTTTAATATTTACTTTTAAAACAGTATGGAAATTTAAACTTTTTAATTACATTTTGTAGGTTTTAAGTTTAAGTTTCATATTTCCTGAAGATATATAAGTGAAGTGAAAGTCATTCAGTCCTGTCTGACTCTTTGCAACCCTGTAGGACTACACAGTCCATGGAATTCTCCAGGCCAGAATACTGGAGTGAGTAGCCTTTCCCTTCTCCAGGGGATCTTCCCAACCCAGGGATGGAGCCCAGGTCTGTGGCATCGCAGGCAGATTCTTGACCAGCTGAGCCACCAGGGAAGCCCAGGAATACTGGGGTGGATAGCCTATCCCTTCTCCAGAGGATCTTCTTGACCCAGAAATCGAACTAGGGTCTCCTGGCAGATTCTTTACCAGACCAGGGAAGCCCAAAGACATATAAAGCTATACTTTAATTCTCAGGGTAAATAATCCTTAAAACATAATATATATATCATATATATATGATATATATATATAAATATAAAAATACACATACATATTTCTATAAGATTTCACTTACTGGTAGAGTCTTGTTGTACAGAGATTTTACAATTATCTCAATTTTATCTCTTATTTTAATTGTACAGTTTCAAAAGAGGGAAATATGATCAGTAGTCTTTTAGGGCTAATACAGATCTCCAATTATTTACAGATACTATGATTTATTATGAACTGCTGATTATCTTACTCAAAAGGCTCAGTTCATCAGAGACTGATTGTATTGCAGTGAACTGATAAAAACTTAGAATGTGTAATAGGAAACCACAGACACTCTGAAAATCCTAACTAAAATATACCTAAGGCTTTCAATAACAATTTTACTCACAAATTAGACTCTGATAATTGATGAAGAGCACAACAAAATATGATATGGACTAAATTTATTCAATCTAGACATTTATTTTTATGAACTGTTTTTGTGTTATATATATATATATATATATACAGACACACATATATACATATATGTCTATATTTCCTTTAAAGATGTAAGTTATCTTTCTTTTACTGAATTACCACCCATATTTCAGATAAACACATCCAGGAATCAAGGTCAGCCTTTTTATTTTTTTACTGAAAGTGCAATTATGTCATATTCAATTTTGAGCAAAAAGCTTCTATTTAAGTGCACTGTGCTATTATCTATGTGCTCCATTACAGATTGAATGTTATGTCCCATTACAACAGTGACCATAATTCATTTGGTCTTTTTTACTTTTTTTTCATTATGATCAACATACACATTTTTCCCTTCTCACTCCATTTTATTTTTATTCTGACATTGGGATATTAAATAATAATTTTATTGGCTTAAATCAAAAGCTTTATGTTTGAAAGTAAGTTTAATACTAGCTCTTTTATTTTTCTTTTATTTACTTTCTCTTATAATAAAAGAAGCAGAGAACAGACTATTGTTTAGTTCTTAAGCACATCATTGCTGGTGTTTAAAAAACATACAGATATTAAGCTTAAAAATAAAAATTAGAATATACATTTCAGCTGCTTATCAGTGTTCTACTGAAATCAAGATCATTTGTAATTGTTTTATCCTCATCTCAACATGGTGTAGTCCTCAGTTATTACTGTCCTTCTTCACAATTTCTTCAATTATGAAGAAATATTTGATGCTTCATTTCTCAGATCAACTCATTTTATTCTTGTCCTAACTTAAAAACAGAAACTCAAAAAATGAAGAT
>SJYT01001167.1:0-30669 GCA_006410635.1 Cephalophus harveyi | reverse complement strand
GCATCCATAGTGTAGAGCTTTGTGATATTTGTTTTATTATGAATACAGTTGATTTAATATTTGGAAATCTTATGAAATTAATTTTAGGAATTATTGTCTCCACAGGCAAACTGAATACATTCCTCCTAAAAATCAGTCAGATCCTACCCATCTGGGCTACCCTCTGGGGTACCAGCATATGACAGAAATCTTATATTTAACTTGTTCCAGTATGCCTCAATTTTAGGGTTTCAATTCTAAATCTGATACAGGCATCCTCCACACCCTGATAAATCCTGGAATAAATTAAAAAAAATTAAGTGATATATAATAAAGAAGTATAGGAAATCAATACACTAACAATCAAAATGAAAGTGTTTCTCAGGAGTTTTTGTTGTTGTTGCTGTTAATTTAAACCGAATTAGAGAAATATATGTATAATGTGTATATATTGGAAATAATGATAAAAATAGTTCCATAGACATATTACAATAGGGAATAACAAATCTGAGTCCATATAAAATCTGTTTCTTTTATTTTAATCTTCGTATTCTATTCCTTTTGCTACAAGTTAATCACTAAAGTAATATTGCCTGTTGCTTATAGTAAACACAATGGCCCATCTCAGAGAACCCTGTATAAAACTAAAATACCTTTGTTCAGCTTAAAGGAAACATACTGACCCAGCCCACCTGTGAATGGCTGTAAGAAAGAAGAAATCAATGCATCCTCTTCTACCTAATGGAAACCAGGAGATATTTGCAACAACTTATGGCCTTTTTACTTCTTCACCTCCTCCTTCTTTGTTCTATAAAATAAACTAGCATCCAGATCCCTACAAGGTGTTCCTCCAGGACATTAATCCACCATCTTCTCTGACTCAGTTTTCCAAAAAAGTCATTATTCATTGCCCCCAAATCTCTCCAAATTTATTGGCCTTTCATGCGGTGAACAGAAGGAGCTTGGCCTTGGTAAAAGTCTTTTTTTTTTAATGCATGCAGTTTTAAGATTCTAAAGCACTCAGGAACCGTTGGTTGCTTTCCCTTTTAATTCTGTCAAATAGGGGTTTGTAAGACTCTCTGGAATCTTCTCAAATTTTTCAGTCACTTAACTTTGCTGAGCTTTTGCTACATCATTTCCCAGATGTCATAATGGATGTACAACTTCTTCTACAGGAGGCTTAAACTATACCAAAACTACACTGTGAGAAATGAATCACAAGCATTCGAGTGCTCTGAGATTACTATGAACTTGTTTTGAATTTATCGTTCTACCTTATTTTAACATCCTGACTCTTAGCATCAACGAAGGACTTATTCTATCGTTAATCTCTCCCATTTATAAAACTTTCCTGTCACATATTTCTGAGTTATCTACCCTCCAAGTAGCCAGAAGAAAAATAAAAGCATCTCTTATTCTTCATTTTCTCTAACAAGTTGTATGCCATATGAGCACTAAAGCACAGTACATCTGGCAATATTTTAGATTTCAAAAATCTTTCCCCTATCAGAAAACCTGGTTCTTTTAAATGCAAAATTTTGACTTTAAATTGATAATTTCTTTTATGCTTTTAAAAAGACTCTTTTTATTTAGTTGGCTTCTTCATTTTATTTGGCTAATTTGTGTCCTCTCTTAGTTGGGACAATGGAACCTTATACTCAAGTTCTAATTTAAAGATCAGAACAACCAAAAAAAAAAAAAAGAACAAATAAAAAAATCTACAGATGAAAATAAATCACTTTGAATGATAAATATATCACTAAAAATCTAAATATCATGGGTAAAAAATTAGGGTCATGTAATTGATTGCATAATACTCAACATTCACTTTTCTTTTCCTATTAAATAAAGTGAACATTCTTTCAACTTGAATAAAAAATCCTTTAACTTTATCAGATTCTCTGATTATCTCTTCACGTTTCTCAGTAGTTACTCCTTCCCTAATCCTCACTGATGGGTTTCATTGTAAAGATCAATAAGAATGCAGGCAATTCTTGAAAATAGCAAGCTACTACAGACTTCCAAATCTTACATTTGTATTTACCTTATTCTTGAGCTACATCTCCCACACCATCCCAAACTCTCTTTTCCATTAGCACCAATTTTCATCTTTGGAAAATTGAATGCAATTTTAATCTCCTTAGTAAGACCTTCACTACTTCCCCTGATGTGATCCGAGAACTTGCAGATGTACAAACTTGGTTTAGAAAAGGCAGAAGAACCAGAGAATAAATTGCAAATTCTGCTGGATCATAGAAAAAGCCAAAGAATTCCAGAAAAAAACAGCTACTTCTGCTTCATTGACTATGCTAAAGCCTTTGACAGTGTGGATCACAACAAACTGGAAGATTCTTCAAGAGATGGGAACACTAGACCACCTTACTTGCCTCCTGAGAAATCTGTATACAGATCAAGAAGCAACAGTTAGAACAAGACATGGAACAGACTGGTTCCAAATTGGGAATGGAGTACATCAAGGCTGTATATTGTCACCCTGCTTATTTAACTTATATGCAGAGCACATCATGTGAAATGCAAGGCTGGATGAAGCACAAGCTGTAAGATTGTGGGGATAAATATCAGTGACCTCAGATATACAGATGACATCACCCTAATGGCAGAAAGCAGAGAGGAACTAAAGAGCCTTTTGATGAAGGTAAAAGAGGAGGGTGAAAAAAGCTGGCTTAAAACTCAACATTCAATCCTCTACATAGAAAACCCTAAAGACTCCACCAGAAAATTACTAGAACTAATCAATGAATATAGTAAAGTTGCAGGATATAAAATCAACACACAGAAATCCCTTGCATTCCTATATACCAATAATGAGAAAGAAGAAAAAGAAATTAAGGAAACAATTCCATTCACCATTGTAACGAAAAGAATAAAATACTTAGGAATATATCTACCTACAGAAACTAATGACCTATATATAGAAAACTATAAAACACTGATGAAAGAAATCAAAGAGGACACTAACAGATGGAGAAATATACCATGTTCATGGATCGGAAGAATCAATATAGTGAAAATGAGTATACTACCCAAAGCAATCTACAGATTCAATGCAATCCCTATCAAGATACCAGTGGTATTTTTCACAGAACTAGAACAAATAATTTCACAATTTGTATGGAAATACAAAAAACCTCAAATAGCCAAAGCAATCTTGAGAAAGAAAAATGGAACGGGAGGAATCAATCTGCCTGACTTCAGGCTCTACTACAAAGCCACAGTCATCAAGACAGTATGGTACTGGCACAAAGACAGAAATATAGATCAATGGAACAGAATAGAAAGCACAGAGATAAATCCACACACCTATGGACACCTGATCTTCGACAAAGGAGGCAAGACTATACAATGGATTAAAGACAATCTATTTAACAAGTGGTTCTGGGAAAACTGGTCAACCACTTGTAAAACAATGAAACTAGATCACTTTCTAACACCATTCACAAAAATAAACTCAAAATGGATTAAAGACCTAAACGTAAGACCAGAAACTATAAAACTCCTAGAAGAGAATATAGGCAAAACACTCTCCGACATACATCACAGCAGGATCCTCTATGATCCACCTCCCAGAATACTGGAAATAAAAGCAAAAATAAACAAATGGGATCTAATTAAAATTAAAAGCTTCTGCACAACAAAGGAAACTATAAGCAAGGTAAAAAGACAGCCTTCTGAATGGGAGAAAACAATAGCAAATGAAGCAACTGACAAACAACTAATCTCAAAAATATACAAGCAACTTACAAAAATAAACTCAAAATGGATTAAAGATCTAAACGTAAGACCAGAAACAATAAAACTCCTAGAGGAGAACATAGGCAAAACACTCTCTGACATAAATCACAGCAGGATCCTCTATGATCCACCTCCTAGAATACTCGAAATAAAAGCAAAAATAAACAAATGGGATCTAATTAAAATTAAAAGCTTCTGCACAACAAAGGAAACTATAAGCAAGGTGAAAAGACAGCCTTCTGAATGGGAGAAAATAATAGCAAATGAAGCAACTGACAAACAACTAATCTCAAAAATATACAAGCAACTTATGCAGCTCAATTCCAGAAAAATAAACGACCCAATCAAAAAATGGGCCAAAGAACTAAATAGACATTTCTCCAAAGAAGACATACAGATGGCTAACAAACACATGAAAAGATGCTCAACATCACTCATTATCAGAGAAATGCAAATCAAGACCACAATGAGGTACCATTTCACACCAGAATGGCTGTGATCCAAAAGTCTACAAGCAATAAATCCTGGAGAGGGTGTGGAGAAAAGGGAACCTTCTTACACTGCTGGTGGGAATGCAAACTAGTACAGCCACTATGGAGAACAGTGTGGAGAGTCCTTAAAAAACTGCAAATAGAACTGCCTTATGAACTGCTTTTTAATATGCTTTCTAGGTTGGCCATAGTTTTTCTTCCAAGGAGCAAGCATCTTTTAATTTCATGGTTGCAGTCACCATCTGCGGTGATTTTGGAGGCCAAGAAAATAGTCTCTCACTGTTTCCATTGTTTCCCCATCTATTTGCCATGAAGTGATGGGACCACATGCCAAGTTTTCTGAATGCTGAATTTTAAGCCAGTTTTTTTTACTCTCCTCTTTCACTTTCCTCAAGAGGATCTTTAGTTCCTCTTTGTTTTCTGTCATTAGGGTGGTGTCATCTGCATATCTGAGGTTATTGATATTTCTCCCTGCAATTTTGATTCCAGTTTGTGCTTCATTCAGTCTGGCCTTTCACATGGTGTATTCTTGCATATAAGTTAATTAAGCAAGGTGACAATATACAGTCTTGACACACTCCTTTCCCTATTTGGAACCAGTCTGTTGTTCCATGTCCGGTTCTAAGTATTTCTTCTTTACCTGCTACAGATTTCTTAGGAGACAGGTAAAAGTGAAAAGTGAAAGTGAAGTCGCTCAGTCGTGTCCAACTCTTTGCGACCCATGGACTGTAGCCCACCGGGCTCTTCTGTCCATGGGAAGGTGGTCTGGTATTCCTGTCTCTTTAAGAATTTTCCACAGTTTGTTGTGATCCACACAGTCAAAGGCTTTAGCGTAGTCAATAAAGCAGAATTTTTTCTGAAATTTCCTTGCTTTTTTGATGATCCAGTGGATGTTGGGAATTTAATCTCTGGTTCCTTTGCCTTTTATAAATCCAGCTTGAACATCTAGAAATTCTCAGTTCACGTATTGTTGAGGTCTAGCTTGTAGAATTTTGAGCATTACTTTGCTGGTGTGTGATATGAGTACAATTGTGCAGTAGTTTGAACCTTCTTTGGTACTGCCCTTCTTTGGGATTGGAATGAAAACTGACATTTTCCAGTCCTGTGGCCACTGCTGAGTTTTCCAAATTTGCTCACATATAGAGTGCAGCACTTTCACAGCATCATCTTTTGGATTTGGAATATCTAAGCTGGAATTCCATCACCTCCACTAGCTTTGTTCATAGTGATGCTTTCTAAGACCCACTTGACTTTGTACTCCAGAATGTCTGGCTCTAGGTGAGTGGTCACACCATTGTGGTTATCTGGGTCATGAAGATCTTTTTGTACAGTTCTTCTGTGTATTCTTGCCACATCTTCTTAATATCTTCTGCTTCTGTTAGGTCCATACCATTTCTTTCCTTTATAGTGCCCACCTTTGCATGAAATGTTCCCTTGGTATCTCTAATTTTCTTGAAGAGATCTCTAGTCTTTCCCATTCTATTGTTTTCCTCTATTTGTTTGCACTGATCACTGAGGAAGGCTTTCTTATCTTTCCTTGCTGTTCTTTGGAACTTTGAATTCAGATGGATATATTTTTCCTTTTCTCATTTGTCTTTTCTTTTCTCTTCTTTTCCCAACTATTTGTAAGTCCTCCACAGACAACCATTTTGCCTTTTTGCATTTCTTTTTCTTGGGGATGGCCATTCATAATTTTTCAGGCACCCACTAATATAATCAATAACAAAACAATTGTGTATACTATACATCCTCAGTGAGGCTGAAGATTTTTCAGTGAATATGGTTGAAGAAGTATTTGTGTATTAGATATACTTGAGATATCTATGGAGTAGATAGAAGCACAGGAACCCACAAAGACAAGGATTTATTTATAATACAACTTTCTTTTAATAACAGTATAGTGTGACATTGAAACTGCTAATAAGGCACTGGAAAGCATTTATTGGAGAAGGTAACTTGCTTAGGCAAAGTAATTAATGCAAGTCATTATAACAAGATAGTTTTAAACATGTAAATATGGCAAGTTCTAGGTCAATCTTACTTTTACATTGAAATAAATTAATTTAATTTATAAATGTGCTGGAGAAATAGTCATTCCCAGGCAACTTTATATACGTATTCTAAGTGATACAGGAGTCAACTACAGACTTAGAAGCTTTAAAACAGAATACATGTCAATGTGAAAAGTATTTAATTTCATTTCAAATATCTCTACTCTAAAAAATACATGTTAAGTTAAAAGTCAGTAGAATCCTAAACAAGAGAAAGTAAATGCTAATCAAGAGACTGACTTCATCTATGCATTCCTGGCAGCTCACATAGGTCCTTATGCATTTTGGACACTCAATAAAATTTTGTTGAATGGATGATTTGATTCAGCTATATGTGGCTAGGATTTTATTTTCCTCTATATAAAGTATAATATTAAAAAATTATAATGCTGTGAGAAAGAGATTAGAATTATAAAATTATATACCTACTATAACAAACTAATCTTTACACAAAAAATAATTTTAATTGTAGGTAGTACTGCAATTAAAGTAGTGGCTATTTAAACCCTTTTTTCCCCCATCATGAAGAGAGTAGTGAAGATAAAAGCTCTGTTTTGAAACCACTGGTAAATGTTTATGAATTTTGTAACATTATAAAATGGCTATAAATTTGCAACACTGTAACCATTATTATTGCAAGTCACCTCTTGACTTGCTATCAGTGTGTTACATTTTTACCATATGTGTGTTTATCATATTCTTTCTAGACAAACAGTTTTGTTCAAATGAATACTAAGGAAATTCTTGCCTTCTAATGAGTCAGTATAGTGGAAACACAAAGAAACATTAAACCAAAAGCTAAAAGATGTAGGTTTTGTCCTCACCCCTCCAAATTTCACATCAATCCCTGACCCACGCCACTTCATCTTTGGTGTCTAGGATAAAGTAAGATAAGTGTTAGTTGCTCCTTTTGCAAGTGACAATAACAATTTGTTTAGTTTCATGTCAAAGAATTGTTTGGGGCATCCAAGGAGATAACGTAAGTAAGCATGTTTTAGAAACTGTTAAGAAATAGCAAGTATACAATATTTTTTAACAAGACCATATTACAAGGCAAGGCTTAAAGCCATGTTTCCACAAGGTTGGTACATATGTATTGATTGGTATTTGCATGGGAGCCTGCCTGTCTGCAATACTTAGTGCTATATAGTTGTACTGAGCATTATTATACAGTGTTATCACCTGGAGAAGGAAATGGCAACTCACTCCAGTATTCTTGCCTGGAGAATCCCATGGACAGAGGAGCCTGGTGGGCTACAGTTCACAGGGTCGCAAAGAGTCGGACACGACTGAGCGGGTTCACTTTTACTTTCAAGTTGTTCAATAGTTCTGTTTTCATGTTCATAAAAATCCCCTTAGGCCCTTGTTATCACCTGGGGCACTTGCAGATTCTCAAGTTTTAGTTCGAGATTTGATTTTGGAGATCTCATGCATATGCTGGGGATTAATGCCTAAAGCACCTTGGGTGAATTTTATGTGTGTGATGCTACTTTGAGAACTATTTTTCTCATGTATGTCATGTTCACAAAGATGATGCTGTTTAATACATGACTGCCACTTTTTCATTGTGTGTGTGTTTTATCATAATCTACAATTTCTACTTTTCTCCTAAAAGGTTTTCCCTTTGTTACATTAAGACAAAAGAGAAAATATTTGGATTCAGATGATATGATAAAGTTGAAATAGTTGCATCAGAAAAACAGATGCTAAATATCATAGCATAACATATAAGATTGAGAAAGTTTCAAGAGTTCAAAAAGACTTAAAGAAATAAATCTAAGGAACTGTAGAATTGCTTTTGTAACTATTTCTGTGCATTTTGAATTGCTCTATTTTGTGATATTGATTTATTTTCCAGTTACATTTATGACAGTTTTTAGAGTTGTCATGAAAATAGGAAGCAGAAAAATAATTAGTTTCCTAGATAAAATAAAATCCCTGAAGATATTCCCAGTGTTTATTTGCTCAATTTTTGAGTTGTTTGCATTATACATTCTAACAATTTAGTGATTTCCCAACCTTCATAATGATTTCATTGATTTGTGTGTGGTTCATGTCTTGTATTAATCAAATATTTTTTCTAGGTAGTAACAAGTTTAACAAACAAAAAAGGAAGTTATTTATTTAAGCTTATCTGTATAAAACACAACAACCTCCCACTCAGAATTACTGTAAGACTTTAGAATGAAGCTAAAGGATTTGTTGAACAATTGAGATTAGTAGTATTTCCACTGATTTTTGTTATTGCAATAATAATGATAAAATAGCATAATTTTGATAGTTAACATTGACTGAACACTTATTATGTAACATCATGGGAAACAGATGGGGAAACAGTAGAAACAGTGTCAGACTTTATTTTGGGGGGGCTCTAAATCACTGCAGATGGTGACTGCAGCCATGAAATTAAAAGACGCTTACTCCTTGGAAGAAAAGTTATGACCAACCTAGATAGCATATTCAAAAGCAGAGACATTACTTTGCCGACTAAGGTCCGTCTAGTCAAAACTATAGTTTTTCCAATAGTCATGTATGGATGTGAGAGTTGGACTGTGAAGAAGGCTGAGCACCTAAGAACTGATGCTTTTGAACTGTGGTGTTCGAGAAGACTCTTGAGCGTCCCTTGGACTGCAAGGAGACCCAACCAGTCCAATTTGAAGGAGATCAGCCTTGGGTGTTCTTTGGAAGGAATGATGCTAAAGCTGAAACTCCAGTACTTTGGCTACCTCATGAGAAGAGTTGACTCATTGGAAAAGACTTTGATGCTGGGAGGGATTGGGGGCAGGAGAAGAAGGGGACGACAGAAGATAAGATGGCTGGATGGCATCACTGACTTGATGGGCATGAATCTGAGTGACCTCCGGGAGTTGGTGATGGACAGGGAGGCCTGGCATGCTGCAATTTATGGGGTCACAAAGAGTCAGACACAACTGAGCGACTGAACTGAACTGAACTGAAACTTGTAACAATTTGTGAAATTGATGATATTATCATTCTGTTTTATGCATGAGGAAACTGAGGTTTAGAGTAGTATGCCCAAGGTTACACAGATTGTTAAGTGATAGCCCTGGGAGTTGAACCACCTTATCTGATTGTAAAAATTGAAAAAGAATACAATAATAATTTTCTTCAAGAAATAAGAATAAGTTCTAAATGTTAAAAAAGAGAAAAAAATCTCACAAAATTTAAATGACAGAATAAAGCATGTTTCTTACCATTTAGATGGAAATTAAAAATATGTACTTAGTTCCTTCTAAAAATCTAAATAAATTTTCTTGGTAAATACACAAATACATTCCAAATAGTTTTATTATTTGCACATTAAAGAAATTGACAAAAGTTATCAATAGGCACAGCCAAAGAAGAGCCAAAGAAGAGCAGACTCATTCATTTGCAGGAAGATGGCTTCCAAATCATTACAACTTGAAGTTTGACTTTCTTAGTCTATGCACCATTCTCAGAGGTCACAGTACTTGGAAGGATAGCTTCCTTTAGGGTGATAATCCTTTCAGGTCATCAAAAAAGTTAATTCTGGGTTTTCCTCTAGGCTTTTTTCTCCTGTAGCTATTTGTGATGAGATGTACAGCAAAGGGGGCTTCCCAGGTGGCACTAGTGGTAGAGAACCCGCCTGTCAATGCAGGGGACATGAGAGACGTGGGCTTGATCCCCGGGTCAGAAGATCCTCTGGAAGAGGACATGGCAGCCCACTCCAGTATTCTTGCCTGGAGAAGCCCATGGACAGAGGAGCCTGGCGGGCTACAATCCTTAGGGCTGCACAGAGTTGGACACGATTGAGGCTACCTAGCAGGCACACATGTAGAGCAAGGGCTTGGTCTGCTGTCTTGTCACGATTATGGGTAAGCCTTCAAGCAACTATAAGAATAACTGCACGTTCACTCTGAAGATTTACATATTCATGCCCATATACATATTTATTACAACTGTAAGTTTAAGAACAAGTAAAGGCTTTTCACTTGGGGCTTTCCTGGTAGCTCAGATTGTTAAGTGTCTGCCTGCAATGCAGGAGACCTGGGTTCAGTCCCTGGGTCAGGAAGATCCCCTGGAGAAGGAAATGCAACCCACTCCAGTATTCTTGCCTGGAAAATTCCATGAATGGAGGAGGCTGGTAGGCTACAGTCCATGGGATTGCAAAGAGTTGGACACGACTGAGCAACTTCACTGGCTCAAAGGCTTTTCACAACACATTACTGTGTGAATACCTTGAATAGGGCAGAATCATGCTTCCCTCCTTTTTCAGCTAGTAAAGAATCAGCCTGCAATGCAGGAGACCTGGGTTTGATCCCTAGATTGGAAAGATCCCCTGGAGAAGGGAATGGCCACCTGCTCCAGTATTCTGGCCTGGAGAATTCCATAGACTGTATAATCCATGGGGTCACAAAGACTCGGACGCAAATCAGTTTTCAATTTCCTATACTAAGAAGAACCTCATCTCAGGGTCTAATTAAAATCCTATTCCCATTTAGCTAAAATTATCTAAATATTTGGCAAGATGACTGTGAAAATTAGAGTTTATTTCAACATAGACTCGTTATTTAGAAATGAGTTTGAATTATGTTAAACTTTGAACAAAATAAATAAAATTTTGTCAATTTGTAAAGAAAATTTGAGAGCACTTCAAAAAGTGTTATTAAGTTATATTTTGCTTTTTTAAGTGCATCAATAATGTGCTTAAAAATGGGGAAAAGAGTTTAGGCAGAAGATAAAATTGATAAAATCTTGACCCCATAAGAGACTGACCCAAACTTGCCTGGGAGTGTCCAGGAGTCTCCAGTGGAGGCATGGGCTGGTGGTGGCCTGCTGCAGGGTTTGAGGGCAGTGAGTGTAGCAGTGCATGCATGGGATCTTTTGAAGGAGGTCTCCATTATCTTCGTTACCTCCACATAGTTTGGCCCCAGGTAAATAGGAGGAAGGGAACACAGCCCCACACATCAACAGAAAATTGGATTAAAGATTTACTGAGCATGGCCTTGCCCATCAGAACAAGACCCAGTTTCCCTTTCAGTCAGTCTCTCCCATCAGGAAGCTTCCATAAGCTCTGTCAGAGGGCAGACAGACTGAAAATCACAATCACAGAAAACTAACCAATCTGATCACGTGGACCACAGCCTTGTCTAACTCAATGAAACTATTTAGCCATGCCATGTAGGGACCCCCAAGAAGGATGGGTCATGGTAGAGAGTTCTGACAAAATGTGGTCCACTGGAGAAGGGAATGGCAAACCATCTCAGTATTCTTGCCTTGAGAACCCCATGAACAGTATGAAAAGGCAAAAAGATAAGACACTGAAAGATGAACTCCCCAGGCCAGTAGGTGCCCAATATGCTACTATAGATCAGTGGAGAAATAACTTCAGAAAGAATGAAGGGATGGAGCCAAAGCAAAAACAACACTCAGTTGTGGATGTGACTGATGATAGAAGCAAAGTCTGATGCTGTAAGTGCAATATTTCATAGGAACCTGGAATGTTAGGTCCACAAATCAAAGCAAATTGGAAGTGTTCAAACAAGAGATGGCAAGAGTAAATGTTGACACTTTAGGAATCAGCAAACTAAAATGGACTGGAATGGGGGAATTTAACTCAGAGGACCATTATATCTACTACTGTGGGCAAGAATCCCTTAGAAGAAATGGAATAGCCATCAGAGTCAAAAAAAGAGTCCGAAATGCAGTACTTGGATGCAATCTCAAAAACAACAGAATGATCTATGTTTGTTTCCAAGGCAAACCATTCAATATCATGGTAGTGCAAGTCTATGCCCTGACCAGTAATGCTGAAGGAGCTGAAGTTGAACTGTGAAGACCTACAAGACCTTCTAGAACTAACACCCCTAAAAAGATGTCTTTTCACTATAGGGGATTGGAATGCAAAGGTAGGAAGACAAGAAACATCGGGAGTAACAGACAAATTTGGCCTTGGAGTATAGAATGAAGCAGGGCAAAGGCTAATAGAGTTCTGCCAAGAGAATGCACTGGTCATAGCAAACACCCTCTTCCAACAACACAAAAGAAGACTCTACACATGGACATCGCCAGATGGCCAATACCAAAGTCAGATTGATTATATTCTTTGTGGCCAATGGTGGAGAAGCTCTATACAGTCAGCAAAAAAAAAAAAAAAAGACTGGGAGCTGACTGTGGCTCAGATCATGAACTCCTTATTGCCAAATTCAGACTTAAATTGAAGAAAGTAGGGAAAACCAATAGACCATTCAGGTATGACCTACATCAAATCCCTAACAATTATACAGTGGAAGTAAGAAATAGATTCAAGGGGTTAGATCTGATAGACAGAGTGCCTGATGAACTATGGATGGAGGTTCATAACACTGTACAGGAAACAGGGATCAAGACCATCCCCAAGTAAAAAAGAAATGAAAAAAGCAAAATGGCTGTCTGAGGAGGCCTTATAAATACCTGAGAAAAGAAGAGAAGCAAAAAGCAAAAGAGAAAAGGAAAGATACAAGCATCTGAATGCAGAGATCCAAAGAATAGCAAGGAGAGATAAGAAAGCCTTCTTCAGCAATCAATGCAAAGAAAGGAAGGAAAAAACAGAATGGGAAAGACTAGAGATCTCTTCAAGAAAATTAGAGATACCAGGGGAACATTTCATGCAAATATGGCCTCAATAAAGGACAGAAATTGAATGGACCTACCAGAGGCAGAATATATTAAGAAGAGGTGGCAAGAATACACAGAAGAACTGCACAAAAAAGATCTTCATGACCCAGATAATCATGATGATGTGATCACTCACCTAGAGTCAGAAATCCTGGAATGTGAAGTCAAGTGGGCCTAGGAGGCATCACTATGAACAAAGCTAGTTGAGGTGATGGAATTCCAATTGAGCTATTTCAAATCCTAGAGGATGATGCTGTAAAAGTGCTGCACTCAATATGATAGTAAGTTTGGAAAACTCAGCAGTTGCCACAGGACTGGAAAAGATCAGTTTTCATTCTAATCCCTAAGAAAGGCAATGCCAAAGAATGCTCAAACTACTGCACAATTGCACTCATCTCACACACTTGCAAAGTAATGCTCAAAATTCACCAAACCAGGCTTAAACAATGCATGAACTATGAACTTCCAAATGTTCAAGCTGGATTTGGAAAAGGCAGAGGAACCAGAGATCAAATTGCCAACATCCACTGGATCATTGATAAAGCAAGAGAGTTCCAGAAAAACATCTGTTTCTGCTTTATTGACTGTGCCAAAGCCTTTGACTTTGAGGATCACCACAAACTGTGGAAATTTCTGTAAGAGATGGGAATACCAGACCACCTGATCTGCCTCTTGAGAAACCTGTATGCAAGTCAGGAAGCAACAGTTAGAATTGGACATGGAACAACACACTGGTTCCAAATAGAGAAAGGAGTATGTCAAGGCTGTATATTGTCACCCTGTTTATTTAACTTATATGCATCATGAGAAATGCTGGGCTGGAAGAAGCACAAGCTGGAATCAAGATTGCTGGGAGAAATATCAATAACCTCAGATATGCAGATGACACCACCCTTATGGCAGAAAGTGAAGAAGAACTAAAGAGCCCCTTGATGAAAGTGAAAGAGGAGAGTGAAAAAGTTGGCTTAAAGCTCAACATTCAGAAAACAAAGATCATGGCATCTGGTTCCATCACTTCACGGGAAATAGATGGGGAAACAGTGGAAACAGTGTCAGACTTTATGTTGGGGGGCTCCAAAATCACTACAGATGGTGACTGCAGCCATGAATTTAAAAGACGCTTACTCTTTGGAAGAAAAATTATGACCAACCTAGATAGCATATTCAAAAGCAGAGACATTACTTTGCCAACAAAGGTCCATCTGTGTCAAGGCTATGGCTTTTCCAATAGTCATGTATGGATGTGAGAGTTGGACTATAAAGAAAACCAAGCACCAAAGAATTGATGCTTTTGAACTGTGGTGTTGGAGAAGACTCTTGAGATTCCCTTGGACTGCAAGGAGATCCAACCAGTCCATCCTAAAGGAAATCAGTCCTGGTTATTCATTGGAAAGACTGATTCTGGAACTGAAATTGCAATACTTTGGCCACCTGATGCACAGAACTGACTTATTTGAAAAGACCCTGAGGCTGGGATAGATTGAAGGTAGGAGGCGAAGGTGAAGACAGAGGATGCGATGGTTGGATGACATCACTGACTCAGTAGACATGAGTTTGAGTAAACTCTGGGAGTTGGTGATGGACAGGGAGGCCTGGCATTTACAGTCCATGGGGTCACAAAGAGGCAGACACAGCTGAGTGACTGAACTGAACTGAACTCATCCCTTTCTTCTGCTTTTGGTACCCACTAATGTTAGTATGCTCAATATAGTCTCAAAATCTGTTGTTAGCCTCATTTTTTTTTTCTTTCTTTTTTTTTTTTTTTTTTCTGTTCAACTTGATTGATTTCCCCTACTCTGTCTTCCAGTTTACTAATCCTTTCCTCTGTATTGTCTCATTTACTGCTGATTTTTCCTAGTTTACATTTTATGTGTTGTATTCTTCAGGCTTGTTTGGTTCTTTGTATTTTCTAATTCCTTATTAATCTGTATTACTGATATCTTGAACTCTTTATCAGACAGATTGCTTATCTCCACTTTACTTAATTCTCCTGGGGTTGTGTATTCTCTCTTCTATTGCAACATATTCCTCTGTCTCCTCATTTTGCCTAATTCTCTTTGCTAGTTTTATCTTTTAGGTAGAAAGATTGAAATTCCCATTCTTGGAGAAGTGGCCTCGGTAGGAGACATGCTATGGGGCCCAAGCACACTGCCCTTTGGTCGCCAGTCATTATGCTCTAAGTATACATTCTGAGACTGACTGGGCCCTTTTACTGTGGTGGGACAACTTCTGTAGGCATGCCCCTGTGCAGGACTGGCCCCCAGCCTAGTTGGTTGGTGCACTGGCTGCCTATTCACTGGTACATGAGGCCAGGTTCCACTGTGGCTACACTAGGGGATTCTAGGGGTATCTGATCTGTTACTGGTGAGTAGGATGGGATCCCAGTGCAGCTGGCTTCTCAGCCCAAGGGGACTCATAACTGATGCTAGCTTCTGGTGGGTGGGTAAGTCCCTAGTACAAAGAGGCTAGAAGGATGATTCCACAATGGCGCTTGCCAGAACCAGTGTTCTCATCATACAGTCAACTTCCCAAATAGTTTCTGCCAGCATCTGTGTCTCCAGAGTGAGTCCCAGTTGCCTCCTTCTCCAGGAAGCTCTCCAAGATCAGCAAATGGGCTGACCCAAGCTCCTTTGAAATGACTGTCTGCGCTGGGACTGAGCATGTGCGATCTTGCACACCTTTTAAGTGACCTCTCATACATAAGACCTGCTGCCCTTCAAAGTCAGACCTTTCAGGAGATCATTTTCCTGGTGCTGGACTCCAAGTCTGGGGAGCCCACTGGGAGGCTCAGATCCCTCGCTACTTGGGGAGCACTTATATTGTTTTTATTCAGCCATCAAGTTGTGTCCAACTCTTCTGTGACCCCATGAACTGCAGCATGCCAGGCTTCCCTGTCCTTCACTATCTCCCGGAGTTTACTCACTCATGTCCATTGAGTCAGTGATGCCATCTAACCATCTCATCCTCTGTCATCCCCTTCTCCTCTTGCCCTCAATCTGTCCCAGCTTCAGAGTCTTTTCCAGTGAATTAGCTCTTTGCATCACTTGACCAAAATATTGGAGCTTCAGCTTTAGCATCAGTCCTTACAATGAATATTCAGGGTTGATTTCTTTTAGGATTAACTGATATGATATCTTTGCTGCCCAAAGGACTCTCCAGAGTCTTCTCCAGCACTTTGGCAGTTGTAATTATCTTCCTGTTTGTGTCACCCACCCAGAGTGTGGGTCTTAACTATTTCGCATCGCTGCTCCTTCTATCCATCTCATTGTGATTCCTTCTTTATATCTTTAGCTGTAGGAAACCTTTTCTGCTAGTCTTCAGGGCATTCTTATACCAATATTTATTTCAGTGTTGAGATTTTTATAAAAAATTATCTCTCCACTCATTCTCTTATCTCTTATACTGCATATATATATTTCTTAACTTTTCAATGTCTTAAATTAGAAGCTCTTAGAAAAACAGAAAGTATTTGTGCTGTTTCTTTGACCCAGCAACCCAGCAGAGCTAAGTTTCATGGGTGCTAGAAGAGGAAATTCCATAGTAGAATTTCAAGCTAGCATTCTCTGGCAATTGGAATACTGTATGTTTTAATTGGCTAAGTTTTTCAACTTCCAAACATTCCTCTTTAAGAAGAGAACTAGTTTAAAATGTTTTCCAAGTATTCTCACATATATAAAATACTAAACTAGAAAAAATGAGACAGACTTTAAAATGATTCTTTCTGTGTTTGAGTATCCTGCATTTTATAACATGATTGCTGAACTTGGTTTTCTTTAAAGCATCATTGTTCATTTACCTTTTATTCAACATTTTCTCATTTGCTCGGAAAATGAGAAACTCCATTTCTGTGATGTTCAATGAAACTTTTGACAATCTAATAAAGAAACCTCAGGAGTGCAGAGGGTAAGCAAAGAGATTTTTTCCCCCTCATATCAGGAAGTAGCACTGAAGTGGTAAATATGTGGTTTTATTTCTGTTCTTAGTACTGGATCTTGACCTGCCTGCCCCTAGTTTTAAATTGGGAAGCATCTCAGAGAATCCTCTGAACAATAACTAGCTTTTCCATTTTCTCATGATTTGCTACCTCTATCAGATGAGAGTAGCAGGCACTCACAGCTAGTTCAGGTTGAAGTAGGAGCCGTGCTTCCTCCTAACCATTTTCTTACTGTTCTACAGCCCCCTCTCACCACCTCTGGCCAGCGAGAGGAACATATTAGAACCTATATTCTCACGAAGGAATTTCTGGCTGTATTCTGTTGTACTGTGAAGACATATACACAAGACACGACCCTGGATAGGCAGGGGTAGCAGTATATCTTGGGTTTGTTTAAAATCATCTCAGGTATATATTTCTCTGAGGGAGGAAAAAAAGGCGATCTGTGTCACTAGGTGATATATCCAACCCAGGCCCAATTACCTAAGAAAACCTTGTATGTGATAAAAGAAAAAGTAAAGCACTTTTCTCTCCTTAGAAATTACAGTCCAGACACAAAATATTAATGATAGTAACAGTCATATTGAGCTAAAGGACAAGAATGATTCTAGGACAGTATCTGATTTTTAAAAGTGAAAAATAGTGCTTAAACACATTGGAATTAAATCAGTAATTCTCAATTGATGTGACTTTGCCCCCCGGGAACACTTAGTAATGTCATGACAATTTTGCTTGTCACAGGTAGGGGGTTCTACTGGCATCTGGTAAGTAAAGGCCAGAGATGCTGCCAGAAATTCTCAACATATAAAGTAATCTCAACACAACAAAAATTACTGGCTTAAAATGTTAGTAGGGCTAGGATAAAGAAGCCCTAGACTGCATGTTTGTGTCTCCCCACCTTTTATATGTTGAACCCTAATCTCCATTTTGATGGTTTTCAGAGGTGGAGACTTCCAGAAGTGATTAGGTCTTGAGACTGAGCCCATATGAATGGGATCAGGATCCTTATAAAGGAGGCTCCAGAGAGTTCCCTGCCCTTTTCTGCCACATGAGGTTAGCAAAAAGACAGCTTTCAGTCAACCAGAAAGCAAATTCTCACCAGACACCAAACCTGCCAGTAGTTTGCCTGTGGACTCCCCAGCCTCTAGAACTATGAGAAATAAATTTTTGTTATATAGAAGCTACCTAGTTTATGGTATTCTGTTACAGACACTTAAACAAACTAAGTCAGATGTTAATTTTAAAATCTATTTTTTTCAGGAGGCAATGGTAAAATTAAAAGACTACAAACAATATAGTACCTTATTTTGAATCTTAAAATGAGATAAGTATGATATGCCATATTATACTTTCAAATCAGACAGGAAATATATCAAATAAAATATGTCTCCTAAAACCTCTGGATATTTCACTGGAAGCAGACGTAAGTCATTGCAGCACTGCCAGCCCTTTCAGTAACTCAGTTTAGCTTCTATTGCAGTTCTGATATTTTTAAAAATTCTTAGAAATTTTATACAATTGAGGGCAAAGAACTCTTTGGGAAACATTGTCCCATATATAGCAGAAGTGTATCTTCTGCCTCTAGCTGAAATTAATCTTTTCTAACAACTGTATTTTAAGTACCTTCCCTGTTTAAATGTTACCTTCTCACTAAGGGCTTCCCAACTTCCCCAGGAGAGAATTAGTCACTTTTCCTCCGGTGCTACAAGGATAGTTAGTGCACATCTCAGTTATAACTCTTTGAAGATAGTATTTAAAAATCATGCTTATCATTATCCCAAAGCCCCAAGCCTGGAGTTCATCCAAGATTGAACTTGGATGAACTCTTTTTTTTCTTAAAACTGATCATAGTGCCTGAAATGTAGTGGATGCTTAATAAACATTGATGAAGTGAATGAATGAGAATGCATATGTGATTTGGGTTATAAATTGCAGGAAGTCTTAACTTGAACTTTTGGACCTGATTATACCGAGTATGGATTAACACTTCATCCATCCATCCATTTCATAAATATATAAAACACATCACAAGTTACACTCTCATCAGACTTTAGTATCAGAGACTTGTAGAGTACACAGGGTTTGATAGCTTCAGAGACCATAAAATACCATTGTGCATTCAGTGACCAAAAGGAAAAAAGGGAAGATAGAAGAAAGAGAAGTTCCCCAAAAGCCACTGGGCATATAATCATATATCATTCTCCACTTTCCATCCCCAGAGGCTATCCTAATGAAACAGGCCTTAAAGCAGAGAACAACATGGGATTAAAGTATTTTTTTACCCCAAAAAAGAGACGGGAGTATTACCTTAAAAATTGTTTATATCAACGGACTTCAAGTATTAGAATTACATGTATCCCAGAGGTTAATGAAAGAGACAGACAATTTTAACAAAATTAATTATATGTCCTAAAATTATTTATGTCCTCTTAAAGTAAGGTGTCAGGCCATTAACCTTCCCATGTCCATATTCATAATAGCTCTGTTTCTACTTTAGAAAAGAAAGACATACATTTCACTCAGCCAGAATTTTACTATGGTGTAATAAGGTGTCCTTGAAGATAGTATTTACTTAAAGGAGAGTACAACTGTCAGTTTGAAATATTAGTCTTTATATAGCCTCCTTGGATTAAGGCATCATAATCCTGTCATAGAATTTCATGCCTTTTCCTAGCTGACATATATTTTGGTTAGAGGTGAAGTACAGCATTGGAAATGAGGTAGGGATCTTCTGAGTTCAGATATCCTATAGAACAGAATGAAGAAAACTTTTAATTTATGTAATTTATTTTTCCATCCTCCACAATTTACAAAGAATATATCCCTCTTGAGAGAGAATCCTGTGAGAGCAATGCATAGATAGATTCCATATGAAATATTGAAAGTGTCAGAATCTTAGTAAATCTAGGAAAAAAATCTCTTTGCAAAAGACCATACTTATTATCTGTCTTAGATCTATACTGATTAAAATATATATGAAACAAACTGTGAAATGTCTATTTTATTGCCTGTGTGTGCTTAGTCGTGTACAACTCTTTGAGACCCCCATGGACGGTAGCCTGCCTGGCTCCTCTGTCCATGTAATTTTCCAGGCAAGAATACTGGAGTGAGTTGCCTTTACCTACTCCAGGGGATCTTCTCAACCTAACGATCAAAACTGCGTCTCTTGCATTTCCTGCATAGACAGGTGGATTTTTTTATCACTGTGCCACCTGGGAAGCCCATTTTATAGCAGAACTTTGTGACAATTCCCAGTAAAGCTTGGTGATGACCCTCACTTACTCTTGTTGACATCTGTGTGTTCATTGCATATTGCATGATTCTACATTAACTTTCAAAACACCATCGTCTCATATTCATTTGAAAGAAATAGATCCAAACTAAGTTGATACTTTGATTTCTCCTGGTCCTTTACTTAGACTTACAAGAAGAATATATTTCTATTAACTTTTGTCCCTAAATTCTTGAATACTAGAAATCCATATTCAGTTTTTACTCAGGTTACTTTGCATATTTCTATCATGTTTTAATACAGTTATCTTATGTTACAAGGATATATTCTGGATTCTGCCGTAAATAATATACTTAGCAACAATAATTAGGCTTCCCTAATAGTTCAGTTGGTAGAGGATCTGCCTGGAATGCAGGAGACCCTGGTTTGATTCCTGGGTTGGGAAGATCTGCTGGAGAAAGGATAAGCTACCCACTCCAGTATTCTTAGACTTCCCTTGTGGCTCAGCTGGTAAAGAATCCACCTTCAATGGAACAGACCTGGTTTTGATCCCTGGGTTGGGAAGATCCCCTGGAGAAGGGAAAGGCCACCCACTCCAGTATTCTGACCTGGAGAATTCCATGAACTCTATAGTTCTTGGGGTCGCCAAGAGTTGGACATGACTGAGTGACTTTCAGTAACAATAATTAATATACATTTTAGTCCTATTCTTCTAAATTGTCTAATAATTCCCCCCTCTCTCTCCGCTCTCCCCTCAGTTTTCTAAATTTTTACAGTTAGTTAAAACTTTCTTCTGAAACATTTATTTATGTATGGGTACAGAATATGTGCATTTATTTATGTATGGGTACATTCCTTAAATGCAATCAAATATGTAATGCCTGAACATTAGAACAGGAGTTTCATACAATTTGGATTAATCTTTCCAAATGTTGAAATGATGTTCTAAATCTTCTTTCAACATGTTATTCCAGCCTTCCCAAACTACCACAACTCTAAAGATTGCATATTTTTTCTGTCCTACACTCCTCAATGAATCAAAATGGCACTCTATCATTTCTGTACATATATATGGAGAAGAAGAAATGTTTTCAGCCATAGAATGGTTAAAAGTATCATTTAGACCTGTTAAAAATTATTAAGGACATTCAAGTTTTCTGTAAAGTTTGACTAACTGCTAAATTAAAAATTATTTTTCCTTGAAACCTAGAAATGTACAAGTGTCTGATTATTAGGTAAGGACCTAATATAAAGTCACAATAAAATAAACTATAGATAAAGTATTTAATTACAGTCACATGGAGAGCAGTCCCTTAAAAAGAGAAAGCTAAATAAAAAGAAAGAAATACGAACTCTATTGAGAAAATAAAATGCCTAAATATACTTAAAAAAAGAACAATAGGAACATCAAAATACCTCTGACCCACATAAGGTAGTGCATTTGAAAAGCAACATAGGAGGAATTGCATCAATTAGAAGATATGTTCCTGAAGAAAGGGGGAAAATTGAAGTGATATATATTCCAGGTAAATATTATAGATAAAATTTTTCAGTTGACTTAGTGATATGTTTCCCTCTGAGATTTAAAAGTAAAACAAACTACATAATTGAGAAAAAAACAAAAGCTGAGAAAAGTGAAAAACAAATATGCTTATAAATTCTGGAACTTATTCTGTTTGATGGATAAGCAATGAGTTTATGTAAAATATGAACATATGTTGAATACAATGATAAATACTTCTGCTTCTGAGACCAGACATACCTAAGATTCCTTATGCCACAAAGCCTTTATTTCCTATTTTTAATATGAGTCTGGTAGATTTATCAAGAGAAATAATATTCAGCACATAAAGTGCTTATCTCAGTGTCTGGTACAAAAGAAGCCTTCTAAAGTTAGATATGCTATCACTTCAGTTCAGTCGCTCAGTTGTGTCCGACTCTTTTCGACCCCATGAACCACAGCACGCCAGGCCTCCCTGTCCATCACCAACTCCCGGAGTTCACTCAAACTCACATCCATCGAGTCGGTGATGCCATGCAACCATCTCATCCTCTGTTGTCCCTTTTTCCTCCTGCCCCCAATCCCTCCCAGCATCAGAGTCTTTTCCAATGAGTCAACTCTTCGCATGAGGTAGCCAAAGTACTGGAGTTTCAGCTTTAGCATCATTCCTTCTAAAGAACACCCAGGACTGATCTCCTTTAGGATGGACTGGTTGGATCTTCTTGCAGTCCAAGGGACTCACAAGAGTCTTCTCCAACACCACAGTTCAAAAGCATCAATTCTTCGGCACTCAGCTTTCTTCACAGTCCAACTCTCACATCCATACATGACCACAGGAAAAACCATAGCCTTGACTAGATGGACGTTTGTTGGCAATGTATTGTGTCTGCTTTTAATATGCTATCTAGGTTGGTCATAACTTTTCTTCCAAGGAGTAAGCATCTTTTAATTTCATGGCTGCAGTCACCATCTGCAGTGATTTTGGAGCCCCCAAAAATAAAGCCTGACACTGTTTCCACTGTTTCCCCATCTATTTCCCATGAAGTGATAAGAATTTACAAAATGACACATAGTAGAGCTACTCATGACAGGAGAACATGATATTGAATTTCGTGTTTATTCTTTTATAAGCACTAGCAGCGTGTTACACATTCTCTAAAACGTGGTATACAACTGAATTGAAGGCCGTAGGCATAGAAATAAGCAGCATGACCGAACATTTAAGCTAGATGTGTCTGATTATACAGAATAATACACACAAGAGGAAACTTAAATGTATCTAAGACATCTAATTTCCTTCCTCAACACATACACACATACACACACACAATCTATTGAACTTCATTTTCTGAACTGCTGGCTTTTGATTACTCTTCTTTAGAACCAGGAACTGCTCTATCCATGGAGACCCATTTCTTTTCTAAAGAGTTCTAGTTATTTGAAAGTTCTTCACAGGGTTATTTTTAAATGTTCTTTTTTTGTGTGTGGCAAAAGTCACATAATATAAAGCATACTGTTTTAACCACATGTAACTGTACAGTTCAGAGGCAGTAAGTACATTCATATTGTTGTACAACTCTCACCATCATTCATTTCCTGAATTTTTCAGTTTCCTAAACTAAAACTCTGTCCCCATTAAACACTAACTCCCCTTTCCCTCTCCCCAACCTCCTACTTCATACTGTTTTAACCACATGTAACTGTACAGTTCAGAGGCAGTAAGTACATTCATATTGTTGTACAACTCTCACCATCATTCATTTCCTGAATTTTTCAGTTTCCTAAACTAAAACTCTGTCCCCATTAAACACTAACTCCCCTTTCCCTCTCCTCAACCTCCTACTACCCCCTGCTGCCCTGGTCCAGGCCCTGGCACCTATTAGCATACTTTTTGACTATGAATTTGACTATTCTAGGTATCTCATATATGTGGAATCAAACAGTATTTGTCTGTACCTACTGTATATTAGAATGCATTTTTTAAGGTCAACTTAGGGGCTTCCCTCATAGCTCAATTGGTAAAGAATCTGTCTGCAATGCCAGAAATCGGGGTTCAATTCATGGGTCAGGAAGATGCCCTGGAGAATTAAATGGCAACCCAACCCACTCCAATATTCTTGCCTGGAGAATCCCATGGACAGAGGAGCTTGGCAGGCTACAGTTCATGGGATCGCAAGAGTCTCACATAACACAGTAACTAACCACCAACAACAATATATGTCCTACAAGGCACCCAAGACTTGTTTTATTTAAATAAGTTAAGACACATATAAAATTGGGAAAGGAGTATGACAAGGCTGCATATTGTCACTTGGCTTATTTAACTTATATGCAGAGTGTATCATGTGAAATGTCAGGCTGGGTGAATCAAGCTGGAGTCCAGATTGCCAGAAGAAATATTATTAACAACCTCAGATATGCATATGACACCACTCTAATGGAAGAAAGTGAAAAAGAACTAAAGAGCCTCTTGATGAGGGTGAAAGAGGAGAGTGAAAAAGCTGGCTTAAAACTCAACCTTGAAAAACCTAAGACTATGGCATCTACTCCCATCACTTCAATGCAAATAGAAGGCGAAAAAGTAGCAGCAGTGACAGATTCTATTTTCTTGGGCTCCAAAATCACCGTGGACAGTGTGTGGCTGCAGCTATGAAATCAAAAGATGCTTGCTCCTTGGATGGAAACCTATGACAAACCTAGATAGTATGTTAAAAAGCAGAGACATCACCTTGCCAACAAAGGTGGGTTTTCCAATAGTCATAGATGGATATGAGAGTTGGACCAAAAAGAAGGCTGAGCACTGAAGAATTGACGTTTTCAAGCTGTGGTGCTGGAGAGGACTCTTGAGAGTCCCTTGTACAGCAAGGAGATCAAAGTAGTTAATCCTAAAGGAAATCAACCCTGAATATTCATTGAAAGGACTGATGCTAAAGCTGAAGCTCTAATACTTTGGCCACCTGATGCAAAAAGCCGAATCATTGGAAAAGATCCTGATGCTGAGGAAAATTGAAGACAGGAGGAGAAGGGAGTGACAGAAGATGAGATAATTGGATGGCATCGTTGACTCAATGGACATAAGTCTGAGTAAACTCTTAGAGATAGTGAAGGACGGGGAGCCTAGTGTGCTGCAGTCCATGAGGTCACAAAGAGTTGGACACAACTTAGTGACTAAACAACAAGAGACACAGACACAGAAATGACTGTCATGAAAAAAGTTTTCATACTCTCAGATTCTTACAAACAGTGGGCATGGCACACCACAGAGGGCCACACAGGGAACCACCAGGGCTGCTCAGGAGGCAGATGGAATGAAAGGGACCCGTGGGCAAGAGTCTTTATTGCAGTTTCCACAGGAAGTGATTGGTGGGCAAGGTCTATAGGTTTATTATTGGCTAGTTTGGATAATTTCACTGGGCAAAGGTGCTGGTACCTGGTCTTTGGGTAATTAGGGTAGGTGGATAGCTGCCCCATAAAGGAGGTGGTTGGGCTTTGGGCTCTGGACTGGCTGGGTTTGCATATAAAAGGCACACTCACAAGCAAATCATTTGCTCTCTCCAGGAATTAGCTAGCCCTGGGAGGGGCAGTCCATGCAGTGCCCAGATGTCAAGGCATCAAATACAGAGACTGGAAGGGGTAGTTATTACGAGGGATGAGCTGTATTTGCCTCCCTGTCAATTCTACTCAGAGATCCTGGTGCAGACATCTGGTCTGAGCAGCACAGCCCTGGGAACTAATTAATTCCTATAACTGCAATGGTTCTTAGCTGCTTGAAGTCAACCATCTTCTTCCCTCTACTCTTCGCTTACCATCCTGGGTCACAACCGCAGACCACTTCCCCACCTTATCTCACTCAGAGACACCAATATATCCTTTTCTTCTCCTCTAGCTGGCACAGAGTTGCGAACTCTGGAATGTATGGTTGCCCATACATTCTGATCACTTACAAGCATATAGGATACAACCCTAAAGGAGGACTGTTCACTCAAGGGAAATATGAATTTGCAGTGTTACAGATATTAAGAAATTCCTGCCATTCAGACCCCTCCTTACTTTGTTCTTTATCATCTTTTTGTATATTCAACACCTAGTAAATTAATGTTGATAATGCTGGCAATCAACTTACTATTTGTACTTCTATAACTTATTAAAACAAGAAATAGAAAACCAATTTTCCTTCTGTTGTCCCTTGTTCCTTTCATGTATATACTCTGAGTTATAAAAATGTTCACAAGATTTCACTCATAAAATAATCATTGCTACCTTATTGTCTGGAAAAGCAACCAACAAATCTGTAAATATTTGTGAATTAATTAAAAACACAAATGTAAATATTTTGATTAAATGAAAAATGATAGGGAACCACAGGAAAAATTACACAAAAGTCAATACTTTGATTTTTTTAACAGAAGGTGGTAAAAATCCAAAACAGTATCACCAAGTATGGCCAATGTCAGCAGGAATTTGCAACATTCAAATCTTATACTTTCTGTTGGAGATTTCAAAGCACTTCAGGAAAAACAAATATAAAAGGAAATAACTTATAACATGACATATTCACCTTGAGGTAGAAACTACTGAACTTTTGGAAAGATACGTTGCTGTATTAGAGGAAGGATGTACGTTCCTCAACTTCCCCATTTGGCCAGCCAGCCCCATTGTTTGAAATTTCATGATTTTGAGGAAGTTCAGGTAGGAGGAAAGGGTTCAAAATTGGTACTTGATGGTAACTCTGTAGGGGGAATAATAAATAGGTTGATTTTCTGAAGCTTACTTATCTCTTTAGGCATTTCGGTAGCTTATTTTGGACTCCTGTTTGGTTTTATTCATTTCTTATATTTCAATATTCTTTTTTTCTACTGCAAAAGAGCAAGATAAAAGACATACTATTCAAGTTTTATCTAATACTTGGAGGTGTGTGGCCTATGAACTACAACACCTTCTGTGGCCAGTGTTTTATGATTAAATGAACATGCTGTGGGTTTAACCCAAGGAACAGCCTGAATATAGACCCTTCTCCAGTATCTCCTGGTTTCTAGGGGTGGGGATGGGCATGAGGAGGTAAATGGAGTACTTTCTGCTTTCAAGCCTTTTCAGTCTGTTCTCATGGTCACCTAGAACATGTACCCTAACATCATCTTTGACTTTTTCCTGGGAGGATATATTATCCTGTGTGTCTCAACCGCCATGCACTCTGCAGGTTTTATCAATTCTGCCTTCAGTACCCCTGGACTCTTGGATTTTCCTCTTCATTTACGACCTCCTCCCCAACACAGCTTCCTCTGAAGTGTTTACACTGCTGTCAACATTCATCTTTTAAAAACTTGCTTCTTGGTATTGTTCACATCACTCCCCCACTTCAAAGTTTTCAATAATTTTCCATTCCCTAACAATGGCTACTATCGGCTACCACTGACCAACCACTTGCTCTGTGCTAGACACTGTTTAGCTTCATCCTTACAATTGTACACAGACAGATAGACTAATTACCTCAGTTACAGAAGAAGAAACTAATGTGGCCCAGATTTTTACAGGTAGGAAGGTCGCTTCACTTGAAGACTCTATGGTGGGGGTGGGCTCCCACTTTAACCAACCCCCAATCTCACACCATACCAAACTCTCCTCTAAAAACTCAAATGAGTCCCCTCCTGCTAATCCTCCAGTAAGCTGCCAGGACTAAAAGGACCCAGGTCAGGGGGCCACTCCTTCCCCATATCTGTGCCTGGCAAGTCTTACCCAGCTCTTGAATTCAGTTCAGTTCAGTTCAGTTCAGTTGCTCAGTTGCTCAGTCATGTCTGACTCTTTGTGACTTCATGGACTATAGCACGCCAGGCTTCCCTGTCCATCACCAATTCCTGGAGTTTACTCAAACTCATGTCCATTGAGTTAGTGACGCCATCCAACCATCTGTTGTCCCTTTCTCCTCCCACCTTCGGTATTCCCCAGCATCGGGGTCTTTTCAAATGAGTCACTTCTTCAAATCACATGGTCAAAGTATTGGAATTTTAGCTTCACCATCAGTCCTTCCAATGAATATTCAGGACTGATTTCCTTTACGACGGACTGGTTGGATCTCCTTGTTGTCCAAGGGACTCCCAAGAGTCTTCTCCAACACCACAGTTCAAAAGCATCAATTCTTTGGTGCTCAGCTTTCTTTAGAGTCCAACTCTCACATCCATACATGACAACTGGAAAAACCAAAGCTTTGACTAGACAGACCTTTGTTGGCAAAGTAATGTCTCTGCTTTTTAATAAGCTGGCTAGGGTAGTTGGAGCTTTTCTTCCAAGGAGTAAGAGTCTTTTAATTTCATGGTTGCAGTCACCACCTGCATTGATTTTGGAGCCCCCAAAAATAAAGTCTGCCACTGTTTCCATTGTTTCTTCATCTATTTACCATGAAGTGATGGGACCAGATGCCATGATCTTAGTTTTCTAATGTTGAGCTTTAAGTCAGCTATTTCACTCTCCTCTTTAACTTTCATCAAGAGGCTCTTTAGTTCTTCACCACCTGCAGTGATTTTGGAGCCCCCAAAAATAAAATCTGCCACTGTTTCCATTGTTTCTTCATCTATTTACCATGAAGTGATGGGACCAGATGCCATGATCTTAGTTTTCTAATGTTGAGCTTTAAGTCAGCTATTTCACTCTCCTCTTTAACTTTCATCAAGAGGCTCTTTAGTTCATCATTTTCTGCCATAAGGGTGGTGTCATCTGCATATCTGAGGTTATTGATATTTCTCTTGGCAATCTTCATTCCAGCTTATACTTCATCCAGTCCAGCATTTCTCATGATGTACTCTGCATATAAGTTAAATAAACAGGGTGACAATATACAGCCTNTTTCTGAATGTTGAGCTATAAGCCAACTTTTTCGCGCTCCTCTTTCACTTTCATCGAGGGGCTTTTTAGTTCCTCTTCACTTTCTGCCATAAGGGTGGTGTCATCTGCATATCTGAGGTTATTGATATTTCCCCCGGCAATCTTGATTCCAGCTTGTGTTTCTTCCAGTCCAGCGTTTCTCATGATGTACTCTGCATATAAGTTAAATAAGCAGGGTAACAATATACAGCCTTGATGTACTTCTTTTCTATTTGGAACTAGTCTGTTGTTCCATGTCCAGTTCTAACTGTTGCTTCCTGACCTGCATACAGATTTCTTAAGAGGCAGGTTAGGTGGTCTGGTATTCCCATCTCTTTCTGAATTTTCCACAGGTTATGTGATCCACACAGTCAAAGGCTTTGACATAGTCAATAAAGCAGAAATAGATGTTTTTCTGGAACTCTCTTGCTTTCTCCATGATCCAGCGGATGTTGGCAATTTGATCTCTGGTTCCTCTGCCTTTTCTAAAACCAGCTTGAACATCAGGGAATTCACGGTTCACGTATTGCTGAAGCCTGGCTTGGAGAATTTTGAGCGTTACTTTACTAGCATGTGAGATGAGGGCAATTGTGTGGTAGTTTGAGCATTCTTTTGCATTGCCTTTCTTTGGGATTGAAATGAAAATTGACCTTTACCAGTCCTGTGGCCACTGCTGAGTTTTCCAAATTTGCTGGCATATTGAGTGCAACTCATGCTAATGTCTGGGCTGCATACCACATTCCTCAGTTTATTTCTTATCTTTCTAAGTCCTGTTTGCCCCTAGTATCCTAAGCTCACTATTTCTTAGAAAGAGCTTCTAGCTAATAATATCTCTAAAGTCCCTAATTTCTATAAGCTATAGTAGAATATGCTAACATTACAACATTCATTAAATCTTTAGCTTCTAACTATTTTAATTATCCTTAAGACCTAAATTCAGCAATCTCTTTTGCCATAAACTCTTTCCTCACAAATAGGCTTCAGATAACAATCCCTCCCATTGCCTCAAGCTGTGGCCTGCAGGCTCACTCTGGAACACTCTTTTGTAAAAGTCCTTGAACAAATGTCAGTGAATAACTTTATGAATTATTCTCTGAGCACAGCTGCAGAAGGCTTTGTGCCTTCTCATGGTCCTCTCAAAAACAATAAGCACTTTAATATTCTTTTCAGTCAACTCAGCTGAGGAAAGGAAAAAACAAGTCAGAATTACAAGGCCTAACTCATTCATCCTGGGACTGTGCCTGCAGAATGAGGGAGGGAGCTGGGGCTGTGCCTCCATTTTGTCAGTAATGCCTAACATGGCTCCCAACAAAATATATCATACAATATAGACTTTCCCAGCATTAACCTTTACTTTAACTAGTAGCAAGGAGTCTGTAACAAGCGTATGGAAGCAAGATGGAGTCTTGTTATAAAGTAATGGAATCACAGGGGTGACACCTCATCACCTCTGATGTATTTTGTGAGTTAGAGAAGAGTCAAAGGTCCCACTTGAGGTTGAGAGCTTTAGATTTTATAAATGAATTAACACCAGAAAGTGGAGGATGGGATGTGTGCATGAGGTGAGGGGTTAGAGTCCATTCATCACTAAAGGACAAGGCTGGAGAAATCACCATGGGATGAAGATTTTTGTGAAAGAAAGGATAATTATGGGTCTTGAACAATTGTAATGATTGAAAAGGTAGATTTGGAGGGTGGAGGAATGAATAATATTTTAAGCCCTGCTATACCAGACAAAGGCAATGGTCTTTGCTGTGAAAAAAGATATGACTGAGTACTTTGATAATCGGGAAAACCTATTAAAAAATTCAAGATCAAAGTGGTTATGTTCATGGGAAAGTGCCCTAGAAATCTGTTTCACAAATGGTCTCAACCTGGTCTTGTCCATTAAATCAGGTAGGACTCAGAGACTGTAGAAACCAAACTCAAACCAGCTTAAACATAAAAGTTTATTAACATAACAATTGAAGATGATACATAGTTTATTGTGTCCACCAGTTTTCAGTGGTCTACCAAAAGCTGATAGTTTTATGATTCATCTTGTTTATTATTTAACAATTTACTTTTCTTTTTTGTAGTCTATCCTTAGATAATTCCATTATATGGGATACGAAGGATTATTTGCATATTCCTCTGCTTGGTTACATTACAATCAAAAGAAGAATCTCACTCTCTGAGGTCATAAAACCATCCGTGAAAACTTGCTGTGATTTCTTTTTTTTTTTTTTTTTTTT